>JBBBDQ010001092.1:970000-1412500 GCA_037127315.1 Ascarosepion bandense
GTCATTCTCTGTCGTGCTTGGCATTTTGTCATTCTCTGTCGTGCTTGGCATTTTGTCATTCTCTGTCGTGCTTGGCATTTTGTCATTCTCTGTCGTGCTTGGCATGCCGTCATTCTCTGTCGTGCTTGGCATTTTGTCATTCTCTGTCGTGCTTGGCATTTTGTCATTCTCTGTCGTGCTTGGCATTTTGTCATTCTCTGTCGTGCTTGGCATTTTGTCATTCTCTGTCGTGCTTGGCATTTTGTCATTCTCTGTCGTGCTTGGCATTTTGTCATTCTCTGTCGTGCTTGGCATTTTGTCATTCTCTGTCGTGCTTGGCATGCCGTCATTCTCTGTCGTGCTTGGCATTTTGTCATTCTCTGTCGTGCTTGGCATTTTGTCATTCTCTGTCGTGCTTGGCATTTTGTCATTCTCTGTCGTGCTTGGCATTTTGTCATTCTCTGTCGTGCTTGGCATTTTGTCATTCTCTGTCGTGCTTGGCATTTTGTCATTCTCTGTCGTGCTTGGCATTTTGTCATTCTCTGTCGTGCTTGGCATTTTGTCATTCTCTGTCGTGCTTGGCATTTTGTCATTCTCTGTCGTGCTTGGCATTTTGTCATTCTCTGTCGTGCTTGGCATGCCGTCATTCTCTGTCGTGCTTGGCATGCCGTCATTCTCTGTCGTGCTTGGCATGCCGTCATTCTCTGTCGTGCTTGGCATGCCGTCATGCTTGTCTGTCTATTGCTAGTAAGATCACTGATCATAACATCTTCTGAAATCATATGGTTCTCAACTTATTAGAGCATGGGTGCCTGTCTATTGCTAAAAGAATTGATCATCTACAACACCCACAGTGTTCATCATACCATCATATTAATTTGTTGATGAATGCCATATGAACTATTGCATATCCATATCGCATATACAGGATTGTTTTTTACTGAACTTAGACTCCTCTATATCTACTGTCAACATCTATTATCCATGCAATATTAATGATATCACAGAAAAACATCCCAGAAAGGTACTACTCATCTGTATGACTTCTTAGCATCTATGTAAAATAGTAATAGCATAATTATTGCTATTATTGCCTCAAATACATGTATCATGTGCATATTATAGCATGTCAATTATCTAAAGTTGTATATCCAGAGATAAATAAAAAGCAATACTGTAATTGTTTCAGTGTCTAGCCACTTCAGCATACAAATAATGACCATGAACCAACTAGAATATGTCAGAATCTTTCATATATTTTGTGGTATCTTATGAAAATTAGCTGAGTTGTATTTAAGTGCTAAGCCGATAACTATTAGCACTTCATTACATCATGCATAACAGTTTACCACGTATTGAGTACTGAAACTGAGATATACTAGACATAATACATTTGTTAATACTTTATTATTCACAACTACACTCAACTTGGACATTTTCTTGGAAGAAAACCCCAAGAGAAAACGTACACTAACACCTTGTTACTTCTTTGGTTTAAAGGGTGGAGTCAGTAATGTCAATACTGCTCTCCACTTTAAACCTTTTAATGCAGGCCTCAGGGATATTCACATGCCTCTTGCAACTGATATGGAAATGGTGTACTCTAACAGTTATAGAAAACCCGCCAACGTTTTTGTTTGCAAAGTCAAGGCATGATTTGATTTTCTAATTTCAGTTTCAATGACACTAAAGTTGTGTTGTAAATATATTTGTACTGTTTTATTTTCTTCTTGGAATTTGCATCTTGAAATATTAAAAAAAAAACAAAACCTTGACTTGCACCCTGTCAAAAACAGCCTGGGCTTACAGCCACATCAAGTTGAAAGACTGCTTCCTGTATGATCCTCGAAGTTAGGCAATGTTGAGCCTGGCCAATACCTAGATGGGTGACAGCTCAAGTATACTAGGTGCTATAAGCTTGGATGCATGGGTGGTGTAATAAATAATGACTCCAAATTGTTAATTGGAGAACTGCGTTCCAATTCTCTTTAAATTTATTATATTTACTTATGGACAAATATTCTTGGGAAAAGTATGAATTTACCATATCTACCCTAATTATGGATTAATTAGTAAGTCTTATATCCTTAAAACCATTAATATCTAACAAAAAAAAGTCTACAAAATATTCAGATTTCAGCATTAAATAACTTATAGATGCTCATACAGTGATAAACAAAAACAGCCAACCAATAATAGTATATTTATTTTATGCTAGTTACCAGTATAGACAGGCTACTATCTATACTGGTAACTATATCTATATTGAATGTGCATTGTAATGCAATGGATATCAGTTTGGAATGAGAAATCGGAGAGCTGAGTTCAAATTCCAGTTGAATTCATTGCATTCACTTACACACAAATGCCTTTGAGAAAGGTATTAATCCATCTTTTCTTGCACCAGCTATGGATTGAATAGCAGAACAGATTGGTTTCTATAGCCTTGGTTGGCAACCAATCTACCACAACCAAATGGCAACCTACTGCAGGAAAAATCTTTTGCCTAGTCAGTCATGGATTAAAAGAGACATGTTCACTCAAGCATGTATCATGTATGGTACTTAACTAAAAAGTCAACAGTGATTGTGGTGAGGAAGTTGTAGAGAGACATGATTGCCCAAGCATGTATCACAGATGGCACTTAACTGACTAACTCATACAGTGATCGACGTCTTTCATACACTTTCAACTTCCCAATTTCATTCACAAGGCATGTGTTAATACCTGGCATGGTTTTTAAGCAATTCTCAATGGTGCTGCATACTAGAATAATTTCCCCAGGATGAAATTATTAATGTTACATCCTTAACCAATAAGCTAACAACTTTTGAGCCCTGGTCTTCTCTCTTGGCCTCCATGTTTCAATTGTAAGGAACATCTTTCACTCGGACATCTTTTTCTCAAATACTGCCAGTTTGTAGAACAGATTCCTGCAATGATGCTTCTTTGAATGATACAATGTTAATTTCTTCAAGTCACAAGTTAATTCTTATCTATCCTCCTTATCCTTATAATCTTCACTTCCTACAACCCTTTTCTTTCACTTCTATCATAAATCATTTATAATAACCATTTCAACAGTAACCATCTATTTTGAGTGACTCTTGAGACTTGTATTGGGTGATCTTTATTTAAGAATAACACAATGAGGCAGTTGATGGTAGAGGATGTTGCTGATTATTCTTGAAAGTGAAAGAAATACTGCAATAAATGTGTGAAGTCCAAAGAGTATCTTGAAGGGAGTTTGGGTCACCATTGTCTTAGGTTATTTTCTCATTAATATTAAATGGCTGGAACATTTCCAAAAAGCTCTGTTTCCACCCACATCTATTGAACAGGTGAAGAGGATCATCCCTTGTTTCCTGTTTAGGATGTGGTTTCCGGCTTTCTCTTTTCCATTCTTTTTACCCTTACGTAGCCCCCTGCACATCAGTGGCATTATCGCCTTGCTTGGGGTGATGTGATTAAAAAATAAAAAGTTCTCAGGCACTTTATAGTTTAGTACCTTGCAAATGAGATGTGCATTGTGGTGCAGTGGATATCGACTCTGAATGAGGAATCGGGGAGCCGAGTTCAAATTCCAGCTGAATTCCTTGCATTCACTTATGTGCAAATACCCTTGGAAAAGGTATTAATCCGTCTCTTCCCTCCAGTTATGGGTTAAATAACAGAACAGATTGGGTTCTATAGCCTTGGATGGCAACCAGTCTACCACAGAAAGCAATGGCAACCTACTGCGGGATAATGTTCTGCCCAGTCAGTCATGTCTCTTTCGAGACATGATCGCCCAAGCGTGTATCGTGTATGGCACTTAACTGACTGACTGACCTTGCAAATTGATCAGTAAAAATAGCTATGACACTTTATTATGACAAAGGCAGATATTAACTTGCTGTAGCTGTGTGGTCAACATGTATCAGTTACATTGCACATTTTGCAGATGTTATTAACTTTCTGCTTTTGTATTCTCCTTTGGTTTAGTCTGCAACAACAATCACTTTACCTGCTATTTTTTATCTCTCTCTTTATAATCTTTGAATTAAAAAGAAATCATCATCATTTATCCATCACACCCAATGGTGCATAGAGCAGTAACTTTTTGTTGCTGTTTCTGTAACAAACTGTTTTTTACGGGGCAAGGTTGTTAGCCCTGCACCCAACCCCCAAACCTGGGGCACTGGTGGACTATTCTTGGTCCTTTCGTTTACAGCACCTGGTATTCCCAATTAGTCACCCGTTTAAGTACTGTCCAGGCTTGATGTTGCTTAACTTGGGTGATCGGATGGGAACCAGTGCATTCAACACGATATAGCCATAGACATCATCATCATTTATCCATCACACCCAATGGTGCATAGGGCAGCAACTTTTTGTTGCTGTTTCTGTAACAAACTGTTTTTTATGGGGCAAGGTTTTTTTATCATTTCAACCCAATCATAGCAGAAATAACATGAGTATACAGGGGGTTACAGGGAGTGAAAAAGACTTAGTTTTGGGAGGTTTGAGGAGTGGACAAAAGATTTTTTTTTTTAAGGTTTCAAGAAGATAGATGGTGACAGACGCTGTATTTAGATTTTTGAAGATTGTAGTTATTAGGGAAGCAACTAAATGGAAGGTAGTTCCACAAGTGGGAAGTGAGAGCAAAGAAACTGTTGCAGTAGAAGTGATGCATTTAGTTATTTCAATGGTAAAAAGGTGGGAACTGGATGCCAATCTAGTAGCATGCTTAAACCCATGTTGTCGGGGCACTAGGACAAAAAGCTTGTCAGAAGTTGTCAGGAAAATATTCATAGAAAAGATGGAGAGAAGCCATGCCACATCAGTGAGAAAGTGACTGAAATCCATGTGCCAGGATTGATCACATTAGAGATCCTTCTTTGTATTTTGTCAAGAACCTTGAGATGAATAGCAGGAGCAACCAGACCAGATATGTCAACAGTATTCAATGGCAAATGGTAGATTTATAAATGTGCCAAATGGATTCTGACAAGAAAAACTTCCTAGCCCAACACAGAGACCCAACCATCCTAGCACTAGATGCAACTATTGATTTGCTGTAGTCGTTCCACTTCAAGTCAGTTGAAAATGTGATGCCAAGTAGGCACATTGTATTACTATCCAGTCAGCAAGAAAAGGAAATATTATCATGAAATTTATTATGAGATAATACATTGTCCACCTTTTTTTTTCTTTTTTTTTTTTAAATCATATCACCCCGAGCAAGGCAGTAACACCACTGATGTGCAGGGGGCTACGTAAGAGTAAAAAGATTGGAAAAGAGAAAGCCGGAAACCACATCTTAAACAAGGGATGAGCCTCTTCACCTATTCAATAGATGTGGGTGGAGTGTGAACTGGGCGATAGTTTAGTCTATTTACTCCAATTGAGAGAAGAAGAAAAAAAAGAAAAGCAGTGAAAAAGTCACCCATTTAAGTACTGACCAGGCTCGATGTTGCTTAACTTTGATAATCGGATGTGAACCAGTGCATTCAACACGATATAGCCATAGACATCATCATCATCATCATCATCATCATTTATCCATCACACCCAATGGTGCATAGGGCAGCAACTTTTTGTTGCTGTTTCTATAACAAACTATTTTTTACGGGGCAAGGTTTTTTTTTATCATTTCAACCCAATCAAAGCAGAAATAACATGAGTATACAGGGTGTTACAGGGAGTAAAAAGACTGAGTTTTGGGAGGTTTGTCCATTATTATTAATATTAACTAATTAATTTCAGTCGCTTTTTATCATACCTACTTGTATGCTTTTCTAGAGCCAATGGTAAATAAATAAACAACAGGCATTTTGCGGCAAAAATGTAAATGAAATTAAGATGAAATAAATACTAGTTAAAAAGAAATGAAACCTTTCTATAAGATTTAAACCCAATTCATTATGTTTTGAATTGATGTTATCTTAATATGGACTATGATACCATTGTAAACATACAACTGCTGCATCCACACTTTTTTTTCACCAACTAGACAAATCAAAAATCTTTCATTTATAGTTTGTGTTGAATTGCTTGTAAACTTGGAAACGCCTAATGGATGTTCAACAAAGGAAAAGATAAAATAATGCCATTGTGAAAAATGAAAATATTAATCTTGTTTTTAATGTACTGTTTATTTTTTCATTCCCTGGTCAAGTTTCATATTGGACCTAGCACTCACTGGAAGTGTAGAGGTGGCTTTTAGGTTCCTTTACCTCTTCTACCAAGTGAATAGTAACAACGTAATTGGTTAGATGGTGGCTTCTCTCTCCCAAATAGCCAACTCATAACATTATTCCATCACTATATATAGGGATCACAATTGACAGTGATTTTCTACCTTCCAGCTAAGTAGCACTTGATCCCAGAAGTTTTCATTTACTTCATATATTGACTTACTTTATTTGGACAGCATGTGTTCAAAGCAACATATTGCAATTATTTTGAGATTTTAATGTGCAGGTTTTACTGCTGGCTATAAAATACCAGACCCTTCAGTCTCAGATAAAATCATTTTGAGACCACTTGACATTGTTGGGGGTTCTGACCACAACCAGGAACCATCGTGTTGCAAAATATACAATTTAAATTAAAGAAAAATATTGAATGAAGAATCAAATAGAATTTCTCAGAAAATTAAACAAAAGTTAAAAGTAAATAAAATAAAGGATTGGTGGATTATGAATATATTTATTTCAATTTTTTTAGTTGCTTTTGATTGCAACTTTTACAGAGAGAGAGAGCATAAAATTTGAAATTAAAATAAGCACCTACAGTGAGATTCAAACTAATATCATTGACTGAAATGTTAATTTTTAATCCAAATTTTTTGCTGTCTGTTCACTGCTGTAGATTAATGACTTTGCTGTCAAAAAAAGCAAAGAAAAAACTCAAGATGAAAATATTCATAAAAAAATTAATAATAGCAGACAATGCTTCATTTATAAAAAACAAAAAATGTTTATGAAGTTTAGCATCATTACTGATGATGATGTAAAAAAAATAATCCATGAAATTATCTTTTTCTTTGCTTAATTATTAATTTTGTTATATTTATAATCTCGTATTTTACACTTAGGTCTTCACATCTAAAGAATGTAATGAACACTTACTTATTCTCTCTAAAATCTTTCATGTCTTTGTTTTGGTTGCAACCCTGTACTCCACAAAAAGTTTGCAGGAATAAATATATAAAACAAATGCAAAAATACTATAATATACCTGAAAACTATATATCAAAACACAAATATATTAATTTATAAATTTTCATTTAATTTAAAGAAAAAATGATTTTACTGATAGAATATATATAAAATCATAATATATATATATTCAATAATAAGTAAAATCATTTGAATGTGTCTAGACACACTGATGAGCTGCAATACAGTGAAACAGGCTTGTATGTGGATGACTATAATATATATATATATATATATATATATATATAATGAACTTAATCACAGTAAGGCAACACTAATAATTACAGACTAAACATCTGAAAATAATGCTAACTTAACAGTAATTTAAACCATCTTGTAACCCGGTGAGAACTACCTCGTGGGTTAAATAATGGGGGAGAAAAAAAGAAACAAACAGCGCACAAGAACAATACATCTAGTGGCCATTGGAAAGAAAAAAACAAAAACCCCAAGACGAAACCTTAACAATAAAGTGCTCTATATGAAAATACGAAAGTAGAGTGAGAATACAATACAAGAAATCTAGAAGTGAGCCACCACCTACCGCGTTCTTCAGTGTAAGAGCCTCTTACCCTGAAGAATCGTTGTGTGAAACTGTGGTAGGTGGTGGCTCACTTCTAGATTTCTTGTATTGTATATATATATATATATATATATATATATATATAACAAGGAATGCCACATTTATTAAAAGATAAAGCAACTTAGATGCTGCTTACCAAAATATAAATATGTGCCCTGAATTTTTAAAAATATTTCCATTTCTAAAAGATCTACTGCTTTGCTAAGCCAAAAATCAGTCAGTTAAGTACCTTATGTGATACACGTTTGGGCCATCATGTCTCAAAAGAAAAATGATTGACTGGGTAGAAGATTTTCTTACAGTAAGTTGCCATCATTTTCTGCAGTAAACTGGTTGCCAACTAAGGACCCAATCTGTCCTACTATTTAGCTCATAGCTTTAGGAAGAAGCAACAGATTAATAACTTTCCCAAGGGTGTTTATATGTTAGTGAATGCAATGACTTCAACTTTTATTTGAACTCTGCACTCCAATTTCTCATTTCGAACCAATATCCACTGCACCACAATGCACATCTCAAAATACAAGCCAACATACATGACCATAAAATATTAAAAGACAGTTAAATTCTATTATTTAAAACAAATAAATGCATAAATTAATTTCTCAAATGAAAATAAAATAAATAATAATTACATTAAAAATCTTTTACTCACTTTCATTTATTAGGCATTAAATTACATCAGTTAGTATCTTCCATAGTTTACCTTGACTTCCAATTAGCATGAACATATTTAAAAATTCTGAAAAACTAACATTTTTTTTACTTCTGTTTCCAAATATTTGTTGTAAAATAAATTCTTTTCATTTGCTTTGATAAAGTACATCAGAGGATAAAATACATAAGTAAAGAAGTTTTCCTTTGTGTCTTGTGTGTGTGTGTGTGTGTGTGTGTGTGTGTGTGTGTGTGTATATATATATATACATATATATATATATATGTGTGTGTGTGTGTATAGATTCTACACTTAACTTTGTGTTTATATGTCAGTCAATATTCAATTCAGATAAAAAGCTACTTACAAGAGAGATGAAGGAGGATTCTCCAATTAATAACATGGATAGATTATTAATTTTGACATTTAAACACAAAACTGCTTGAGGGTGGGAAGAAAATGCCATCAGGAAGAGCTTACCCTGTGGCTGGGAAAGTTGGATATTTGCAATTGGTGTCAGAGGTTGGTGATTGGACCCAAGTAAATTGGTATATTTCAAAAGCAGATTTTCATGGAAGATCATCTCTACTTTTTTGAAAATTAGCACAAGACTCTATTTTCCTTCCATCATTCATTCTTATGTCAGACTAAACTATTAAACTGTGTAATTATAAAATATAACATTGTGCATTGTGTTATTTACAAACTTCACTTATGGCACAAGGCCATAGCCAGTGGAAACCGAATCCACCATGGCACACCCAGTGGAAACTGAACCCACTACATAGTAGTAATAGTTAACCAGTCTTGCTAACCATTCTTTTTAGGTGCTACTTTGCTTACATACAAGACGTTAAAATTTCCCTTCTCTGATGCCATGCACCGATGGCTGAGGGAGTAGAGACTCCAACTGACACCAAATTGGTCGAGTTTCGATCCCGGCCAGAAGCAAGTGGATATGTCTAGCCACACTTACAGCGAAATGGGCTTGTATGTGGATGACTAATATATATGTGACAAAGTAAGTTGAATATATGGATTGAACTCTTAAGATGAATAACTAAAGAACAGGTGTCTTTTATTTAGCATGTTTTTTTTAATAAGCTTTTTCAGAAATTTTTCAAGATGATTTAAAATTTCTTAATTTAAAAAAAAAATCCCAAAAGACAATTATGTTAATTGAAGTTTGATTTCATTGGTCAGATATGTGTCACATGTAATAAAATAATAGATGATCATTTTTAAATGTAGAAAAAACTTATGCTTGTTTATGTGTGTGTGCCATGTGTAAAAAAAGCAATAAATTCTTATTTTAAATGTAAGTGTCTATATGCAAAAAAAATGCATGTTATTTTTTTTCTGCATTTAAAAACAATCATCTATTTCTTTATTACATGTGACGCATATCTGATCAATAAAATCAAACCTCAATCAACATACTGTTTCTTTGGATTTCTTAATTTTAAATTTTATTTTAAATCATTTGTCCTTAAAAAAGCTCTGAAAAAGCTTATTGAAGTGAAACTTTTTTCCTATTTGATCTTTACTTATATGCACACATACATACTAGCAGTATAGCCTGGCATTGCTTGGGTGTAATGAAAGCTTTAAAACTAATCCATGGTCCTGGAGCTCAGACTCAGCCTAAAGAATATTTGTGCAAAGTTTGGTGAGAATCGGATAAAAATTTGTATAAAGGACATACAGACACAGACACACACACAAACATCTTGCCTTTTATTTATATATATATATATATATATATATTATTGATTTTCTGTACTATTGTAAGAACTGCAACTTTGAAACTTCTGAATATTGTTTCTTATGCCTTTGTCTATGAATGTATCAAATTTGATTAAAATCGGACCACTCCTTCTATAACCGATTTTTTTTCGATATTTATTGGGGGTACCTCGACACAAAACCTAGCTAAGAACACTTGCAGACGCTTATAGTACAACTGTGTAAATTTTGGAGAAAATCAGTTCAGCCGTTTTGGAGTTTATAGGTAACGGACACACACACACACAAAGACAAATTTCCATTTATAAATAAGTTTAGATTTAGATATATATATGATTTCTGTCTTTTGGCATTGATAATTAATACTTTTACTATTGCTAAATATTTTTTACACTTTATTCTTATTTTTTAGTTTATATTGAATGGTGTTACATGTTTCAGGACTTCCAATTTTTTAATCAACCCAAGTTTAAATTTTACTGATGAAGGGAATAGAACTCCAAAGTAATGCCAACATTCAATAAAAGAAAATATGCTTGTACATTTTTAGTCTACAATATATATATATATATATATCCCGGTTCACACTCCACCCACGTCTATTGAACAGGTGAAGAGGCTCCTCTCTTGTTCCCTGTTTAGGATGTGGTTTCTGGTTTTCTCTTTTCCAATCTTTTCACTTTCACATAGCCCCCTGCACATCAGTGGCGTTACCGCCTTGCTTGGGGTGATATGATTAAAAAAAAAAAATATATATATATATATATATATATACACACAGTTATATATATATATATACACACAGTTATAGTCATATATATATATATACACACAGTTATAGTCATATGTTTTCCCCTTTCCTTCTTTCTTTTGAAGAGTTTTAAATTAACAAAACATTTCCACAATCTTTAACCTTATAAAAACTGAATTTTTAGACACTAACATAAATATTAATAAATTGTCATAAACATCATTTCCCTCTTTTTGTTCTCTGCTTCTCTTTCCATTTCTTTTCCCCCCTGTACCCTCTTTTTCTCTTTTTCATTTTTCCCCCTTACTCATTCTCTTAGAAGTCTAAAGAGTCAGCTTGTCTCTGCCATATTCACCCTCTCAGCTGACAAATACATTGAGAGATCCAACCTTGTCATTTCTACGGTCTCTTTCTTTTGGCTTTGGCGAATGAATGTAAGGATAAACTCAAAAAAAAAAAAAGAAACATTACTAATCTTCTTCCTTGCTTCCTCTATAAATATTTCATTACCTCTTTCTTTCTACCTGTTTTTTCTTACTCTTTTATCTTCCCTTTCCTTTTCAGATTTTCTCTTTTCTATCATTTCTTCTTTCTGTAACCATTCTTATCCTATTCTCCCTTAACCAATCCTTTTACTGCTGCTGCTGCTGTTTCATGTTTATATGAGTCCCATGCAGGCAAGGAGACATATTATGGTAAGCGGCATTCTCCTACCTATTTCTCTACCCACCCAGCTATAAGGCAGCCTATACCTGCCTATCAGCCTGCCAAACCTTACATCTCCGCTGAGCTTTTAGCATTAAAGCAAAACCAGGCTTTGCACATCGACAGCTGCCACCTGACTTAAACTTAAATTTTTCACAAGTGGAATACTTAAAAAAAGAAACATATATAAAATTTAAAAAAAGAGTATAATAATTTTTTTTTTCACTCTGGATTTCTTTCTTTCAACCAACAACAAACAGGTAAGTTCATTCATTATGTATATACACACCTACATTTAGAAAAAGAATAACAATCATGCAATTTAACATAAAAAAAAAAACAAAGATGAGTGGCATGACTCATGATAAAGTACAATTTTTTACCTAGTCATATTGGTATAAACGTGTCTAGTTTCGTCTAAAGATGGACAATCTACTAAAGTCTTTAAGTACTGTCATCAGCCAGAGTGCTCCCTAAATTCAACGTATAACAGAAAGAATAAGGATAATGTAAAAGCTTATTTACATTTAGACTAACATCTTTATCTTTGTTTTTGTTATTACAGTGTTTCGACTGTTACATCCTCCAGCCTTTTTCAGGTATCTGTCGATTTGGGTAACCTTCGAGGCATTTTGAACTGAACCCTTTATTTAATCTACAAGAATTGATTGTTCTCATTCTGTTGTTCATGTCTAATATCTCATCTCAATTGTTGCTTGCCCTGTCTGTAATATTTCAAACCAGTGATATAATTCACTGGACTATTCTCCAGTGCAACATTGATGAAGGTTTTGTTTTTTTTTTTTGTTTTTTTTAATCATGTCACCCCAAGCAAGGCATTCCACTGCCACTATAGTGCAGGGGGTTACACAGGGCGATAGACGAGTTAGGATGTACATAGGGTGAGAGTTGGAGAGAATGGGAGGGTTAGTGTGTTAGGAGGTGTCTATTGATCTTACATTTAAACTCCTGGAGGTTATAGCTGTCGGGGAAGCAAGCATGAGGAAGGGAATTCCATAGGCGGGAAGTGCGAGAAAAGAAGCTGTTGGAGTAGAAATTGCAGTTACATTTCATTGCTTTCACTGTAAAAGGGTGGGACCTAGTTGCCAATCTAGTATTTCGTGCAAACTCACACCTAGGGGGCATCAGAGATTTAAGTTCATCAGAGCAGAAGCCATGAAAGTATTTATAGAAGAGGCACAGGGAAGCCACGTCACACCAGTGGGAGAGTGACTGCAGGCGGTCAGCTAAGTCGGTATTAATCATGTTACAGATTCTTCGCTGTATTTTGGTGAACACAGTGGTTGAAACAATGTGATAACAAGAAAGATTTGACCAGTAGTCTAAATGTAAAGGAGAACTTCTTATCTGAGAAATACTAGCAGAAATATAAAATCTATTATTTTTGTTTACTGACATTTATTTCTTGAATCTATCATTTGGTTGCTTATGAGCAAGAATTTTTATTTTTAATTATTAACATTTCTTTTGTGAATGTCATTTATATATCTTTGCATGATCTCTCTCTCTCTCTCTCTCTCTCTCTCTCTGTCAGGACATGACTGTTCATAGTTCTCCACAACTTTCTGTTCTTTGTTGGTCTCAACAACACTTTTTCTTTTTATGACTATTTTTTTCTCTTTTGTGTACTTATTTGGCCATCCATGGTGTTTTTTTCAGCTTCTTTTGCCTTCAATATTTCTTATGAGTGCTAAATTCTCCAACTCTTCTTTCCACATTACATGCCAAGATTTTCATCTATCTCTTTCTGACTTGACAAAATTTTCTTTGTAGTTCATATTCTCCATGAAACTTCCTCATTTGCCATATCTTCTCTTCATGGTATTCTCAACACTCACTGGATATTTAAATTTTTTTTTTTTTTCATTTGGGATTAAATTGTCCACCTTTTTATTACCAGATATGAGGGCAAACATTGCCTAGCAGTCTAGCTCTGTTTTCTCTGTTTAAAATGTTATTTTTCAGACTGAGTTTCTGAAAATCTTTTACTTTCCATAAATTTATGCATGTATTTGGTTTCCATGTCCTAACTTAGTTTTAATTTTACTTCAGTTGTATTGTTGTATGCCTTCTAAAAGCAAAGCAATTAACATGAAAATTTCATTAGAAACAAAGAAAAGAGTACTGGACTGTTATGAAATATCAGGCATCCTATATGGAAGTAATGAATACTAAACAATCTCAATGCAGATGAATAAAACTTGAGGCAACAGAAATGTGGCTCTACAGAAACATGCTGAGAATACTGTGGACTGAACATGTGAGCAATAGCCAAGTTTTAGAGAATATAGAAACAAAAAGGACCCTTGTATTTAAGATCAGAAAGTGAGAGTTGGAATTTCTAAGGTGCATGATAAAGAAAGAGGGCTTAGAAAATTTGACACTAACAGGACATATTAAAGGCAAGAGGTGAAGAGGAAAGCAGCACATGACCTACCTAATGAGTTTGTGTAAATTGATGACAGAACATGGATTAGGGGCGATAACAAAAAGACAAACACTGCTAATAACTACAAAGGAAGGGAAGTTGTGGAGAATGCATAGAAGAATATTGTTGTGCTTTCTGTAAAAGTTTAGTAAAACATTAAATATTCTCAAGCCATATAAACCAAAACTTATTAAATATCTAAGACTAAAATATCCTGTAATCTTCACAATTTTTCTTGCATGTATTCGCTATCTAATAGCCTACTACTCAAATAAGTCCTTTATAAATATTTTGGTCTCTCTTCCCAACTTTACTTACTGGTATTTTACTTATTGATAATAAAAGGTTATTTACTTATTCATAAGTAGTTTTTGTCTGAAATCAAAGTATATAATAAAAGTGTTATAATACCTAGGATCAAAGTGCTACATCCTGGTCTTCTGCCTAAGACCAGAGCATAGATAAGATGTAACCGTAATTTCTACTCCAACAGCTTCTTTTCTCACACTTCCCACCTGTGGAATTCCCTTCCGCATACCTGCTTCTCCAACAGCTACAATCTCCAGGAGTTTAAATGTAAGGTCAATAGACACCTTCTATCACACTAACTTGCATCTATTCTCTCAAACACTTTCACCATCTACCCAACCCTCATTCTCAGTATCCTTACCCATCTATCACCCTCCTTCTGACATTTCTTATATCTAAACATCCTTTCTCATCACTCCCCCCCTATGTAACCCCCTGTGCAATAGTGGCAGTGGAATGCCTTGCTCGGAGTGAAACGATTAAAAAAAAAAAAAATAGTATTTGTTCCATTTCTGTTGCTGTGTTACTATACTATAATGAGGATGCAAAGCGATGCCCATGTCTTCAGGCCATTCATTATTTAGTATTTAATGGAGCCTGATCTTTGGGATTTTAATCACATGGCAGCACCTTCCCATTGCATAATTGAATTGGAGTATTCTGAAGCCTGCATGACATTTATCACTGGGACTGGACAGTGTTTGTTATTTGCTGTATATGTACATATATGAGCTTCCCCCACACACACACATGGGACCCTCCCTTTCATTGTTGGTTAGGGGTTTTATTAGATATATAATCAGAGTGAAAAGTGGTATACTGATACAAAATATGAACCATTATTCAAAATTTGCTATTATTCATAGAGAAGAGAGCGGTCAATATTGAGAATAAAGCATTTATAGGTATAAACAGTGACTGCCAGTTTTATACATTAACCGATCACAATGGTGATTACTTAAGGTGTAAAACTGATGTCCACCATGCAGTTTTGATTTCTATGTCCAGACAGTTTTTATATATATATATATATATATACACACATGCTCACACTTAATCTGATGAAGTATTCTGCTCAAATCTTTAAATAAAGTTAGAAGTCATTCAATATTGATAAAACCATTCCCAAAATTTTTTTTCTAAATTTTGGGAACATGTTGAGCAATGTTTGGGTAAAAGTTTGTTTTCTTAAACTCCAACTATAAACAATGAATTCTGAACTTTTCAAATGTAAACAATGAACATAGAAGCAAAGGTATCAGTAACATTTTCTGGCATTGTTAAGTGGTTATATCATGTGTTTGTAAACCAAGGTTCAAGATTTTGTTTTAAGTACAAAGTTGGGAACACTTGTTGCAATAATTTTGGCAGAAAAATGTTTATTAGTAATAATAAAATGTTTATTAGTAAAGATGTTGAAAAGAAAACTATCAAATTCTAAAAAAATCATGTCTACATTTCTGAGATGAGCTATCATAAATATTTACATTGTTTGGACTGTTGTCCTTATCTTTACTTTCACGTTTATGACATTTCAAGTATTGTACACTCTGGCCTTCTTCAGGTGATATGATTTGTGAAATTAGAATAATTTACCCCTGTGGACTAAATAATGGGTTTGGTTCAAAATTCCAAAATATATGACCTGAAGAAGGCTTGAGCGTACAATGGCCAAAAGATGACAGTAAAGATGAGGACAACAGTTTGAACAAAGTAAACAGTGTAAATACTTCAAAATCAGTCTGTTAATTTTAAAACCTTTTAAACTTAGAATTAATTAAAATTAACAGCAAAAATAATTAGTGACAGTTTTTAAATATATGAAATATTATTTAAAATTGCACACACAATGACAGTGTCTAGAGAAAAATACCCATCCACCATCAGATTAGTCACTTATAAAGATAGTATTTGCTAACAAAATCAACATGATGAATGTTCCCCATGTTAACTCACAATCAGATTAGACAACCTGTGAACCATTGACATGTTGATTGGCAGCCCCAGATGAATGTGACCATTGTAATAAATGGGGAAGGATAAGTCATGTTAGTTTGTAGTCTATCACAGGCAGAAAGAGTGTATAATAAAATATATATATATATATATATATATATATATATATACACACACACATTTTAATCTATGTAATCAAAATGAAGATGTAATTTGTTTGTATTAGTTTTTCCATGTTTCAGTTTTTAAATGTTCATTTTAACAATCTCTTTCCTTGTAAATATTATTAAGTTAATGGTGTGTGCATATATATATATATATATAAACTTATTTATAAATGAAACTTTGTCTCTGTGTGTGTGTGTGTGTGTGTGTCTGTTACCTATTGACTCCGCAACGGCTGAACCGATTTTCTTGAAAATTTACACAGTTGTACTATAAGCATCTGCGAATGTTCTTAGCTAGGTTTTGTGTTGAGGTACCCCCCGATAAATATGGAAAATTGATAATCGAGAAAATTGATTTTTTTATATATATATATATATATATATATAAATAAAAACAGTAAGATGTTTGTGTGTGTCTGTTTATCTGCCTGTATGTCTGTATTTTTTTCAGCCCTTTTATTTTAGTTTTTGCGTCGGGTTTGGCTCTAAGTTGGTATATCAACCATGATACCATTTACTCAGAGGACTTATTTAACCTTCAAAATTCAGTTTACGACGAAAAAAGCTTATTTGATATCGATACCAGGAAATCAAAATTTGACTTACATCCAGTCATTTTTCTTTCGGTCTACGGTTTCGCTTTAACTGGAAACAACTATTGCTTTTTTAGTCTTTCGTGCCAACATCCAAAGAGTCTGAGCTCCAGGACCATGGATTAGTTTTAAAGTTTTCATTACACCCAAGCAATGCCAGGCTATACTGCTAGTATATATATATATATATATATATATATATATATATATATATACACATTGTAATATAATTGTTGTGGCCTGTTTGGGTCAGGAAGAAAAACACAGAAACAAGAAGGTAGGTTCAACCAGTGTATTAGAATAACAGAACATATATACAAAGTAAGAGTGGTAGTAGTCAGCAAATAGAAGTGTAAGTCTGCCTGCCTCAAGATTGTCTCCCTGGAAGTTACACAGGTTAGTATTTATTGATGGAGGAAGAGTCCATTCCTATAGATAGGGCACCATAACAATAATTAATTTAACACTTTCATGACACAGAATTTTCCATGTTTCAGAATCATATTTTTAAGTAAATAGAAAATTGTGTTGTGAAAATAAACATTAAAGAACAGTAAATTCCTTATTGTTATATAGTAATGAAGTAATGTATTTTTTTATTTATTAATACAACAGATTTTTTATCACTTTCTATATTATATTTAATGGATTCTCTTATTTGAGTGGATGCTCCATTTATTTTTTTTTATTTTTGTCTCTTGGGCTTTTTGATAATGAAGTTGTTTAAAGTGTGTCAGATCTAACAATGGTTTTCCCACTTTACATGGTGACACAAGTCAGAATCCTGCCAGAGAGCACATATTTTTCTCTAAACAAGATTTCTTGAATATTGGTTTTTTGAATGGTAGTTGAGATTTAGCCTTTGTTTGTCTTTTCATTCTCTTTCACTCACAGTAGCTCTTGTGTCTTAATGGCATATCACCTTGCTTGGGGTAAATCATTTTTAGAATATATTTTTTAAAAACTTTAATCCAAAAGGAAAAGCAGGAAGGTAAATCCCAAAGACCCGATCTTAATTAATATTAATATTTTAATATTAAAAAATGATCCAATTGGAGGCCTCAATGTAATTAATATTTAAATTACAGAGCCAATTATAAAATAAAATGAATTTTTGAAGTTTAGAAATGATCATACAATACTTTTGAACTTCGAAATTTATATAAAACACAAGGTAACTAAAAAAAAGTTTTTGCTGTTTTCGAGTTATTAGAAAAAAAAAAAGCTATGCAGCAAATTTGACCGTTAGTCCTCAAAGTAATTCCTATTGGCATCCAGAATGTTTTACCAATGTGCCTTTATCTGTACAATGCCCTGGTGGTAAAAATCAGGTATCTTGAACACAAAATGTCTGTGAGTGCCTGTTGCAATTCTGTCTCATTTGTGAACAGTTTCCAATAAAGGTGGTTATCCAAGGAATGGAAAAGGTGGTAAACTGTTGGCACAAGATCCAGAGAGTAAGGTGCCTGGTAAAATGTCTACCAGCCAAGCCACTGTATAGTATCCCTTGCTACCCATACCACATGAGGCCTGGTATTGTTATGTTTTAAAGCCAAAATACGATGTTTAGAATGGTTCATGATTAAACATAATAGACATTCATTGTTTCTTATATTTAACAGTATATGTTTAGAAAATTATCTGCTGCCTTGATACACTATATGTATGTATGTATGTGTGTGTGTATATATATATATATATATATATATATAATTGTACTAAGACTTTATGGACAACTTATCTATATATATATATATATATATATATATATATATATATATATATAAGATTAAAGCTTTATGACTTTCTGTCTTTCTTGTACTTTGTAATTATTCCTGATTGGCCAAAATACAATTTACAAAATTTACTTCTTTCATATATGTAAATTTTCTGTTATACCAAATCTTTTCCAAAGACACTAGAATAATATTCATACATAAAATTTAAAACCATAAAAAACACACCTGCAAATTTAAAAAAAAAACTTATGTTCACTCAATATTAAGAGCCATTCAAGGTTGTTGGCTACTAAATGATGTTGTTGTATGACTGTAAGAAGAGGAGATAATAAATGCTGTTTATGAGATTATATAGAAGTGATTATCATTGACCCTAGATTTAAAGGGATTAAGTTTTTAGCAATCATGGGAAATATCCTCTTGGGAGACTGTTCCACAAAGTAGCAGTTCTTGGGAAAAAGTTGTCTTGGTGGAACATCCTTTATTACTAATAGAATATGGATTCATCCACGTGTACATGGCATGCTAGATCCAAGCTGCGAACATCAGAACTGGTGGAACTAGGAAATATAGCTAATAAAAAAAAACTTTTACTAAAGGAAGAACAAGAGGCTTGTGGCATTTTGTCTGTAAGAAAAGGGTCATAGAATATAGAATAATTCTTCATCCATGATGCTCTGCAGATGCTTTTGAACTCAAGATAGGAAAGTGAGAACTGGGCAGTTCCAGCCCAGATATGGCACCAGTTCTCCATTTTTGGTCTGATATGGCTCTTGTAAAGATAGAGTATAGCAAGTGGGGAGGAGGTTAGTCCAAGTTAACAACATTTAGTTGAAGTTTTATTTTGAATTAGAAGATTTATGCAAAATTGTTTCTACTCTTTTTTCAGTTTGCTTTGAGCCATTTTAAGTCTTAATTTAAATGTTTGCTTTTGTTAATATTTGAATGCTTCCTTGTTAATTATTTACTGGCACTGCTATTTTCATCTTTTATCTTTTTTAAGTGTTTGATAGTCAATTTTTTAATATTCATAAAGTCATAGACTAGAACTTTAACTCAAGTTGATATATTTGTATCATATATAGACTTTATTTCCAAGTTTTGTTTTTCAAGTTTAAGACAAGTGATTTTCGAAGATAATACAATCTGTCTTTGTTGTATGAATTGGATCTGTGATTCACAAATGGTTCCAGATTTATCCCATTGGCTCTACACTACTTAATTTTCAGCAAACATGTTAGAAGTCTGGTTCTATGATTACAAACTGCTTGTGAGCCACTAATTTTTACTGAAGAATTCTCAAGGAATTTTTTATTGTTAGAATAATCTATAATTAATCTTTCAAACAGATTGTGTATTAAGTTTTTTTATTTATTCCTATTTTTTAATTTATTTATTGAAAAGTCCTCACTGT
Source organism: Ascarosepion bandense (assembly GCA_037127315.1). Lineage (NCBI taxonomy): Eukaryota > Metazoa > Mollusca > Cephalopoda > Sepiida > Sepiidae > Ascarosepion > Ascarosepion bandense. The sequence continues at coordinate 990,252 of JBBBDQ010001092.1, forward strand.
AAAAAGACACTTTCTTTTGCATATATATAAATAGATAAATGTGTGTGTGCATGCAAATGTGAAGAGTATATTTGAATCAAACATTTGATGTATTCTTTGTGAGCCTGTGTAAGTAGTTAGTTGAGCGTTAGATCAAGAGTAACCCAAAGATTCCCTTTTCTTTTGATGCTAATCTTGTGGTAGGGGTGGGTGTGACTCCTATACCTGGATTTCTCCACTTACACTTGATTCTTCTCTTTGTTGCCAAGTGTTTAGCAGAGAAGCATCGAGTACCATTTTTAAAGTTTTTGGTATGACCCAGTTGAGGATTGAATCTGCATCCTCCCACACTCTATCATTGCACTATGACAAGCTCAAATTGAGGGAGCATTCCAATGGTGATGACAGAAACTAGTTATTTAGCTGTTAGAACTTTTTTTTTTTTTTACATGGTCAAAATTTCTGAAGTTTTGAGAAGTAGTGCTTTTGTATATAGTTTTTAAATAGGTGTGTATTTTGGCAGCAATCCCTCTCTAATACATGTTTCATTAAAAGTATTTTTTTTTTTTACTCTGTTTTTGTGTCCAAAGAAGAGATTTTTTTTCCATGCAGATTTTGATTGGAAATTCCCAAGAGGTTACCAATGGAATCAGGCAACTGAAGAGGAGTGAAAAATAGAACAGCCAATGTGTTTTCTTCTCCTGGAAGATCCTTTAATTGAGAAACTGACCTTAAAAAAAGAAAACAAAAAAAACATTTTTAAGTACCTGAGTACTCAACATAACAATTTGTTTGCTGATAGTATTTTTTCATAGTTCATTTCACTATAAAAAAAAACAAAAGTTCAAATTTAATGTCATTTACAGGTAAAGGTCAAATGGTGAACAAATATATGAAGTCTGTAAAATTCTAAATTCCAGATTTTTGTACTGGCTTAAATGTTGCCTTCACTGAATGTCAAGTCACAGAATTTAGATTAAAACTATTTGCTGATGCTAATTATCATTAGGCTTAATTATTAATTGCGATGAAGATATCATCATTGCTATAAAACTATGGTTGACAGAGAAGAGTAGAAGCGGGTCAAGGACTATCTCTTGTATATTTCTCTTAGTTTAAGTATACCAAGAGAAATTTAGACTGTAATTAACAGTTAATAAACCTGGAGTTATCTCCCTTAAATAGACATTTTTTTACTTTATTTATAGCAGTATAGCCCGGCATTGATCGGGTGTAATGAAAGCTTTAAAACTAATCCATGGTCTTGGAGCTCAGACTCTTTAGACGTTGACATGAAAGACTAAAAAGCAATAGTTGTTTCCAGTTAAAGCAAAACCGTAGACTGAAAGAAAAATGACTGGATGCAAGTCAAATTTTGATTTCCTGGTATCGATATCAAATAAGTTTTTTCATCGTAAACTGAATTTTGAAGGCTAAATAAGTCCTCTGGGTAAATGGTATCATGGCTGAGACTAAGAACTACAATTATAGTAACTTAGTGCCAAACCTGATGTAAAAACTAAAATAAAAGGGCTGAAAAAAATACATACAGGCAGATAAACAGACACACGCACAAACATCTTACCTTTTTTTATATATTTATATATATATCTCAACTTTCTGCACTATTGTAAGAACTGCAACCTTCAAACTTCTGAATATCGTTTCTTATGACTGTCTATGAGTGTATCAAATTTTATTAAAATCAGACCACTCCTTCTATAACCCGATTTTTTTTTATTATCGATTTTTGATATTTATTGGGGGTACTTTGACACAAAACCTAGCTAAGAACACTTGCAGACGCTTATAGTACAACTGTGTAAATTTTCAAGAAAATCGGTTCAGCCATTTCAGAGTCTATAGGTAAAGGACACACACAATGTTCCATTTATAAATAAGTTTAGATTAGATAATTAAAATTTACTTTGAAATTAGTGGATTAATTAGACTGGAAATGACTTTATACTAGAAGATAGGTCATTTTAGTGGTATTGAACTATGAAAAACTGTACAATGATTTGCTGGTTTTGCTGTGCTATTGGCAAGAAATACACAAATGCAGAGAAATGAGATCATTATCAACATGAAATATAAGTGTTCTTGAAGTTCTGGGTGTTCACATTGTTATGAAACCTGAGGATATCATTTTGTTCAATTTTATTGTTTTGAAGATAAATGTCTACACACGCCTAGAGTCCTAATGATAAATGAACTTTAACTTATTGTTGAAAAGCTCCATCGAGTTTTTTAACAATGTAAATTAAAAGTTTATGCAAATTATTAACACCATTCCTTAACTTTTGTCCAGTAGCCTATTTCTTTTGTTCCATTTAATCTTTATTTAAAAAAAAAAACTATTATGTAAATCTTTGTATAATATTTCTGCATTACACCCTAATGTTTATTTGGTAAAAAATTCATTGCTAATCATGCAATACTTAAGTAATACACATAATTATGTCTGTTTTTTCTGTTCCTTATATTATGGCTGCTATTGTATGTTAGCTTGGGCCTAAAAAGCTTTTTCTTTAAAGTTGAGCCTTCTATAAGTATTTAGTTTATATTTAAATCAAAATATTCTTTAGTTAATTATTTAAAAGGCAAAGTAAAAATAAGAAATAAGATTTGATTATTTGAAGTATCAAAAGCTGTCAATAAGTAACAAACCAGATACTAGTTTCCTTAGTTTGTAGGTTTTTAAGAAAATTTAATTTCAAGTCATTTTTATATTTGTTGTACTTATGAGATAAAAACAATGCTTTCCTTATTTTTAATTAATCAAGACAAAAATAAATTAATAAGAATTGATTAAAATTAATCTATAAATAAGGAAAACAGTCAGATATAAAAAAAAAAACAAATCACAAAGTTATTACCAAAGCTAAAATAATATATATAAAAATGCTTGGCAATTTCCAGTGGCACATGTCATGTGATAACTTTTAAAGAACACTCCTTTACAAAAACGCAAAATAAATTACATTATATGTCTTATAAATGTTCAAAGGTGGGGAATAGGTCTGACAATCCTTCTGACAGGGAAAGTTATTGAATCGCTTGCACAGCATGTTGACTAGCTTGGGCATCATATGCATGGTTCTGCTGCAAGTATGGCAACAGAATGGATTGATCATTGTTCTGGATATAAATGTTCAATATTCTTAAGACAAACATTAAAGGCAAAAAAAAAATTTTGCCTTATAGTACCCTATTCTATTATGCCAGTGGTGTGTTTGCAGGCTGAACTGATACAGTTATTGGCTGAAATCTGATCTGATGTTTTCATTGTATAATGTTTGATTTATATACCTGACAGAGAAGCATTGGCCTAACTGCATTGATTAGAAAGTATATTACATTTAAAAATGACTGCATGGTAGAATAAAAAACGTTTTTTTATTCTACCATTTTAAAATAAAACAATTCAGAAATCTACAAAAGTTTTTATTTTATTTTTAATCATTTCATTTCAAGCAAGGCAATAAAGTCACTAAAATGCAAGGTGTTATTGAGTGTGAGAGAATATAAGAAAAAAAAAACACTGTTACGGAGGGAGAACAATAAAAGAACAGAAGGAAAATGCAACACTAGAATCTGAGCATGCATTAGATGAGCAAAAGAAGCATTCTAAAAGTTAAGCAACGTACTGAGAAATAGAAAAAAATTGTTAGAACACTTCTACTGAGAACTTCTAATATAGCTGAAATTACTAGGACACATAATGAGGAAATAGATCTTGGAAAACTCTCACAGGGCAAATTGAGGGCAAGATAGATAGAAGGCAGTAAGTCACTTACCTAATGGGTTGTGTGAGTAGATGGCAGAACAAGAAGGTTGGGGATATTATCATAGGGAGAAAAGTTGTGGATAGCCATGATTGCCTATGTCCTGAAAGGACATGGTGTATAGAAGAACATTCACCTATATTTGTTGAACATTTATGGAGACCAAATATTTATAGACTCTAAGTACAGTTAAGTGTCATACAATGCATTTCAACAGTGGCAACAACCACTTTCTGAGCAGCTATGGACAATGGAGTAGTGGATATCAGCTTTGAATGAGAAATCAGAGAGCTGAGTTTGAATTTCAGTTGAATTCATTGCATTCACTTTTGCACAAATACCCTTAAAAAGGTATTAATCAACTGGACTAATAACTGGAAAATTTGGTAAAATTAATGAAATTACTTTAATATCATAAGAGTGACATGTACATTGACAGGGAGATATGTCAAAATTATTTTTTATTATTATGGTCTATCTATCTATCTATCTATGTATAGTTGTCAGTCCGTAAACTGTGAGGATAATCCAACAAGATTTCCTTAATATAAAATATTAATAGGTAAATCCATATGGAGAGCTCAGTGGGTATTAACCAGAGCGATATGAAGTTTATAAAGGAAAACTCAACACGTCATATTAGTTATAAACTATAGTTCATTTCAATGAGCTTAAACAACTCATCTCATCAGACCCTTTTACAATATTCCTCCATCTGGCATAAAATTTTTGCCGGAATGAGCTTTTTCTAAAATGAAGAGGGAACATGATAAAAATAATAATAATGATAAACATAAAATTACAAATAAATAAGTAAATGACAATATTTGTGAGGGGGAGTAGGGAAGACAGGAATGGAATGGGAGGGGAGGAGAGAAAGAGATATATTCCCAAATGTGGGTAGTATTCATGTGAAGTTATTTGACAGTCTTAACTGGTATGACCTCTGAGAGAAACCAATTCCCCTGACTTTAGTTCAGATGGAGGAATATTGTAAAAAGGTCTGATGAGATGAGTTTTAAACTCATTGAAATGAACTATAGTTTATAACTATTGACGTGTTGAGTTTTCCTTTATAAACTATGTATATATATATATATATATAATAATAATAATAATTGCAATAATAATGATACTATTAATAATTGTTATATTTCAGTCCATTTAAAAAAAAAACACCGAGAATAAACACAGAGGGGGGGAAAAGGGAAAATAAAAAAAGAAACCAACGAAGTACTTGAACATACATCAAAATACTCGTAGAAAAGAAAAAAAAAACCCGAGACGAGAACCCTAACACTAAAGCGCTCAATACAATAGTAGAGCAACAAATAAGAATAAATCTAAGAGCCAACAGACCTACCTAGGTTTCACCTAACGGCTCGTCAGGGCAAGAGCCAACTAGATTTGAGTCTAGCCATTATTACAATTATAGATTGAAGCCAGTTTCTTTATTTTTATTGTTTTTTCATCATGGTGTTTGTCCAGTGTAAAAAAAAAAGAAAGTGAGATGTAATGCCAGCTATAGGTTGAATAGCAGGACAGATTGGGTTTTATAGCCTTGGTTGGGAAAGAAAGTAATGGCAACTTACTGTGGAGATATCTTTTGCCCAGTTAGTCATGTCTCTTGAAGGAGACATAATCACCCAAGCGTGTACCACATATGGCACTTGACTGACTGACTGACTGATGGACAGCAGTCAACTCACAAAATGGTGGCTCTTGTTCATCATTGGTGAAAATTCATAGTTAATGGTGGGCACTATATGGAAAAATAGTGTTTTGTAGCTGAAAAACTTGCTCTCTCCAGTGTCATTGTGCTCTCGGTATCTGCTGAAGAAATAAGAGGCATTACATTTTGGAGCATCCATTGCAATTATTTTTGATTAACAAATACGAAAATGTAGTTTATTTTATTCTGCGTATAAGATTTTTTTCTTCTTTAAGGTCATTTCATTCCAAGCAAGGCAGTATTGCCACTGGTGTGCAGTGTTACAGTGAGCGGAAAGGGTGGGGAAAAAAAACTAAATAGAATGAGGTACAGAAGATGTCAATGGAAGGATAAGAGAAAAATTGAAAATGAGGAGATAGAAGATGGCAATTGATGTTGCATTTAAAATTTTGGAGATTGTAGCTATCAGAGAAGCAAACATAAGGGAGAGAGTTCCACGGGTGAGAAGTGCAGAAAAAAGAAACTGCTAGAGTAGAAATGGTAGTTCTATTCAAAAAATGAAAACCAATATTTTGAATGTTAGTTTTCAAGGGAGACATATCCTCCACAACATGGAGAACTGGTACCAAATAGTCTTCCTGTGTGTTCATCACCAGATAAGGCTTAGTGAATATTGTCACCAAAATCAATGATTCTTTGTCATGCATTTAATTAATTCAGTTGTTATATGCCAAAAAGACATTTTGATAAATTTGAAGGTAAATATATGCAGGAAAGAAAAATTGTCACATTGAAAGCATTCCACTCACTGGCTGGTTTAGGTTCAAGTTCAATTGAAGGTGGTTAGTTTATAAGTAAATTTTTCAGTTTCTTATCGATTTTCTTATATTCTTGTAAAATCTATATTCACGTCAGGGTATAAATATTAGGATATGGTTTATTATTGTCCACCTTTCCTGTGTGGCTAAAAATAATGTATAAAACTTTTCTTTTTCTTTGAAATTCTTTTTTTCTTTTAAAGTGATTTCTCCTGGTCATGTCATTGTCATGTTTTGACAGACTACTGTGTTCTCTGTTGATGTCTACATAGTTTGTCAAACATCCTGTTTGGCCATCACTATTTTTACTCATGGAAATATAAACAACAGTTTCTTTTTTTCTTTTCTTTTTTTTTTCATTTTTTTGTCTTTTCTTTTTTGTCTTGTCTTTCTTTTTTGTTAGGGCTCTGCAGACATTTTGTTTTCTATATTGTTTTCACATTTGAGTAATAACCACAAATGAAGAGTTGAATTAATATTTATTAGCTAACAAAATAAAATCAAAAGACTAAGTTTAAATTCCAATCAGAGGCTACTTGCACAGTAATGAAAAAAGCATGAACTCACTCAACATTCTGTCCCATCACTAGTCCTCTTGATTGAGGGCTTTTAATTGACATGACACAGCAATAAAGAGTCAGGAGTTCTTTGCAATTTACTCCATGTGACCCATGAATTACTTTGAGACAAGATGAATGCCATAAGTAATTTCTTTTGTCAACTATAATGCCATAAAGATGTCAAACCCTCATCTCTCATGTCAGTCCAGCACTTAGACAAACTTTGTTCATTAAATAAATTTATCATCATATATAACAAGTTTTTATGTATCCTCATCTTTGTTATTTTGCTATGTTTTGACCAGTGTGTCCTCTAGCCTTCCTTCACTCTTTATTTTTTTTTTACAGTGGACAAACACCAAAACAACAAAAATGAGGATATTAGGTTTAATTTATTGTTGTCATAATGGCTTGACTCAAGTCTTGAGAAATTCAATTTATTTGGAGAATTGAAATTGAATTACAGGTGAGCAATTTTAAATTGAAATAATACCTTCACCTTTTCAGTTTTATTATTATATACAAATTTGCATATTCTGTGATATTTAGTCCATATCTCTCACTGTCATATATACACCATAATAATAAAAATTTATTTTTTAACATATCTCTCTGTGCCAATGTACTTGATACATTGCTGACTTTTTATCACATAGATTGAACATTATAGAGTTGAAATTTCAGATCAAATTTCATCTAATAACTGTGTTAGGCTACAGACTTATTGATGTATATATTTATGTTTTGTGAGTAAAAAGGAAAGTTATAACTTTCTCATATGAGACACTTGAATTTTTTCATAATTTTTTTTTGAAAAAAATTAATGGAAAGTTTTTCTCTCCTAATGTGCAGGATATTTCACAATTTGAATACAGGACATGTCACTCTTATGATATGAAAGTAATTTCATGAATTTTACCAAATTTTCTTGTTATTAGCCCAGTTGTTTGAAACTCCAAGAAAAATTTTGCTATAATTTAAAATTAAATTTTTATATCTAAATCTGAACTTATTTATAAATGAAACTTTGTGTGTGTGTTCATTACCTATAGACTCCGAAATGGTTGAACCGATTTTCTTAAAAATTTACACAGTTGTATTATAAGTGTCTGCGAGTGTTCTTAGCTAGGTTTTGTGTCGAGGTACCCCTATAAATATCGATAATCGAAAAAAATCGGGTTATAGAAGGATTTTAATCAAATTTGATACACTCATAGACAAAGACATAAGAAATGATATTCAGAAGTTTGAAGGTTGCAGTTCTTACAATAGTGCAGAAAGTTGATTTTATATATATATATATATAGATATATAAAAGGTAAGATGTTTGTGTCTGTTTATTTGCCTGAATGTCTGTATTTTTTCAGCCCTTTTATTTTAGTTTTTGCTTTGGGTTTGGCTCTAAGTAGGTATAATTGTAGTTCTTAGTCTCAGCCATGATACCATTTACTCAGAGGACTTATTTAGCCTTCAAAATTCAGTTTATGACAAAAACTTATTTGATATTGATACCAGGAAATCAAAATTTGACTTACATCCATTCATTTTTCTTTCAGTCTACGGTTTTGCTTTAACTGGAAACAACTATTGCTTTTTAGTCTTTCGTGCCAACGTCCAAAGAATCTGAGCTCCAGGACCATGGATTAGTTTTAAAGCTTTCATTACACCCGAGCAATGCCGGGCTATACTGCTAGTTTTATCATAATTTTACATCATATTGGCTAAATTTGTGTTTCATGCTAGCTGAAAGGGGACTTCTCCTTACAAGACAAAATTGTTACTGTAGCAATAAAATGTTTGAATTTTTAATCAAATTCTTATTTTATGTTTTATGTCTCTTCAGGATGTGGCAGGTGAGGTCATGTCTCCCTACAACTTCCTGTCTTTGGTAGCTCTAAGGAGTGTTTGTTCACTTGCTATCCCTCTCAGTAAATGTTCTTTCATCTAATTACAAAAGCTCAATAGATAGATTATTCAATGTTTTCCTTTGTCTCTGTTGCCTTCATGCTCTTATAAGTGTCAAATTCTCCAAGCCCTCTTTTTACATTATCTGCCAGAAATTTAAACTGCTTTTTATGATTCTAAGTAAAATCGTTCTTTTTTTGCACCCTTTTTCCTTAAAAGTTCTTCAATCCTTACATGTTCTATGCCGAATTTATCACACCACAAAATTATGTTATTCCTTTCAAAAAAGGATTTTAGTGAGTCCCAATAAAAACAACAAATAAAATAAACACTATTTACATTATTCGGACTACTGCCCTCATCTTCATTTCTGTTTTCACAATGTTTCAGCTGTTGTACATTCCAGCCTTCCTCAGGTGCTAGGAATTTCGAATTGAAACTTTTATTACAATCACTGCCAAAACTTTGTGAAAATGGCAATGGAGATGAGGACAATAGTCCGAATAGTGTAAATACTACCTCATCTCAGAAATATAGACAAATAAAATATAAAAATAAAATATATGAACAAAAATTAAATCAGGCATTTATACTTTCCTTTAAAATTCTTATCTCTTTTTTCTGTCTCTCTAAACTTCTCTCTCAATTAATGAGAAGACAAATCTCAAATAAAAATAGGAAGAAGAAAAAAGTGAACCTGGCCAAAAAGTACCTGAAGTTTGCAGAATCAGAGCCTACTTATTTGTGACTGAAAACTACTAAAAATCAGATAGGCCCTACACATAACTTCTGCCATAAAAAATGAAAAAGGAAGGAATACTGGAAAATAAAATAATTATGGTCAATCAAAAAAATTGACACAAAGAGAGTTTTGATGTTAGTCCAAACAAAAGTTCATGCCAGAAACTTTGAGCCTAGTCATCTCTGACCTAGAAACAGGAGGTCAGCAGGAGAGGACAGAACAAAAGAATGCTACTCCAGAGAAATCAGCCATGCATGATGAGTGAATGAGTAGTTAAGAAGTCATTTGTTAATGATATTTCTGCCCTGCTTCTTCTTCTATGTGCCTTGTCCTTTCAGGATGTAGGTGATCATGGCTTTCCACATCTCCCCATCCCTGTTGGCTCTTAGCACACTTTCTCCTGTAACCCCTGTTCTGTTATCCACCTGCTCAGGCCCTTCAAATATGTTATCTGCTGCTTTCCTCTGTCTCTTTTTCCCCTCTATCTGGCCTGTTAGTGTCAGGTTCTCCAAGCCCTCCTTCTGCATCAATTGGAGTAGATAGACTAAACTATTGCCAGGTTCAAACTCCACCCATGTCTATTGAACAGGTGAAGAGGCTCATCCCTTGTTTCCTGTTTAGGATTTGGTTTCGGTTTTTTTCTTTTACAATCTTCTCACTCCTATGTAGCCCCCTGCACATTAGTTGCGTTACCACCTTGCTCAGGGTGATATGATTAAAAAAAAAAAATGTGCCAGGAACTTTAGTTGTCTCTTTTGCTTAGGCCAGAGAAAAATACAGATGGACACTGGCCTAATTTCTAATATTATTACTGTCCTTATGATAGTCTGACTTCAAAAACTACTACCTTCAGACTTTCTTCAATTATACGACTAATATCCTCCTTATAAACAAACATTTTTCTATACCAAAGTACTCACTCTAAAGAAAATAAATAAAAATATGTTGTTTATTTTATACCCTTGAGTCAGTTTTATTGCAAAGTTTCCAATAAAGAAAATCCTACCAAGACCACCTAATCACACTGGTGACCTCCAGACATGAACATGGTATCTACATGATTGCAGTTATACTATAAATGTCCGTTTTGTTGTAACAAGTAAATACCTGGCAACAGGCTTTCCATAAGCAGAGAAAGATAAACAAAATGGAATATGTTATCAATTGTAGGTTTCAATGATTTTAATCGTCTTCCCACCTGAACCATTCTAGTTAGAGGAGAATGTTAGTGACCATCAATTTTTTTTTTGTATTGAAAAATGGTTTATTTCTTTTATATGTTAAGCTGAAATTGGAATTAATCATTTTTCATGTATTTAATATTTAGTTAAAAATATTACAAAGTTAATTCTTAGCTGTCTATTGAACAGGTGAAGAGGCTCATCCCTTGTTTCCTGTTTAGGATTTGGTTTCGGTTTTTTTCTTTTACAATCTTCTCACTCCTATATAGCCCCCTGCACATTAGTGGCGTTACCACCTTGCTCAGGGTGATATGATTAAAAAAAAAAAAAATGTGCCAGGAACTTTAGTTGTCTCTTTTGCTTAGGCCAGAGAAAAATACAGATGGACACTGGCCTAATTTCTAATATTATTAATGGAATATGTTATCAATTGTAGGTTTCAATGATTTTAATCGTCTTCCCACCTGAACCATTCTAGTTAGAGGAGAATGTTAGTGACCATCAATTTTTTTTTGTATTGAAAAATGGTTTATTTCTTTTATATGTTAAGCTGAAATTGGAATTAATCATTTTTCATGTATTTAATATTTAGTTAAAAATATTACAAAGTTAATTCTTAGCTGACGAGTTTTTTTCTTCTGTTCCAAACCATTGATTGGATTACAGCCATATCACATTGAAACTTTGGTTCTTGTACAATTACCAAAGTTAGGCAAAGTTGAACCTGGCCAGTACCTAGATAGGCAAAGACCAGCTTGTATGCACAGGTGATTTAATGGATAATGACTCAGAATTGTTAACTGAAGAGCCAAGCTCCAAGTTCAGCTTCATTATTATGTGCAAATATCCTTGAGAAAGGTATAAATCCACTTATTCTCCCAGCTATGGGTTAATTAGTAATATTTGTATCACTAAACTATTATTATAAAAGAAATTTTACAATCTAAAAATATTTTCTGACTTTAAATGACTTGCAAACGGTTAGTCATAGAAGACGAATCAATCAATAATAAATCAATAAAAAACATCAGTAATTGATCTCTGCTGTTGATTAATTATTTGCTGTTTATTTATTAATCTTTTCAGAACACTTATATATTCTAAAATATTAGAAGAATGTGATAATCTTCAAGTAGTCACAATTAATCTATTGCATTTTTTTAAATTCCAAAAGTTTTTTTTTACCAAAATTTATCACTTCTAATTCTTACACATTCTATTCATCTCACTGAGATGGTCAAGGAATGTAGTGTAGCAGTTGTTGGTACAGAAAGTTAAATTGGTCATCCAAATTCAAGTTCCATCTGCCTCTCCTTCCTTCCAGCTGTGGGTCAAATAGTTGGGGAGACTGGGTTCTCTTGGGTAAAAACCAGTGTTAGAAAAGGACTACTCTAAATTCAAAACTTTAAAGAAGGCAACAGGAAACCACTCCACTATCTTTCTCAAGAAGATGGCAATTAACAGATAATAAAGAAAAGGAATCTGTGAAGGTAGTTCTTCACAGATTCAGAAGGAACAATTCATTTTAAAAAAAGAAATTTATTATTCCACTTTTCTTTGAATTTTTGTATGAATAAAAAAAATACTTAAACAATCTGGTCACTGCTCAAAAAACTGTGACAATGAAACTATTTTAAAATTACAATACTTACTCTATTGAGACCATGATTGAAAAAATAGGTTTGGATAATTCAAAATTCTGAATAATTGAATACCTAAATTATTGAGAAACAATGAAAAAAAAGTAATTTTCTGAAAGAAATTGTATCAAGAGAAATTTATCTACCTGGAAAAAGAGTTTGTGTTTTCTGTGTGGTCTGCCAAAGAAAAATTACCAAAAATTGTTAGCACAAAAAGAGCTACTATGAGTATCAGAAACTTTGCTAATTTTCTTTCTTCTTTGTCTGGCATGGTCAATCAGAAAAATCGCTTAGTGAATAAAGCTTTTGCTTTTGCTTACTGGGGAGGCACCTTTTGAGAAAGAGAAAGTACAATTCTTGAGCTTGGTGAGGAAAAGCGCATTTTCCCTGTTGTGAGGGGAAGGTTGAATTTATGTCCCTGTTTTTGTTAGTACTTTACCTGTTGAACTGTTCACACCAGATCTGTGATTGAACTTAGTGTTGGTACACAGATTTTTTTTCTATTTCTATTACATAAACGTAACATATCATGAAATGACAAAACAAAACATTTTGCTCAAGGGTTTGTTCTACTTTTTATTTAAAAAAACAAAACAAAAACACATTAATTTTTCTGTTTCCAGCTAGCCATGTGTTTTTCTGCTGCTAATTTCTGGCATAAGCTGTGATAATTTAAATGAATGCTCTTTGCATGAAAAATGAGAAAATTAACAAGAATTAGTTTAAATGACTTCATCAGCATCTTTATCAAACCTTGAGTATCATTTACTAAATTATCATAATACTTGCCTGAGATGAAATATTAGAATGGTTTTAGTTCATATAACTGAAAAATGACAATTTCAATTTTTCCCTTCTTTCATATTCAGATGAATGTAAAAAATGAAGAAGACTGCATCATTTTATTTATGAAAACTTTTATATAGAGCAAAACTGCATTTACATCTTTGCAATGATGAAAGATTTGATCTTAACAAATGTTAATGTTTGGTCAAAGGATTATACTTTGAACTAACATGAGGTAACTTTGTTTGGAATATATATGAACCTTCAGTTGAATCTCATCAATAAGGGGTTGTTAGTGAATTAGAATTTATTAGTTGTTTGTCTGCAACATATGCTTCACTCATTTCAGAAAGAATATTAATGTTGGATGTATTTCTGTTTGTGTAGTGTAAAACTTTATCTGGTCAGTGTAAATTATTCTATGTATTCCTCTAAGAGCCCATGTCTGAAACATTGTTTTCCGATATTCCTCTAAGAGCCCATGTCTGAAACATTGTTTTCCGATATTCCTCTAAGAGCCCATGTCTGAAACATTGTTTTCCGATATTCCTCTAAGAGCCCATGTCTGAAACATTGTTTTCCGATATTCCTCTAAGAGCCCATGTCTGAAACATTGTTTTCCGATATTCCTCTAAGAGCCCATGTCTGAAACATTGTTTTCCGATATTCCTCTAAGAGCCCATGTCTGAAACATTGTTTTCCGATATTCCTCTAAGAGCCCATGTCTGAAACATTGTTTTCCGATATTCCTCTAAGAGCCCATGTCTGAAACATTGTTTTCCGATATTCCTCTAAGAGCCCATGTCTGAAACATTGTTTTCCGATATTCCTCTAAGAGCCCATGTCTGAAACATTGTTTTCCGATATTCCTCTAAGAGCCCATGTCTGAAACAGTTTTTTGATATTCCTGCAAGAGCCTGTATTTTTCATATCATTTTAAAAAAATATATTGTCATTTGCTTTTTGGTCATGTATGAAGTTAATCACAAGTGTCGAAAGTCATATGCAGAAATTGAAAGAGGATAAATTCTTGCCTTTGTTCTGCTAATTCACATGAGATGAACAAAAGCTTTTTCATTATTGTGCTGTCTGACCTCTATTAATGCTGATAGCCTATATAAATAAAGATACCAGTCAAATAGAAAACTATCATTTGTAGACATTAATTTCAAGCTTGCTGATTACATAAAACTTAATTCCAGTAATCATCGTAATTTTCATATCATCATTAATAAGAGTAGCAATTCAAATAAAATAACAATTCTAATAAAGACTATAAATAAAGATTAAAATAAAAGAGATTTTCTGGTTGGTTTTAGTAGGGACTTTTGTTTCTGGTTTCTAGAATGAATATATTTTTCACACAAAAATCATCTGACAACTGCATTCAAATAAGCATAAAATTTGACCATGCCTAAATTATGTTTTTTTTTCTTTTTCTTAATCATATCTCCCCGAGCAAGGCAGTAATGCCACTGATGTGCAGGGGGCTACATAAGAGTGAAAAGATTAGAAGAGAGAAAGCCGGAAACCACATCATAAACAGGGAACAAGGGATGAGCCTCTACACCTGTTCAATAGACGTGGGTGGAGTGTGAACCGGGCGATAGTTTATGTGATCAAATTGAAGATAAATGAAAGTTGTTTAGTGTAATTCATCAAATTTCTGATCAGATAATCTTTTTATTTGCTGTGTCAATTGGAATACTTATATTAGTATTTCTATTATCAAATGTATTTTCATTTTTTCTTACAGATCGTTACTTTAAAGCTGATTTTATTAAACTAATATAATGCTCTGCATATGGTATCTTTTAATGATCCCAGTACTTGTGAAAGTTTTCATTTGTTGATGATCAGATTCTATTTTACACTATGTTTAAATGCATCATAATCATTGACTGATGATTGTCTCTTTGCTGGCTGTGTTTCAAGGGTGGTGATTTGTCACTTGAAATAAAGCCAACAAAAGGACATTTATTTCAAGGGACAAATTGCCACTCTTGAAACACTTAAGCCATTTTTGTGCAGTTTAGTCACATACTGTTTCATTTTCTTCCACTTCACAAAGTCTGGGAGCACTTTGAGCAGGCCCAGTTTAAAATACGGTCTCAATTTCTAGAATCTAAATACTTATATCCAGCATTACAACATCTGAAACAAAAAAAGGTAGATCTAAATAGATAATTGATAACATTATGACATATATTAATAATGTTAATAATATAATAGTCATAGATGATCTTTAGATATGTATATGAAATAAGCATTAACTTGGTTGCTTTAAAGTTTACCTCCCAACTCCACCCAGACCACAAGTGGAATCAATATAGACAATCCATCCCTAAAGATGTCTTGAGGTAAAGTAGTTTCTTGTACTATTCCAGTAAGTCTGAGAATAGTTTGGGTATCATCTAATATTATAGAATCTGTAAAATATATTTTAACTTATATATTTGATATTTGGAATATTGAAATCATGGAGAAAAAAAAATTGTCTTGTTAATATCACAGTTACAGAAGGAATATATTTATGCAAATTTTTTGGGATAAGAAAAAATTGAGTTGCTTTCATTGACAGTAAATGATTGATTTTTTATGGAAATAATTTTTGAGAAGTGTTAACATTAAAATATAAAAACAAGAAATTATTTCCTGTATCAGTTTTCATAATTTCAGATTGAATTGCTCGAGGTTATATAATGTTTCTCAGTTTCCAAACAAAATCAGAATTGAATATTTTTAAGCATGTAAAGGAAGTCCAAATTTTGCTTGTACAGTTGAAGCTTTTCATTGTAAACAGATAATAAAGCAAGATAAGATATAATTGACAGGTTACATTTTTGGAGAGGTAGGAAGTTGAATGGGTTGGCATATATCAGTTTGTTGGTCAGATAAATAAGATGGTCTATTATGGATTTCAGCACAATATGGTTTTCTTTGCATAACAATGTGAATCTTTGAGAACTTTTGTATAGTTTGAAATTATTTGTTTGGTTGTATTGTCTGTGTGTACCTATAAATACTGAAAATAGATTCATCTGTTTGGTATATTAGTGCCCATCTCTTTTGCTATAATTATTTGTCTTTCTATTTTAACTAATACTAACAGTATAGCCCGACGTTGCTCGGGTGCAATGAAAGCTTTAAAACTAATCCATGGTCCTGGAGCTCAGACTCAGTCTAAACAATATTTGTGTAAAGTTTAGTGAGAATCGGATAAAATTGTGGATTTGTATAAAGGACATACAGACAGATAAACAGACACACACACACCTTGCATTATATATATATATATATATATATTATCAATTTTCTGCACTATTGTAAGAACTGCAACCTTGAAACTTCTGAATATCGTTTCTTATGGCTTTGTCTATGAGTGTATCAAATTTGATTAAAATCGGATCACTCCTTCTATAACCCGATTTTTTTCGATTATCGATTTTCAATATTTATTGGGGGTACCTCGACACAAAACCTAGCTAAGAACACTCGCAGACGCTTATAGTACAACTGTGTAAATTTTTAAGAAAATCGGTTCAGCCGTTTCAGAGTCTATAGGTAATGGACACACATACACACACACACACAAAGTTCCATTTATAAATAAGTTTAGATGTTTATTTTGGTTTTTATACTCGCAATATTTCAGTTATTTTACCTTTTGGCATTCTTCAGGTGCCTATAATCATCTTCAGTAATCTTGGAATTTTAAACAAATAACTGATGAAGTTTGGTGGTTACAATGGCTGAAATGTTGAGTTTAACAACAAAAACAAGAATATTAATCTGAATAAAAAGCATGAAATAATAATTCCTCATTTAAAATATTCTGACATAAATTATCTTTTATTCTCTTTTCTTATGAACTGTATATTTGACAAAGGCTGAAGAATGGATCAACCAAAGCCAGTATGTTAACATTAAATGCTCAAGTGGTTCAACTGTCTAAACAAAATTTGTAATGTTAATGACCCTTCTCAAAATTATAGACAATATAAAGGGGATTCAAGTTCAAGTTTTTTTCAATTGTAATCCATATAATAATTTACTTGATAATTGGAAAATTAGTTGTAATTAAATGCTAAGAAAGATTAAATACTAGTCATAAATAATAGTGACACAGTTTACCAATGAAATTCAATGACTGTTGCATTTAAATGCTTACTATAAATCATCAAACCAACAGAATCTAAATCAGATAAAACAATTATATGTACATTTAATTTTTAAGCCTTCAGTTGGGATAGTTTTTAGGTTTTACTATAGATTATAAATTATTGTGTAGAAAAATCTTGTCATGGCCCCAAACTTTTTAAATTCTAAGGCTGACAGAAAAAAATACTGAAACCTATATCAGTGAGACAGACCCAGGAATCTGATAGTGCTGGCCAGAAACTGCAAGGACAAATATATGATTGCTGCCCCTGTGTATTTTGTAGAGTAGTTGGTAATGAATTGTCATAGTAAGAAAAGCTTCTGTAGATAAACAATCCAAGATCAAATCTTGAGAGAAATTATTTCTTTATCCATATGGCTTATTGCAGAAAGTTTTAAGAATTTGAACCTGAAAAAAAATTAATTACCTTAAAAGTCTCCTTCCAAATAGTCTGGATCAGAAGGTTTACACTGATCTCTTCTTCTTGTGCCATGTCCATTCAGGACATAGGCAATTATGGACTTCTACTTAGACACGTCTTTTGTTGCTCCCAATATTATTCCTCTTGGTATCTCTCCCAAACTAGGCTCCGCCATTCATTTGCTCGGACCTATCAAATATATCTTGCATTGCTTTTCCTTGTCTTTCTTTCATTCTATCTGTTCTGTGAGTATTAGACTCTCTAGGCCCTCTTTCCTCATTATGAGCCCCAGGAGCTTCAACTGTCTCTTCTGGATATTAAATAAAGTTTTCTTCTCGTTTACATCCTCACCAACACCTCATCATTGCTCATGTGCTTAGTCCATGGTATCCTCAGCATCCTTCTCTAGGACCACATTTCTGCTGCTTTGAGCCTTTTCTTTTTCCTTCAGGAGATCAGCCAACATTTTCTGCCATACAGAAGAATAGATATCACATATCAGTCCAGCACTCTTTTCTTTGTTTCCAATGAGATTTTCGTTTCTAAATACCTTTGTTCACAAAAGATAATTCATATATAAAATCTGTCACTAAAGATGCTTCCAGTAATAACTTGTATCTGCAGTTGATGCACAATCTTATCAAGAGCCAGATCAAACTAAAAATAGTCCTGCTGCCATCGGTCTTAGTGTTAGTTCAGCTGGAAGCTCTTTGCAGTTACTGAGTATGGTGGCAATGTCTCTTCATTCTGAGGATACCGAGTTGGCAGTTTCCTGGTTGCTGCTTCCGACTGGTAGTTAGGAGCCCAATCTCTTGCGTAGCATCTTGAGAGGCTGCTCTGATAACACCCTAACTCGAATCCATTCTCTCAAACACTCTTCCCATCTGCCTAACCCTCAGCCTCGGTATTCTTACCCGTCTATCACCCTCCTTTTGACATTTCCTATATCTAACCTCTCTTTCTCTTCACCTTCCCCTATGTAACCCCCTGCACAATAGTGGCAGTGGAATGCCTTGCTTGGGGTGGAAGAATGAAAAAAAAAAAAGAGAAAGAAATATCTGGGCTAGGACTGCCAGGTGCTCACTTTCCAGTTTTGATAGTGTTTAAGTGTCTATGTGGTCTTGTAGGTGATGAAATATTTTCCACTCTATGACCCCTATCTTACAAACATCACAGGCCTCTCAGTACTACATTGCTATTTTTATGGTAAATGGTCTGATAAACTATATTCCTACCAGTTGAACCCTTCACAGTGAAGACCTTCCATGACACGCACACTGGAGCAAATCATTCAGCTTATATTACATTAGTAATGAGGAAGTTCAATTTGAAGAGTTTCTTCCTATGAACCACTACTTTATTGAACATACTTCCAAGAAGATTTTTTCCTGATTGCTATAATCTTAATCTCTTTAAATCTAGAGTTAACCATTATCTTTCCAACATATCTTCATGAACTATACTTCTTATTTCCTTCTCTTATATGCATCATACGCAATACATAACCTCTATCTTGAGTGGCTCTTGGGCCTTGTATTGGGTGAACAATTATTTTTAAAAAAATTCCTCAAACTTTTTGCCAGAATATTATCATAGGTTCATTTTATGTAACACAACAGCATTGTAGGTGCATTGTATATCCTGAAGCAGGCAGCAGTGAGGGTATCAAGGGTACAATGTTCTGACAGAGCCCATCTCACTTCAGACTGGTGTTGAATTCAATTTCTTTCTAGAATGGTTGCCAGTTAAAGCTAAAGAATCCAATTTTCTGTTATTTAATCCATACGTGAAATGGAGAAGAGCCCAGTTCATGCTTTTCCATAAATGCATCTGTGCAAAACTAAACCCAGTAGACTAGTCTGGAATTTGATCTTGGCTTGCCTGTTCCATTTCCCATGCTGATATCTATTATACTACATGTGCTACCATCTTAAAATCATTTCCTTTAATATTGCTTTTTTAAATAGGCAGTTTGGGTTAAGCAGTAGGTATATTTACACACACACACATATATTTAAAATGTTTATGGTCATAAACAAGTCTGCAGTATATTTTAACTATATGTAAACCTTAATCTTTCTTTTTATACAGTCATCTATATAAGTAAATTTATGAATATACATATGAAATTTAATGTGTATAACCATAAAATTAAATATATAAATCTTTGTATAGAAGAGATTAAAATTTTCTTTATTACTGGAATAATTTTCCTTTGGCAAACAAGCTCATGATTTTCTTTGTCTTATAATGAGAAAAAGAGCAAAGAGTTCTGTCAGTATGTTTTTGCTTCATTGAGAATATTGGTTTGGAAGAGAATAAGATATCAGGCTACAGATAAGGTTTTTTTATTTCTTATTCTTTGACCATTCCTAACCACATAGGCAGAAAAAAAACTAACTCCTTTGACTTGCTTGTTACCAAATATCAATATGTGGTCAACTGATCACTTTTTTATGTTTTCATGGTTAAATATATCATAAACATATATTTTTGCATTTGCTGATTATGTGCTTTGCTTTCAACCAACCCTGTTTAAAATTGACATTTTATATTAATGTGTGCTATTAAAGCCTTTTGCATGCAAGACATTGTTATTATTACTTTGTACTTATTGAGTTTTTCAACATGAGTAACAGGTAACTTTCATTGTAAACCAAATTAATGCCACTCCCCACTATACTAAAGCACTATTATTCTTGATTTATCAATGTTTTTGTCTGGTCAGTTTCAGTTCATCATGAGATAATCATAATCATCTTTATTATTATTATGTCGCACATTAACGTAGTCAATATAAATTCTGTTCTTGAGGTAGGGTCCCAACAAGACTCTTCACAACTAAAGAACATTTTTGAGAATCCTTGCAAAGTAAATAATAGCTGTTTTCTGGAGCTCTTCAATCTTTGTCTCAATTCTGATTTTTCCCTAAGCACTCATTTTCTAGGTGATGTTTCATTACTACAAGAATTATTTCAGTCATCTTTTTTATTATTTACTTCAGCTCCTTAGCCAAATCCTGGTATTTTTTTCAATCTTTTTACTTTCTTTGATGTCCACTTTTGTGTTGTATGAAACAAAAGTCAAATTGACACTTGCTGCTCTCCTTATTTACAATAAGGTTAAGTCTTTGTATTTCAATCACATGATCTATCTGAACATTATTAATTCATTTATTATTATTATTATGTCATTTTTCATCATATTTCGATTTCTGCTTTGGTCTCACTACCAACCAAGTCTGCGGGGAGACCTAAGGCAGGTCGTGGCATGTTGTTAGGACTCCATTTCATGTTTTTCTATCTTCCCTATCATCCTCAGCATTACATAGATAAAGTTTTCCTTAGTGTGTGGGCTGTACTTAATAAGACAATTTTTTGTATGTCTCTTAAGCTGGGGTTTCCAGGGATTCTTTCAATGTGTTGTTTTGTTCCATTTTTTATCATTCCAAGTGCACCTACTATCACTGGCACAACTCTTGTTTTCAATTTTCACATTTTTTCTATTTCAATTTCCAGGTCTTTATATTTTGACAGTTTTTCAAATTCCTTGATTGCTATGTTACAATCCGCTGGACAAGCCATATCAATTAATAGACAAGTTTTCTCCTTCTGGTTTTTAACAATAATGTCTGGCCTGTTTGCTTCAATTTTTCTGTCTGTATAAATGGTGTAATCCCATAGAATGGTTACATCTTCTATTTCTGTAACCGGTGCTGGATGATGTTCATACCAGTGTTTGTTTACAGCTTTTCCATAATGTTTGCACATTGTCCAATGTAAATATTGCCCAACTCTATCGTGGCGATTTTTATATTCATTTGGAGCAAGCACAGAACAGCCTGAGATTAGGTGGTCTATTGTTTCTTGGTGTTTATCACAAAACCTGCATTTTGGATCCATATTATTATGCATAATATTTACCTGAAAGTTTCTCGTGAAAAGACTTTGGTCTTGTGCTGCAAGAATAAAGCCTTCAGTTTCGGACTTTAATCCAGATGCACGTAACCATCGATGAGTATTAACTTTGTCAACATTGGATTTATTGGCACGTTCTGGATATTGGCCATGCAGAGGTTTGTCTTGCCAGCGCAAGATAAACCTCTGCATGGCCAATATCAATATTATATATCAATATTATATATCAATAATATATATATATCAATATTATTATTATAATTATTATATGTAACAACTCTAAATAGAAGCTTATGAAGTTTTATTTAACTAATTCAGCTTTAGTGCTGAAAACATTTTATTATAGTCGATGGTTACAAGTGAGATTGGAGGTGCTTATTTTATTACCACTATTATTATATAGAAATTCCTGGATTTCTAGAGATTCCCTTTTTCCTTATTAAGAGAGGAGGTTCAGAGATACATCCAGAAACTTGTAACCAATTATATGTATACATCCATGTGCAAATGTATATTGAGGCCTCCATATTAAACAGATTTTTGTATAGTGTTGTTCTATGACATGTGATCAGTAGTCAACTTCTGCTTGTCTCTTAGTTTACTTAGCTTGTCTCTTAGTTTACTTAGCTTGTCTCTTAGTTTACTTAGCTTGTCTCTTAGTTTACTTAGCTTGTCTCTTAGTTTACTCTTAGTTTAGCTTTATATCTCTTCTACTTAACATATGCAAATAAGTACAATCCTATTTACCACTAAACTACACTTTCCTGAACTGAAGAGGTTTAATGCTTTTGGATGTTCTCAAACTTTTTTGACAACCTTTCTTTCTCACCCACTTGTTTTTTGTTTTTTTTAAAATGGAAATCTTGGTCTTATTTCAACTTATTCTGTGTCTGAATTGTTCCTGTTATCATCCATATGTCTTTTATTGCATTATACTGATATGAAAATCATCTTTTTTTTTCTTTGAATGTCTTCTTCCATCACTTCTGGGTCTTAATTGGTCAGAATAAGCCATTAGGCTTTTTCCTTTCTTTGATGTAATGGCCATATTAGTTTCATCATGTAATGGTGATGTATCTTGCTTAGAACTTGCTACTTTGTCTTTCTTATATCACATTCTTTCATTTGTTGAATAAAACATTTTTAATGGCAATCTTATTTGTCTTACAATTAATACAGATGGATCTTGCAATCTGTTTGCATGTGGAATATAATTAAACAGTTACAATAGTAGTAAGTAACCATCTATAGTATTTCTGTTTGTGGAAATTGATTTTAATCCCATTTTTACTCTTTGCACTATTTCCACAACAGATCTAGTCATATTTGTCTTTATGGGGATACAATGATTAGATTTATGCCTCTTTTGATAGTCATAACTTATAAGCCCAGAAAGACACTGCTAAATCCATGATAATAGTCTTGCAATCTGAATTGACAAAATCTTCAACTAATAACACTGAAATAATAATTATGAAGTTTTAGAATTTTTTTTTATATGCAAAATAGCAGCAGATAAATATCCTTATCTTTTCTTTTAGTCGGTAGTATTTTAGAATCTAGTCTTTACAGTAAAACATAAAAATAAAAATAAAAATGCTGCTAGTTTTCTTAAACACCTGATCTTTTTATTTTCCTATCACCATTTAAACTCTTTAGAGTTAATTAGTTCTTATCGCAGCTTCAATTGGTCAGGAAAAAAAACATCAACAAGTAGAATATTTTTGTAAGATGACTTGAAGCTTTTCAAACTTACATAATTAACCTCAGTACTTCATCATTTCACATGAGATTAAAGCCATGGCATTGTCTGTTGTTATAATTATTACTGCGTATAATTTTACCATGACATAACTAGTCTTATGATCAAGAATTGTTTGGTTCTCTTATTTATTCAGAACATCTAACCTGGATATGAATACATGTTGTTTCTATTCATTATATATTCTCATTCAAGATTCATTCCATTTGCTATTGTTTTGTTTATCATTTGTTATATTAGATGCTAGAAGTGTTCAACTATATCAGGGTTGTCAAAATAGGAAACAAAAATCTTTCTTCATTTTTTTTATGCACTCTGTCCTTTCAGGACATAGGTGATCATGGCTTTCCACATCTCCTTATCCCTGGTGGCTCTTAGCACACTTTCTCCTGTTGCACCATGCAACCCTCATTCCGTCATCCATGTTATTCACTGCTTTCCCCTGTCTCTTTTTCCCTCTATCTGGCCTGTTAGTATCAGGTTCTCCAAGCCCTCCTTCCTCATTGCATGTCCCAGGAACTTTAGCTGTCTCTTCCTGATGCTCAGTATCGATTTCCTTTTTGTTTCCATTCTTTCCAATACCTCATCATTGCTCACATGCTCGGTCCATGATATCTGCAGCATCCTCCTGTAGAACCACATTTCAGCTGCTTCAAGTTTTTTCCTTCATCTTCGAAGATATTGTCCAACATTCACTGCCATATTGAAGAACCGACATCACATAGCAATCCAGTACTCTTTTCTTTGTTTCTAGCAAAATTGTCCTGTTTCTTAATACTTTACTCAACTTCTGGAATGCTTCCTTCACCATACTAATTCACCTTCGGATCTCTGTGTTTCCATTTTCTGTTAGAACACTTCCCAGGTATCTAAATTTTTGTACCCGCTTGATTTTAGTGTCCCTCACCAGTATTTGGCATTTTGGGCTGCCCTTTATGCTGATGACCATGCATCCGGTTTTCTTGCAGTTTAATAGTAGTCCTTTTCTTTAGCTACCTTCTGTAGGAGGTCTTGTAGTTTCCTTTCTGTGTCTGCTATCAGCACTGTATCATCCATGTACCTTATATTGTTTAAAATGTGGCCTCCGATGATGAATCCTGGCATAACTTCTAGGGTCCTATAACTTCTATAGTCTCGCTGTACAAGTTGAATAGATTCGGTGAAAAGACACATCCTTGTCTTATGCCCCTTTCAGTCTTTGTATAACTGCTGAATTCGTTACTTGTCTGTCTGCTGGAAGTTTGCTGCCAGTAGAGATTCTTGATTACTCTTAGGTCTTTCCCAAATATGTCGAGGCTGCCAAGCATCTCCATCAATTCTTTATGGTGTATTTTGTCAAACGCCCTTGCATAATCAATAAAACATAGGTACAAGTCTTCTTTATTTGTATTGCCCTTTCAGAGAGCATCCTAATCATAAATATGGCCTTCCTTGTTCCAGTGTCTTTGACGAAACCAATAGATAGTTTTCCAAGCCTTCCTTCATTATTTATCCAAAGAATTCCAGCTGTCTTTTCATGGTTTTCAGTAGAATTGTTTTTTTTTTGTTTTTCTTTTTTTTTTGCCATTTTTAAAACTTCCTTGTAGCCATTTTCTTTAAAACTTCCTTGTTGCTTACTCACTCTGTCCATTGAATTCTCAATTTTCTGCATTTCACAGATTCTTGTGTGCTGACGAAAAGAAATGGTTACCTTCCAGTTTATTAGCAATGTTTTTATAAATTCAACAATACAAGAATTACTACCAACAAACGTCTATTTCGGACATAAATATATTGGTTATTATATTACTGTTCAATGTCTAGTATAAAAAAGAAAGAAAGTTTGTGTTTTGGCTTAAAGCCCAAATGGAGTTGTTAGTTTGTGGTTGACTAATCTTATCACACCTGTGTACAAAGGAAGGTGTACAAAAGGACAAAATTGTTCACTTTTCTCTTATTCATATATCGATGGATTTCTGTGATGTGTTGAAAGTTGCATGCATTTCACTGGTTCTTATTATTTCAACTTTTTATCAAAGGTCCGCTTCCCAGATGATGCAGATAGGTGTTTGCAAGATGTATAGAAAGATTTTCTTTTTGCTTTATTTGTCAAACATTTTAAACTCATTGTAAAACTCATTGTTTTTCAGGTGAACTACATTTCAGTATGGCAGGTCAAAAAAAAGTGGGGAAAAAAATAGGAATAAAAGATGGAGAAAAAAATTAAGTGTTCATTTTTACTTTGTTAGCAATAGGAACACTTTAGTTTTATATTTTATGCATGTATATTTCTTTATTCTATCTTTTTGATAAACTATTTTCATTTCTTTCTTATTCTTCTTGTGGTACAGTGATTTTTTTTTTTTTTTTTTTTTTTTTTTTAATAATCATATCGGTCCAAGCAAGGCATTTTACTGCCACTGTTGTGCAGTAGGTTACATTGGAGGAAAGTTATGAGAAAGAGTGACAGGTTATAGGAGGTGTCAGGAAGTGGGTAAGAGAAAGATGAGAATACTGATGAGTGGAGTGGACGAAGAAAGGAGCATAAAAGAGAGGATGCAGGTTAGTGAGATAGGAGATTGGAACAAGAAATCAGTTCAAATTCCATTGAATTTGTGAAAATACCCTTGGGAAAGGTATTAATCTATCTCTTCTTCCTCCAGCTATGGGTTACATAGCAGGACAGATTGGGTTTTATAACCTTGGTTAGCAACCAGTCTGCCACAATTATGGCAAACTACTGCAAAAAAATCTTCTACCTAGTCAGTCATGCCTCAAAAAAGACATGATTGCCCATGCATGTAACACGTATAGCACTTAACTGACTGACCTTCTTTGATTTAATTAACACCTACTAAGCTAGAATTCCAGAACTATTTAACTTATTAGTGTATACTGTTCAATGTTTTAGAGAGGGGATGACCTAAAATGTGAATTCTGTCAGCCCTCAGGTTACCATTAGCCAGAAAAGCAGATTAAGTAAACAGAACCATGGAGTGAGTAACCATGGTCAGTGCAGAATAAATAACAGGACTGTCCGACAAACAGAATTGACAAGGTTTGCAATAACAAGAAAATGAACAGGGCAAAAAAAATCATGTAAAGCTTGCAAGCAATATATGCCAGGCAGATTAAGTCAGTAAAATGACATACGTGATACACGCTTTGGGCAATCATGTCTCAAAAGAGACATGACTGACTGGGCAAAAGATTATCCCGCAGTAGGTTGCCATTGCTTTCTGCAGTAGACTGGTTGCCAGCCAAGGCTATAGAACCCAATCTGTTCTGTTATTTAACCCATAACTGGTGGGAAGAGATGGAGTAATACCTTTCCCAAGAGTAATTGTACTTAAATGAATGTGAGGAATTCAACTGGAATTTGAACTCGGCTCCCCGAATTGTCATTCCGAGTCAATATCCACTGCACCACATAACAGTAATAAGGCAAAAAGTTCACAAACTAAGAATTGAGGTTGACACATATAAGCAAATTTGGATGTCATATTTGAGCTTCAAAACAAGACAAACTGAGACCGAGTCAAATGAAAACAAGAACCTGCTTATTTTATTGGTTAGGAAGAAATCCCAGCATGCATTTGTGTTCTTCTGCCTATAAACTGGGGAGGGGTATGTATTCATTCCAATAAGAGCCAAAATTTTAAGGAATCATTATGCATTAATGGTTTAATTTCTTTATTATTATTGAATATGTGATAAAACCTTCAGGAGAAGAAAGTGTCTCTGGACTAAAGTGAGCCAGTAAATTAATTTTCATTGGGATGGTGGAGGCATGCAACCATCAACTTTTAGGTGATTCTTTGAAATTCAAATTGTGCCCCAAACCTTTGACTTGTGATACTGAGCAAGCGAGGGGCTGGATGTTTGCCCTCAGAGAACCAGAAAGCAAATGACCAAAAATGGTCTTTGCACATCTTGGCTCCACGCAGAAGTTCTGGAGGTAAACCAAAAATAAATATCAAATTCCTTTTACGGACCTGTAGCAGAACTCTGGATCCTGATTGGTCATCAAATTGCAAAATTCAAAAAGTTTTTCCATAGCTAAAGAAAAAAAATCATTGTGATCCGCACCATGTGACTATTCAATATTTAAGGATGGTCTCTAACTAGTCACAGCGGTCATTTCAGAGGAGGTGGATTACTGACACACATCAAAGATGTAACTCTCAATTTCAAGTAACCCAGACATAGTCCTCTCTCTCTCTCCTTCTCTATCTCAACAGTTACTGCCACAAACAACTTCATTATTAAATACGAACTCTGCTCATAACTTCTTACTAAGGTTTATAATTGAACATTAATTTCTACAACTCTTGTTATTCCTTCTTTTAATAAATTTCTATTTTACATTCAAAGTGTATATTTTATTATTCCACTCTTCTGCACTAATTTTACACATTCCAACTGCCGACAACCAACCTTCTAGCGATTATAACTCAACATAAATCCTGTAAGCTGTAGGAAGTTCGATTATGTCTGACACAAGGCCGAACAAAAGAAACTTTAACCAGCTCCCTACACTTCAGACTCATAGTGTACATACCTATTAATGTAATCCCTTTTCTCACATATCAAAGAAACTGTTAGATATTAAAATATATATCTACCAAACTCAACAGAAATATCTAAGTTAACTGTTTATTTATCTGGAGATATGCAAGTGATTATTTTTACTTTAATTTTTCATACAGATGGGAAAATTGTTCACAATATGGTTCATTCAAAGTAATAGATTTTTTTAAGCACAAGAAGGATAATGGATAATTATAGTGTTTTGTTTATTTTTTAACATTTT
Organism: Ascarosepion bandense; assembly: GCA_037127315.1. NCBI lineage: Eukaryota > Metazoa > Mollusca > Cephalopoda > Sepiida > Sepiidae > Ascarosepion > Ascarosepion bandense. Next base: position 1,018,377 of record JBBBDQ010001092.1, read on the forward strand.
CTAGTTGTTTTCAACTTGAAATGATTTAAATGTGTCATTTCAGTTTTGTAATGAGTACAGTCTTAATCTATCTATTGATCTTTCTAAAACTGTCCATCACTGTTCACCTTTTTATGGTCATATTAAAAGTATGTTTTTAGTGAAGGTCTTAACAAGTTTGTGCATGTCTGAGTTCTGATTGATACTTCCAACCTATTAATCTTCTCTTCACATCTTGATAAATTACATTCTGCTTTTTTTTTCATTCACAGGGTGGTTACTTTTAATTATCTCCCATTGTAATATTGTCTGTTTTAGAAAATCCAATACTGTTCCTTTATTAAGAAATCTGCATTCATCTTTATTTTTCAATTTTGATCTGGCTGAGCTTTTGAAAGAGTAATATTTTTTAATGAGGCTATGTTGAATGGATATATTTAGAGAGTTTAATAATATTAGTTTCCTCAAGCAAGATAGTATAAAAATGAATACACAAACAATTTTATTCCCTGAGCAAACTATATATTGATTGATTGATTGGTTTTCTGTTATGGATGCTCAACATATTGCAGGTTATTTAAAGCCAGAAAATATTTTTAGTTTGCAAAAATTTTTTGGAGATAATGATTTACTAATATAAGTCATTAGAATTAATCCATAGCTGGGGGAAGAAGTGGATTCATGCCTTTCTAAAGGGTATTTGCACATAAGTGAATGTGATGAACACAACTGGAATTTGTAGTCGGCTCAACAATTCCCATTTCTGAGCAATTATCCATGACACCACCTGGTATTCCCAAGTGGTCACCCATCTAGGAACTGTCCATTCTTGTTGCTTAACTTTGACGATTATATGAAAACCAATGTTTCAATATGAGAGCAAACTGAAATAAAAAGAAAATAAAAAGTGTGTGTGTGGGTGTTGAGATGTCCTTTTTCAGTTGTGTGTGTATGTGAAGTTCCTATGAAGAACTATGAGACTTATGTTTTTGTTGTTTTGGCAGAATTATTACAGCAACCTGTGTGTAGTTAAGGAAGCCTAGGATATTGCATACTGTATACTCTCTGTATTGTGTACAATGCAACATGAGGTTTGCTAGGGAATGAAAGTCCCTCAGAGGAAACAAGACATGTTCTATCTCTAAAGCATCCTGTGACAAGAAGAGATAATGATAAAAGCCTTTCATATACTACTTTTTGGAAATGCCATCAAGCAGCTTTTAGCAGAAGTTCTTCAGGAGACAAGTAGGATAAGCCCACAAGCACAATGGCTGAAATGTTGAGATAGTACACTTGGCTCATCTGGAGCATCCCCAGTCGATTTCCAACTTAGAACAGAGGCTCAACTGAGTAATATACATACATACACTACTGACCATAAGTTTGAGACCACTTAGATTTATTCTCTAAGAGAAAGAAATAACAAATTTTATGTCCTAGAAGAATAAATATAGATATATTTCATTGTTGTTCACAATTGTACAATAATTAAAACCAAAATTAACATAGTAATTTCAAATTTAATTAAAGTTAATTCATATTTTCTTTTCATCAAAGAAATCACCATGAGCCTTTATTACTGCAGAGCAAATCCTTGGCATTCTTTCTAATAACTTATAAAAATAAGTTGGTGAAAGTGATTTCCAAGCATTCTGCAAGCATTTAAATAACATTTGTTCATTTTTAGGAAGTTCATTTCAAACTGTATGATCAATTTCATTCCTTATTCTCCTTCTTTAATAGTGGTTTCTTAACTGCTAAGCCCAGCAGAATGAAGTCAACAGTAGTAACCAATACTGTATGTTGCCGAGTAGAATTCATTTAAATTGTTAATTCCGGAGTGGTTTTTCTTTTATTCCTCTTGCTAGATATGATCAAGTGCCTATCCTCTACAATAGCTGTTACTGTGAGACTACCAGATCTTTTTCTGTCAATATTTAACCCAGTTTCATGAAGTCATTGAAGGTAATAATGCATGCCATTTTTTGATAGTTTTAATTTTTTAGCGATAACACATTCAGAATATCCTTCTTTCAAAAGAATTTCAACCTGAGCTCTTTTTTCAATGCTAATCTGTTTCTTCCTTGCTATTTATACTGTAGTAATATGGTTTACAAAAATAAATTATACCGTAATTATAATATCTGAATAAATCTGAATTTTCGGTAAAAACTTGATCACAATAAGAGGAGTTAAGTAGCAAACTGAGTAAATGTTTACTTTAAAGTTGAAAAAAAACAACTTTTTTTTTACTTGACATCTGCATAAGAATAACAAAAAATATAAACTTTGCAAATTTGATTCTGCTAAAATTTTGGGTGGTCCCAAACTTATGGTCGGTACTATATATAACACCGGCTCTTTTCTCAGGCATAATATCTAAACTTGACTCCCATAATTCAGGAGGAAGGGATGGAATTCCTGCCATCATCCCAAAGAAATGTGATCCCTGAGCTCTCTCCTGTTCTGTCCAAACTATTGCCTCACTGCTTCTTTCTTGCTTGTTAGGAGTCCTCATCTGTAATTCCTGTTCTTAGGAACACTGGGGAACTCTCTAAGCCATCTAACTATTGCCTTATTAACCTCTTACCACATTATGGCAAAGTATTCATGCTCTTATCAATGCTGAAATAGTTAAACTTATATCTCACAACCTACTCTCTGACAAATAATATGGTTTTCACTTTGTCAAGTCTACCACTGATGTGCTAATTCATCTTGCACATTTATAAATATGCCATTTGTCCATATTTTTTTTTGAGTGCTCCTGCTATTCAGCTTGATGTTTTTGACGAAATCCAAAGAAGGATCTGCAATGTAATCGATTCTAACTTGCCATCTCATCTTCAGTCATTCTTTCATCAACATAATGTAACTTCTCTCTGTCTTTTATACAAATATTTTCATAACAACTACTCTGATAAGCTTTTTCCCCTGGTGCCCTGTCCATGTAAATTGAAGTGTGCTGCTAGATTGGCTTCTAGGTCCCACTTTGTGAAATTCCCTTCCTTTTACTTACTTCCCTGATTTCTACAACCTTCAAAAGTTTAAATGCAATGTCAACTGACATCTTTATTCCTATTAATTCTATCCATCTTTTATTCTTTCTTCAACATCCCCCTGTACCCCGTCTTCATTTTTTTCTTTTCTTTTTCTTTCCTCCATTGTAACCTCCTGCACACTAGTGACTGTCTCAATTGGCTTGGAGTGACATGATTAAATAAAAAATCTTTTATAAAGTAACTGAAATGATGCAGACATTCTTCTTCTTCTATGTCCTTTCAGGCTGTAGGTGATCATGACCTTCAATGTCTCCCTATCCCTGGTGGCTCTTAGCACACTTTCGCCCGTAAAATCTCACAATCCCCGTTCTGTCATCCACCTGCTCAGGCCTTTCAAATATGTCATCTGCTGCTTTCCTCTGTCTCTTTTTCCCCCTCTATGTGGCCTGTTAATATCAGGTTCTCCAAGCCCTTCTTCCTCATTGCATGAACCAGAAACTTTAGTTGTCTCTTCCTGGTGCTCAATATTAATTTCCTTTTTGTTTCCATCATTTCCAAAACCTCATCATTGCTCACGTGCTCGATCCATGGTACCCACAGCTTCCTTCTGTGGAACCACGTTTCAGTTGCTTCAAGTTTTTCCTTCATATTTGATGATATTGTCCCACATTCACTGAATTTAAATAGTTTTTATATTCTTTTAAAAATGCTTTTTCTGATAGGGTAGAAAAACAAATAAATTTTTAATATAATTTATATAATATAAGTTATAATAAATGAAAATATTTGTGTTTGACAATATAATTGTATTAATTTATTGCAAATAAAAAATACTAAGATAATCATTTTGGACAATTTCCAAGATTCAGTTTTCAAATTGGAAAAATAAGGATAACTGTTTTACTGATGAATGTTTTTTGCTCCTTTTTTTTTTTCTACATGATTCTTAATATTTTTAAATTAGATCAGTGCCACTTTTAACAATGAAAAAATTTTCTGTTTTTAATTGAAAAATGTTTGTTTTTTGTGGTGCTTTTCTCAGAGAAACAAAGAGAAATTTTATGAAGTATTGTATCTGGACTTTGTTCCTCACCAAAAGAGATTTTATATGAATTTATTTTACTAATCAGATATCAAATTATAGTTATTTATAAGTCTAATTCACAGAAATAATATCTTTGTGGTATTTGATTTTTTTTACTTTACAGCTATCTAAAAATTGACTTTTATATTTTTGTTATTTTGGGAGAATGTGAATTAAATCCTTTGCTTGATTGGTTAACTAAGGCATTTCCTTTTGAAGGATAATGTTTCATTTATGACATCATTACAAAAACTTCTTCATTGAATAAATAAAAATTAATTCAAGATTTTAAAAAATGTTATCATATTTCAGAATTAATTGGTTTGCATTGAATGTGTCATAAAATGGTGACTTCTCAGTTGCATCAGTAATTTGAACAGGTAATCACAGAATTTGGATATTCCATCAATTGGCAAGCATATAAAAACTAATGATCTGTAGCAGAAATATTTTTCAATTAATTCAACTGCCATTCTGCTACTTTAAATTCCTGTTGGAAATGTGATAAGCTGGCTGTCCTGAGACTTGAACCTTAATCAGTAGATACAAAATTTCTGTACAAAATTTCTATTATTTATCTCAGAATGGACTAATCCTACAGTTTGCTGTTCTACATTTGATTTATTAGAAAAAAAGAAAGAAATTAAAATTGGTGGCAATGAGGTGCTTGGATTACTTTTCCATTTATTTTTTTTCTTCCTAACAATTGTGTGTTGCGCTCTCACGCCCTGATTGGGCACTCTGGAAGAAGGGTAGACTTTGAAAAAACAGTAGCTACTCAAGCATCTATGCATTGTTCATTTGGTAATGGCATATGTTTACATTGTATATAACATGCTAAAAGTCTGCCTCCTTCTACCAAGTGCCCATAGCTCAGTGGTAGAATTGCCAACTGATGTCAATTCGGTCTGGTTTCAATCATGGCTAAAAGCAATCGGATGTCTAAACGTACTGATCAGCTGTGATACAGCAAAACAGATCTGTCTGCGAATGACTATATATATATATATATATATATATATATATATATATATATGTATAAATACAGTTTTATGGTGTGCTATATTTATAGGATAAAGTGCTCAATATCAGAGATAGTGTATGTAAATATAAAAGAGTCAACATTGAAGTCAACACTCAAGGGTGACAGACTGTTTTATGCTAAGCACAATCATCGGGCCTGAAAGACCTGAGTAGGTGAGAAGAGGTGAATTTACTTAGAACATTTGTGTGAAAGTGAATGCATTAGACTTGTGCAAAATTTGAACTCAGATTGATTTGATTTTCTGCATTGATACCCATTACACTACCTGCACCTATTCACTTAAATCATTATGATGGATAAAGAAGCAGTATGTATTAAAATCTTCTGCAAAATTTAAACTTGTATTTTTTTTTTTTTTTATAATCATTTCACTCCGTGCAAGGCATTTCACTGCCACTATTGTGCAGGGGGTTACATAGAGGGGAAAGTGGTGAGAAAGGATGGTTAGATATAGGAAATGTCAGAAGGCGGGTGATAGACAGGTAAGGATACTGAGAATGAGGGTTGGGTACTTTTCATAACATCACCTTTAAAAGTTTGGCTGTAAACACTTCACTGTCAAATGTCATTCACATCAGCCATATCACTACATTCCTTACTTTACCAATCATTACAGTCATTTTGTTTCTGTCTATACACTTGGGCCATTAGATATAATAGTATTCAGATTTCTTAAATGAAGTATTATTATTAAATTTTTTTTGCTATTATTTCTTTCCTTACTTACCTGCTGAATCAGGTGAGGATCATCATCTCCCAGTTGCATCTCTTTCTTTTTCTGAGAAAAATTATACTGAGAGGTGCCCAGTCCCGGGAAACCGTGTCCCAAGGTGGTGCCACCCTGCTGCACCAGAGGGGTGGAACAGTGGTTACCACCAAGGCCAGTGCAACTGGCAGTTGCATTCAGGCTACCCACGTAAAATTTCAATCTTGTGTCACATCTCACTTTAAATACAATACTATTATTTTTTTCATCTTATTTCTGTTACTTTTTATAACTTTCAGAGCATTATTCTTTCACTTATTTTAACAATTATAATAAAAATTATACTCAAATAAGCTTAATCTGGAATTTGTGTTAATTAAAAGAAGCCTGTTTGCTTTGAAAATAAAAATACCAACAACACTTCTTTTAACAGATGCTAGTGATTTTCCTGGACTAACAATAGATGAAACAAGCTTTACACTTGAAAATGTGAAATGTGGAAAATTGCCAGCCAAAAGTGTCATCGAAACAAGTCATTTGAAAGATACAAGAAAGAATTACATGAAGATTAGCACAGCTATTTACTCAGTACATATGGAAAAAAAAAAGTAATTTAGAAATTCAGTTTTGGAATAGTAATCCTACTTTAAAAGGAAGCAGTAAAGATCTTGGCAACTATCACTCTATAACATTGAATTTACAGGGTGTGATGTGTAAATTGTCACCATTTTATATTTTTATTGTCACATTTAAAATTAAATTTTAAGGCATTGAAACAGATGGAAACTTTTCACCATAAAAAAATTAAATTTTACTAGTATCTCCTTTTTGCTCTATGTTTGAACTGGTCAAAAACTTTCTGGGTAATGGTCATATGATTGAATCTGTGTTTTAAGAAGGTATCAAGAATACCCTCCTAAAAGTCCGCAAAACAAAAAGCACTTTTGATGTGACACTAAAGTTATCAGACATTCCCTATGTACTCTTCAGAATGGAATAATATAAATTTTTTATCTAAATCTGTTCAACTATGAGTCTTTTCAATCAGCAAGTTTTTGATTTTAGTCGCATGCAATAAAAATGTCATCACTTCAGCAGAGAGTATCTACTGGCATATACAACTGGAAAGTAAGCAAAAGAATTTCTGCTTTTAGGTGGTTTTCTCTCTCTGTGGCCCCCACTCCACCAACTTTATTATTCTGTCTCTTTTTTTCATGCAGACAGCTTGAAGGGAATAAAAAAAATAGGGAAGGTCTAAGTCACAGCCTTTTCTTATGCAAGCAAAAGAATTTCTGCTTTTCAGTGACTCTCTCTCTTTCACTCACTCACTATTATGTTCTGCTTCTCATGATCCCTTCTAAAAAGGCTAGTAAATTCATTGCTTTTACTTGCATTTTTTTTTTGCAAACAAACAATAGTTACCTCTTTTTACACTCCCTAAATAAAGCTGTAACAATTATCTTAAGAAATTGGAAATGCAAAAAAATACAAGTACAAGGATAGTGAAAATTATCAATAATGAATTTTATATTACATAAAATTATTTATCCTGGAAAAATGTAAGGCATGTAGTGCATGCATTGTGTACATGAACCCTTCACCCTGATATAAATCTGTGTGCATGCGTGTGTGTGTGTGTGTTTATATATATATATATATATATATATATAAAGTTATACTTGTTTCAAAAAAGCTTCTGAGTACATACGTGGAAGGAAAAAATGGTAATAAAAAAAGAACGAGCTAAGCACTTGAACATCAGTCAAAGTACGTAGCCCAAAGAAAAAACCCGAGATGAGTAACCTAAAACAAAAAGTGCTCAATACACAATTAGAGCAAACTAAGTAAATAACTAACCTAAAGAACCAATGAACCTACCAAGGTTTCACCAATTTGGATCTTCAGGGAAAGTTGGCTATTTACTATAATATATATATATATATTACTTAAGCCATTAAAGATGCTGATTTTAACTTGATGACTAAAGTTAAAAGATCAGCTTAGACATTGCTACAATAAAGAATATTTTTAATTTGGACATGGTGTATTTATTTAATGAAGGAAAGCAAGAAGAAAGGAAAAAAAAACAACTCTAAGAAGACAGAATGCATGGTTGCTAGAAAAAGGAACAGCCCATCATGCAACTTATGAACTGAAGACACCAAAATCAAACAAGTACAACAATTTAAATATTTAGGTTTTTTGATAGAGGATGGAAAGTGCACCACTAAAAGCTAGATCTGTATTGGCATAGCAAAAGGTGCCTTCTAAAAGCTAAGCAAAGAGACAACAGCACTGACCTGTTATGTAATATTAGTCTTTCTGTATGGCAGTGAATGCCAGATAATCTTCTCACAGATGAAGGGATTTGAAGCAGCAGAAATGTAGTTCTACAGAAGGATGTTGAGAATACATTCACAGAATACATGAGCAGTGATGAAGTTTTAGAGAAAAGGCAAACAAAAAGGAAACTTATACATAACATCAGAAAGAGATAGTTGAAATTTCTAGAATACAACAAATTAGAAAAATTTTAACACTCACAGGACATATTGAATGCAAAAGGGGGGGCAGTTGAAAACATTACATAACCTTTGAGTTTGAGTAAATGGATGACAGAGCAAGGTTTAGGAGAGATAATAAAAAAGACCAAATTTGTTAAGAACTACAAAAAAGAGGAGTCACAATTTCTGAAGAAGGGAAGTGTTTATTTAATAAGTTTTGATAAAATGTGTCTCAGCAAAATCTCATTGTATTTTATTAAAATGTTGTGAATCTGTCAAGTATATTGAATTTACTTCTGAAAGGTTTTGTATATTTTAGTAATTTTGAAAATAGAAAATGCGTTTCTGACTTCCATGAAACTTAGGAATAAAATGCACTAAACATGCTGCAAATTGTCGTCTTGGCAAAAGGTTTTCAGCCATTTGTTTTTCATTGCTAAACCCCCATTTCTCATTTCAATCGAGAGGTTACTTGATCCTCCTTTCCTCTTACTCAGCTACTTTGTAATTTTTTTTTTTCACCCCAATGTGTGGCATTTATTTGGACTCTTTTTAAAGACAAGCAAATGGCTCAGTTTTCATTGCCTGAAAGTAAGGTTCCATCCAGGAATTTTCAAAATCAATAAAAAAGAAAAAGAAAACAAAGTTGAAATAGACAGAAAGAGACACAGTGAGAAAGATTTTCCATTCCTGCTAAAACTTGCTGATGAAAAGTGGAAGTTGCTATTATTGATCATTCCCCCACCTTTCTACTCTCTTTATCTTTAATGCTTATACTTACATGAAGTGTTCAGTGTTTTATTGCACACTCATTTTTCTTTTACTTCAGAGAATTGGATTATTGTTTCCATCTTTCTCTTTAGATTGCACGAGTATTTCATTTAGAAGATAGACTCTGTATAGATTTTATATCTTCTGCATAACTTATATGTTAAAGGGAATTACAAAAATTATATAAATGTTGATTTTATTTACCTGACCCCCTCCCACTAAGATCTTCTTTATGTGGGGTGTCCATACATGTAAAGATGAATCAAAAAATAAACCTCCCAGTCCTTATTAGCATTGCCGTACTAGTGCTGATATTACATTGTCCCCCCCCCCCCCAAAAAAAAATGAGGATTTGATGCTTTTCTTTTTGTTTTAATTATTTCACCCCAAGCAAGGTTACAGTGACAAAAAAAACTGGGTACAGTGGATATTGAAGAAAGGATAAAAGAACATAGAAGATAGCAGTTGACATTGCATTTAAATTTTTGGACATTGTATCTACCAGGGAAGCAAGTAAACAGAAGGGAGTTCCACGGACAGGAAGTGTTAGAAAAGAAACTGTTAGAGTAGAATAACCAGTTACATTTAACTATTTCAACGGAAAAAGGGTGGGACTTAATCTAGTAGCATGCTTAAATTTATGTGGGCAAGGCACCAGGGTAGAAAAGCTCATCAGAACAGTTGCCATGAAAATATTTGTAGAAAAGACAGAGGGAAGCCACATCATGGTAAGAAAGTGACTGAAGTGGAGATGCCAGGTCAGGGCTGATTACATTGCAGATACTTCTTCGGATTTTTTCAAAAACCTGAAAATGAATAGGAGCACCTGACCTGAAGGCAAAGAAGTGTTATAGTGATCTACTAAGAGCAGTTTAGATGTAGCACAAGGCCAAAATTAAGAAGCACTTAGTGAGTATTGCACTCTCTATTCGGTTATAATTGATTGAGACAAGCTTGCTAATCATTGCACCATGTTGAAGTGCCTAAATGTCATGAATGCCAATAGGCATTGCACAGATTATATATTAGGTTGGTTAAAAGGCTGATTCAGTTTTATTTCATTTCATTTAGAGAATTTTATTTTCATTTTCATTCAAAAAGATAACTTTTCATTGTATAATGATAGGTTTTCAAAAGCATCATCAGTTGTATGTATTTATTGATTCTTTTAGCAAATACTATCTTCTAATATATTATTCCCTTGCACTTGTTGATGCCTTACAATTAGAGATGTAGGTGGGCTAATTTAATGAATCCAGCATCCACACATCATGTTTAATGGGGTCTGGGGATCATGCTGATAAAATAAGTTGTTGAATTTCTGGTAGAATATGTTGACTAGTATGGACATCAAGTGGGTTGACATTCTGATGAAACAGAATGTCACCATCCTGTTGCAAGAATGCCAGCAGAACAGATTGAATAATCCACACATATATAATGTTATTTGAATATTCCTCCACAGACACCAAAGATGAGTGATAATTTATACCAGGAGGTGGAGCAGTGTACTATAGGCAAATACACTTTGGAAGAATAGTTTGCAAAGTATTTATACACTGTATATGCTAACAAATCTACTACAGAAATGAATAGTAAAAGATTTTTACTTTTTCACCATGACAAACACTTTTTTTTATAATTTTCAGTTCATTTTTCTATTATTTTTCTAGATACAGGTCCTACTATTCATGGATTCAAAACTTTTCCTAAGGTATCTATCTGCTAGTGAATGTAACAAACCTGAGTAGAATTCAAACTTGGTAATGCAGTGTCTCATTCCAGGTTGCTAACCATTACGCTACTCGCACATCTACAAACTAGATACAAGATGTTTGGAGTCAAGTTTTTCCTGGAGAATTCTTTATACATTTAAGGTGAACTTTTAGCAAACAATTAAACTCATTTCTTACGTACTTGTTTTCATATCCATTTGGCTCTTTTACATTTAGATGTTGGTGTGTCTGTATTTATATCTGAATATTTTCTTTACAATTTCTTTTTGTTATATGTATGTGTGTGTGTGTGTGTATATATATATATATATTGATTTGTATTGATTTCTGCTGTTATTCATTTCATGTCACCTTCACCAGAGCCAACCATGCCTAGTTTTTCTGCTTTTATCTTACAATTGTTTATTAAGAATTTGTCCTACCTTCCTTCTTCCTCCCCATTGTTTCCGCCTAGCCCACAAGATGTCACTTGCTTAAAGAAAATCAATTCATTCCCCATTTACTGTACTCACTCTGTGTGTCATCATATTCAGTGCTGTAGATTTGCCATGGTACCTGATGAAGAAATTAGAAAAGAGGCGAGTGAATTACATCAGCTATGGCCAGAAAAGAGGTTGAGAGGTAACTGCGTAAAGGTAGATTAACCGTTACTATGGGTACTTTGGCTCAATGCACTTGTATCTACCAAACAAAATCTCACCAATGGAAATAATGAATTTTAAGATCAGTCTTTGCCACTTAAGAATATTGGTAACAAATATGCATGCCTGTTTTCTCGTGTGTATCATTTGCGACTATATTTCCAGACAATTGTAGCTTTGTTATTTACACCTGGGTAGTTTTATGTTTTCACACACACATATACATTTTTTTTTGTTTTTGCTTTTTTCCCCAGATTTAATATTTATTCTGTGTACATATTGGTAATGGTGGGAATGGCCATTTTCACACATGAAACATTCGGAAGTCATTGGCTGAACAGTTAGCATTTCTGTTGATTGAAATTTATGAAACCGTTTGATTAAAACAGTTTTTCAGAAAAAACAGTTTCACAAGTCCACTAACTGTTATTGGTTTGGTTTGATTAACATCATATTAACTCCTTATGGGCCATTTAATGCTAAAACTTAATTTCCATGGGAGATTTGTTAATTTTTGTAAAAATATTTATTGCTGGTAATTTATTCCTTTTCTAATAATGTATTCCTGATAATTTTTCTCTTCTTCTTCCGATAATGTATTACTGGTAATTTCTTTTTACTATGAGAATGTATTGCTGGTATCCTTTACTACAAAAATGCATCTTTATACTTTCGTAATGTTTTGATTCCAGTTCTTTTGTCAGGTAGCACTATAGGCCTATAGCTGGGATCCTAACAGGTGCTACTACTCTGGGTCAAGGTGGACCTGGGAACAGCAGCAATTAAGAGGTGGTTTCGTGCTCCTCAAAACCTCCAAATCTGATGCCTTATTTGCTTTTAAGATTTTAGAAGTCAGTATTAACCTCAAACTTAGATTCTTAATCACACAATGGGAGGAGAAGAAAAAAAAGGTGACTTTTGCTATGAAGAAACCTCTGCCTTCTATCTTCAGTTTTGTTGGAGTGGAAAAACCATTCTTTATAGTGGATATTGAAGTCACTGCAGATATGAAAGCTAGCCAAAGGAAATTGAGTAAATGTAGTTGTATATTTTGTTTTCTTGATATGTGTTGTGCTGGTTTGTATATCAGCTTGGAATGAGAAATCAGAGAACTAAGTTTGAATTCATTGCATTCACTTATGCCCAAATACCCTGGGGAAAGGTATTAATCCATCTCTTCCCACCAGCTATGGATTAAATAACAGGACAGATTAGGTTCTATAGCCTTGGTTGGCTACCAGTTTACCACAGAAAGTAATGTCAACCTACTGCAGGAAATATATGTGTATGTGAGTTAGAAGTTTGAAAAGAGTTATTTTTTTAAATGGGTTTCATTGTATTTGTCAATTGAAGAAAGTAAACCAAATTATCACATGATTGCAATCATTGCAACTTCTGTTTTGGTTTTTAAATGTAATACAAAATATTCTTACATTTTACATGAAAGATATGAACTGGTTGGGATAGATAGATAGATAGTCTGCTAGCAATAGATACAGAGGAACATACTGAGATAGATATACTCAACTTTAATATCTTTCTATCTAGACCTATTCATATCTATAGATATAACTCACTTTGACTTTGTAACAAGAAAGGTCATCTACAAAAGCCAATTAATGTCAATGGCAACACCACAACCAGGGAAATCTGTTCCAGCTTGTTTTATACTCAGGAAACAAGGCACATATATAACAATTAAACTGATTTATAGAAAGGTGACGTAAACAGAAAAATATTAGCTGTCACTTTACCCAACTGCACCTGCAAATTAGATAATTTGTTTGTGAGAGAATTTCTTTTCATACAAGAACAAGTTTTTAGCAATAAACTCACATTCCTGTTTCTCTCAAATTGAATGAAAGAATTCATCCTATTCAATTCAATAATGAATTCCTTCCCAATGTCAAAAGATTAATGGGAAAGTTTTTCTCTCAAAGTTCAGGAATCACATATCTCCAATATTTTTTGTGTTTTTGTTCTCAAAGCCGGCAAAAATTTCTCACAAAAACGTGTTTTTTGTCTCATTTAAGGGTCAAGTATAAGAGATGTTTCAAGGGGATATTGTAGATGTTTATCCATGTGCAACGTTTGTCACATGTCTAGTTATTCAGGCAATGAATTTGATCTTCACCTTACAGTCAAGACCAACTTAATGTTTTGAACAGCAAATCACCTGCTATCAACAAGTTATGTTACTAGATTCATTTTTTATACTCTCCACTTACTGAGAAAAAACTGTGCTAGTTTTTATCGGTTTGTTTTCAAGATAGAAATAATTCTGCCTTTTATTTTACAGTTTTTAAGGCAAGAAACTTTTTTGAATTCTAATTGTATTTCACATTAAGAATTGTGAATGATATTTGATTCTTTTATTGACCTGAGGGTGATCTTAGCATAACCCTCCTCCCATCACCATTTGGCCTGAGAGATTTAACTCTATCCTCTCCCTCTACTAGAGGTGTCACCAAAATCACTCTTGATTTAATATTTGCCCAAGAACCCACCTGAAAAATTTGCAAGTTTTAATGTATGTTGGTAATTTTGAACACTGTTTTTTTTTTTTCTTTCACCTTACTAGTATTTATTCTATTTTAAATTTTTTTTTTCTAAAGAAATTTTCTCTTAATATTTGCCACATTATGTATGTGTGTGTGTGTGTGTATATATATATATATATATATATATTTAGGATGTACTAAAGGAAATTTAAAAATTGTTGGTATAATCACAAATCTATATTCAAGCTAGAAAGTCTTAAAAATTATACCAAACTAGACAATCATGTGTGGAAATTTTAAAAAAAAATACAGCAAAGATCCTGATATAACATGGAGCATATTAAAAAAAGGCCAGGCCTTAAAATGGCAGTGATGTGTGCAGATTGTTCCAAAATGAGAAGTTAGCCATAATATTATTTCCCGAACAAGAAAAAGGTTGCTAAAGGTCTAGATGTAAACATCTCAGAAAATATATTTTAGGATCATACAAACCCAAATGAAAGTGTTTACAATTCTTAACTGGCTACTCCCTTATTTTGAACTTCCAGTTGTGCATTTGAAAAAGTATTGGAGAATCAGTTGATATAAAACACCTGAAGATACTAAAAGGTTGAAACCAATTTTGTATAAGCAACTGAGTTCCAAATGATATATATATTCAGTTAGATAGGTGTGAGTTTGTGACCCTGGGTTTTATGTTTTTGCGATTGTCAGACAAGTTTGTTTGATGATTGCAAAAGCGTGAAACCCAGGGTCACAAACTCACACCTATCTGAATATGTTAGCTCTATCACTGATATTGAGCGCTTTCAAATAAGTACCATGCATATATAATATTTATAACAAATTGCATATATATATATTTATATACATACACATTTCACACACACACACATATATATATATATATATATATATATATATATATTTGTGTGTGCTAATATACCTGCATAATTTACTTGTATATTAATTTATTGTTGGATGTGTGTTGTGATGCCTTGTATATCAGCTTGGAATAAGACATTGGAGAACTCGGTTTAAATTCCAGTTGAGTTCATTGTATTCACTTATGCACAAATACCCTGGGGAAAGGTATTAATCCTTCTCTTCCCACCAGCTATGGATTAAATAACAGGACAGATTAGGTTCTATAGCCTTGGTTGGCAACCAGTCTACCACAGAAAGTAATGTCAACCTACTGCAGGAAAATCTTTTTGCCTAATCAGTTGTATCTCTTTTGAAACATGATCACCTAAGTGTGTATCTAATATTTCACTTAACTAACTGAATATTTGTTAATTTTCAAGGCCCTTACATTTAATGGAAGTATTTTTCAGTGTGGTAAACTGAGTAATGAAGTCTGTCCACTTAAAACGTGGATATTGCAACTTATAAGTTTAAACTTTATTGCTGTTTCACACTCCCTGTCCACAACCCCACCACCCTCTGATTCACAATGCTTCTCCTTTGTAAGCTTGAATTTTTTTTTTTCTGAATAGATGACTTGCCTATTGCATGCCCCCGCCCTTGTAACCATCTACTATAGTAATTCAAATGGGAGTAGGGGATGCTCATACATCCTCATAGAAACCCTGGTTACCCCCTCCTTCTCACAATGAGTCTTTTAGTCCTCACTAAAGCAAGTTTGTCTTGGTACCTTTAGGTCTCAGACTAGTACAATATTTCTGACCCAAGGAAGAGTTCTGCTGCTTTGACTTTTGGTAAGACACAACATGTCCACTCAGAGCACCATGTATACTTCTTTCCTGGGTTGCTAGAGGTAGACATTTTCTAGGTTTTGGTGTTATTTACCTGATAGGTAGGGATCCAAAACTTGAAGTAACTCTAAAAGAGACTATCTAATATTGGGACTATTGTATTTTCCATTTTGTGAATTGGCTTCTCCATCACCTAAATTAGTCTACTCCAACAAAACTGAAGAAGATAGATATTGCAAAGACTTCTCTATCACCTATAAACTAACCCAGATCATTGAAGAACCTACCTGTGTTTCAGGTGTAATTGACATCAGGTAAACTTCCTAAGCTCTTTCTAACCTCCTGCCCTGATAAATGCTTAGAAAAAGTTTTAACTCTTCCTCCCCAGTGGCACGCAGCATTTCCTAATCAGTATCCAGATTGATGTTAAACATAAGGCATCTCCTGATATACCATTCCATAGAATGAATTTTCACTATGTGAAGGTAGACTGGGACAATGTACAACACTACATGACAGATACTCCCCTCCCAATCTTTTTCAAGTACACTGCCTCTAAAATCATTGCCCTTGTCACCAATTGAATCATTTCTGGAATGGAGATCTTTAACCCCCCCCCCCCAAAAAAAAATTTTCCAGCAATAACCAGTCAGGCCCTCACTGCATTCAAAACTGCCTATAATCACTGCAAAAAATGTTATAGAAAAGACCAAGGTTGAAAAATAGCATATTGAGTCCCATTCATTCTGGAAAATCACCAACCAAATCATGAACAAAGTGCCTGTACCCACAATTATAACTGGCCCCAAGGTTGTATCTTTCCTGACAGACAGGGTGAACTTTTTCACTTTGATCTTTGCTTCTAACTCAATGTT
The DNA here is from genome assembly GCA_037127315.1 of Ascarosepion bandense. NCBI lineage: Eukaryota > Metazoa > Mollusca > Cephalopoda > Sepiida > Sepiidae > Ascarosepion > Ascarosepion bandense. The sequence continues at coordinate 1,034,939 of JBBBDQ010001092.1, forward strand.
AGCAGACAAAGACCATCCCTTTCCTCAACTTCCCACATCTCATTGAGCATAATCTCACTAATATTACCATTATAGCATGAGAAGTCTCTAGACTTATCAAAGGCCTTGACCCTAAGAAAGCCACTGGCCCAGATAAAATTCCAGTGGTTGTCCTTCACAATATCAACTCAAAATTATCCCCAATCCTAGCAAACTTATAAAACCACTACTTGAAGGAGAAATCCTTTCCTAGCCTGTTGAAAGTGTCAAGCTTATGACCTGTTTTTAAGAAAGTGGTCTTATGATCTCCCCCTCTCAGTACAGACACATCAGTTTTCTCACTATCATCAGTAAGCTTTTTGAGGCTGTAATCAATAAGAATGATGTTGAACCCCTAGAAAAGAACAACCTCTTCAACAATGAGCAGTATGAGTTTTGATGGACTGCAAATGTCATAGTTATCATCACTCAGTATTTTTCTCATAGTAGATGTAGTAGTATGGTGTTGGGGAGGACAATTTACCTGTCCTTATATTTTAGAAATGGAAGCAATCATCTTGATTTAATGGCTACAAAGCAAGTCACTTCCAAAAGTATTCAAGGAAAAAGATCTGTGCTAAAAATTGGCCATCAAAATTCTAGTTGGTTATATTTTAAGGCACAGTTATTTTTTTTTTTTTTCAGTTTTTTTAAATGATCTAATTTGTTTGAATTTTGAAAATTCAAAATCCTGAAACATGATATAATTACAGCAGAAAGCTTACTCTTTGTTTCCATCTTTTAAAATAAAATAAAAATAACTTTATCTTTACAAAGCTACACACATGATTGATCATAGTTTGTTTGACTTTAATACACCAGCAGTTCTCCATTTTGATTGACTTTAATATAAGAGTTTAAATACCTTTGTTACCAAGTTTACCTATTTCGAAATCTTTGAATATATACCTGATCACATCTTGAGTTTTCTTGGTCTTTTATGCATCTGTGAATAAACGTATAATGGAAATACTTGGTAATTCGTCCAACAAGTAATCAATACTGAATTAGAATGTATTCTGCTTTTATATACTCTCGTGCGTTGTGGTACAGTGGATATCGGCTCGGAACGAGAAACCGGGGAGCCGAGTTCGAATTCCAGTTGAATCCATTGTATTCACTTATGCGCAAATACCCTTGGGAAAGGTATTAATCCATCTCTTCCTTCCAGTTATGGGTTAAATAGCAGGACAGATTGGGTTCTATAGCCTTGGTCGGCAACCAGTCTACCGCAGAAAGCAATGGCAACCTACTGCGGGATAATCTTCTGCCCAGTCAGTCATGTCTCTTTCGAGACATGATCGCCCAAGCGTGTATCACGTATGGCATTTAACTGACTGACTTCTTCATATACAATTCTCTATCTATCATATATATATATATTCTTTGATAAGCTGGTCTGCTTAATGAAACAACAAATAATTAAACTCACTTCACATAACTTCTTATATGAAGGGGAAAGAAATTAAATGTCGAACTAAGAAATGCCTATTTCATCATCTTTATTTTGTTTTGTTTTTTTAGCAATATAAAAACTTTCAAAGTTTCATTTTCAATATGGTGATTTTATTTACATTAAAGTTTAGTAGCCTACAGATGGGTTCCAAAAGTTAAGCACAGTATTAAGAGACAGAAATGTTTCATTAAAAACAAAGAAGACTACTGAACTATTATATCAGTCCTCCTATATTGTAGGGAATGCTGAACAATATCTCACAAATAAAAGAGACTTGAACTAAAAGAAATAATTCTACAGAAGGATACTGAGAATACCATGGATTGAACATGGGAGCAGCAATGAAGGTTTAGAGAAAATGGAGACATTAATGACACTTATACATCAGAAAGAGTTGAAATTTCTACAGTACATAATGAATAAAGATGGCTTGGAAAATTTGATAGTCACAAGGCAAATTGGAGGCAAAAGAGGGAGAAGAAAACAACACCCAACTCATCTGGCAAGCTTGAGTAAATGAATGGTAGAGTAAGGTTTAGGAGAGATAGCAAAAAGACAAAATTTATCAATAGCTACAAAGGACATGAAATTGTGGAGAATCATAAATGCCAATGTCCTGAAGGGACATGGCACATCAAATAAAAGCCTAAAATAATATTTGTTTCTGATAAATTTCCTTTGAAGAAATGAAGTGAAATAGGAAATATATTTTGAAGGCAAAAATTGTTCTGTGATTATTGCTTTTTCTGGTCTGGATATTAACAATAAAAGAAAATTTATAGTCTGACACCAAATGATTAGAAATGGTAATAATTACTATAAACGCTAAACCCTTGTAAAAGGAAACAGATCAAACAAACTTCCCTGAATCCAATAAATATGCAAACCAAATTTAATAGTTCTGCATGTTTGAACATGTACAGTGTAATATAAGGAACCATCAAGCAATTTCTTCCCAATTATATATGTTTTTGTTTTTTTTTTGTCTGTGGATGTGCAGGTGGTGTAATTGGTAGGGATGTGAAGAGTTTGGCGAACCAAGTTCAAATTACAGCTGAATTTATTACATTCACTTTTGCACAAATAATCTTGCAAAAGTTATGAACCTATTTTTCTCCCTTATAACTACATATTAAATAGCAGGGCAGACTAGGCACTCTAACTTGGTTGGCAATGAGTAAAAGAGAAGGAAAATTTTGAATTTAAACCTGAGGAGGGCTCATTAGAAACTTTGTGACTGGAAACTTTTTCTGTTATTGATACAAGGCTTCATCACTAGAATCCAATCATGTTTTTGTTTCTTTGTTTGTTTTATCATTCATTCCATGCAAGGCAGTAAAGACACAGAGTGTTACTGAGTGTGTAAGAAACATTATTAATAAAGTAAGAAAAATAGAGGAGTATTCAAGAGGACAGAAGATGACTATTGACATTGCATTTAAATTTTTAAAGATCAAAGTTGACTGGAAAGCAAGAAACCAGAATAGAGTTCCACAGGTGAGAAGTGCAAGAGAAGAAACTATTAGCATAGAACTTATGGTTACACATAGCCAAGTTAACTGTAATCACCTCATCACCAGTCTAGTGACTTAAACTTATAAAGTCTAGATACCATAAAAGAAAATACATTAAAAGAATTACCATGAAAGTAATTATAGAAAAAGTCACAGGGACGCTACATTAATGTGGTGGAAAAGTAACTGCAGGTGAGATGCCTGGTCAATGTGAATAACATTGCAAATTCTTCTTTGAATTTTATCAAGAATCTTTAGATATATTGCAGGAGCACCAGACCATATTTTGTAGTAACATATCGGTCATCTGATATTTCGGTCGCAAAACTAAACTGTTGGGCTAAAATATATTAGTTTACTAATCAACTATATCTTATTAGTACATTGACTTTGGCTAAAACTGAATGATAAGTTAATTCATTTTATTATAATAAATATTGCAAGTAGGATTCTCTTTTAATCTTTAATGTAAATGTTAAGATATAAAAGGAATATTGGCCATAACCTCATACAAACATCCTATATTTTAAATTGGTTATATTATCAATATTAACAACTGAAGCAACACTCATTGTTTCAAGTTCCACTATAGATTGATGAGAAACCATGGTAACAGCAACAGTAATTGAAATTAACATAAAGACAACTTGATATCATAATTTTAAGTAATGTAGTTTTGTTTTCTTGCATAAATGATAATGGTAATATTAACTGTTTTCTTATAAGGAAAGATTCATTGATCGAACAGCTTACTTTCAACTGAAATCTATAAAAGCTTTCTATTATCACATTTTAAAAAAAAATGTTTCTCAAGATTAGTAAATGCTATTGCACTTTCTAGTATTGATGGGGGTTTCCTTCCTAACCTTCAGTTTGAAGTTGTGTGGAGTGTCATCATTTTGATAATGACGTTATTTTCTCCTTAAGTCATATCTGATATCTGTTTTATTTATTGCATTTATTAAAAGTGCTCAAGTGATGTGGTTTCTGATATTTGCTACACTTCTTCCTTTGTGATTCTGTAGCACCATTTTATGTGATCTGAAGAAAGATGGTCCTTACTAAAACCTACAGCTTTTATTTGCTTAAAATCACCTTTAACCATTGATCTGAGAAAGTGATTATGTAAAAGTAAAAGTACTCATTCTGTACCATCCATTTCATTCACAAAACATAAGTCAATTGAGATATAATTATATTTCTTTATATTTCTGAGATGAGGAAGTATTTACAGTATTCGGACTATTGTTCTCATCTTTGTTGCTCTTTGTTCGACATTTAGGTTATTGTATGCTTCGGCCTTCTACAGGTGCTAGGAATTTCAAACCGAACCCTTTATTACAATCGCTGGGATATATGATCTTCATTCATTGTGTAGTAGATACTCTTCTGGTAGTCATAAGTTATCTCTCAATAATCATGTAAGATACTTGTTCACCACTGCAGTAGCCTGGTATTGAACTCACAACTCTTTGGGTCAAATCACAGGAACTAACCAACGTCTTTATCGACTGGACCATGTCCTTAAGAACAACTGAATTTTGGGGACTTATAAACCTAATGTTCAATAAACCTCTTTTCTTTTCTTTTTTTTTTTTTTTTAACCAGAGTTTATATTGCAATTTTCTGATGTTAATGATTTTCTCTAGTATTTTTTACCAAAGCTCATATTGCAATTTTGATATTTATGATTTTCTCTGGCACTCTGTATTACTGGTTCCCATATTGTGTTCATGTCTATGCTTGGTTGGCTTACAAGATTTTGTAACCTAACATATGTGCTGATTCTTTAAGTTTACGTCATTTCCAGTGGCATTCTCTATCTATTATTTCAACTTCATCCTATAACTACCAGAAAAGGCTCTACTATGCAAGAAATGCAGATCACATACCCCAGTGATTATGATAAAGAGTTTGGCTCAAAATTCCTAGCACCTGAAGAAGGCTGAAGCATACAACAACCGAAACATTGTACAAATGGCAACAAAAATGAGGACAATAGTCTGAATAATGTAAATACTGAGATATATCTGATTCCTTCTAATAGAGGTCATCAGTTTGTAATTTGCAATCTTTAAAATATTTCTGTAATCTACCATTTTCTGACTTTCTAAATTTTCTAATTTATTTTCTGACATTTAAGATCCAGAGACTAGATTTATTACTTTTAAGCATTTTATATATATTGCAGTTATTGTAAGCATTTTATTTGTAGCATCTTGAGGAATATGAGCCTTTTATTTGAGTTATAAAAAGACTTTATAAATAAGTAGTGTATGTACTTGTCTGGATGCTTTATTAAGTAAACAATCTTAAAACTAATCTACATGTGCACAAAACAAACCGTTTCTTCCAGAAAGAGTACAACTTCTTTTTAATTTTCATTGAGGTAAACAGACATGTTAAAAAAATCTGATGTATCATTTTTATTATTCTATTTTGTCTAATGGTGTAATAATATGCAGTTATTATTGTGTCTTTTTGAATGTCTTTCATTGGTTTACTGTGTCTCCATTCTGTAAGAAGCTGTTGCAGGTAAACAAGACACACCTGGTAACACAAATGAACTAGGCAAGACGCCTTGGATAAAGAACTCGGAGAATTTAACAAAAGAGTTCTGATAGTGTTTGTTAGAGTATTGTTAGTCAGTCAAGATATTACAACTGTGAGTAATGAGTTATAACAGAAGCTTACATAAATAATCTTTCTTCAATATATATATATATATATATTACATAAATTAACAAAGATTAACAAAACTGGTTATAAACAATCAACAATTTGAAATGATTTGTTTGAACATTATTTTTGGTTGATACTCGTATTTAAGTAGATATTCTGTTTATAATCAAACAGTATCATATATTTATTTTTACCGGCCTGATTATTTACAATAAATTTTTCTTACAAAAATCCTGCCGAATGACACATTTTTGTAAAAAAAAAAACAAACTTTATCATAAATAATCAAGTATTTAACACAAATGTCATATTCAAGGAAAAAATATAGTTCAAAAACAGAAAAATGTCTCCCCACAACACAAGGAACAAGCCTCTAAAATAATTTGAATCATAGCCAATTACTGCTTACCCAATAAATATTAGGTAGACCTTGCTGCTCATAAGGTACCATTGACCAGCCTATATGAATAGTTGAGCTGAAACAACACACATGACCTTAAAGATTGCATTCAACCTTTAGAGTGTTTCAGCTCTGTGTCATATCATGGTGAGCATTAAAGTCATGTACATCTCCTTTAATGATAGACCACAAATTTTTTATTAGATTAATATCTAGGGAGGCTAGGGACCATTCCATTAATTTTTGGCAAGCTTGGCAATAGACAACTTTGCAGAATGTGAAGTAACACTATCATCTATGAATATACTATTTAGTTTAAACCATCTTGGTTATGACCTTCATTGTCCAAAATTTACAAACAATGATTCTCTGAATTTATATTGATACCTTCATCAGCTGTGAAGGGACTTTACTGCCAGTAAATTTAGCTCAAAGCAATTAAAGAGTTCAGTTTAGAACTTTCCTGAAGTTTATCCAGATTGACGGACAACTGAACAAGGCTGAAGGGTACAATGACTGAAATGTCATGATAATAACAACAAAGATAACATTAGTCTGAATGTAAATAATGCAAATAGTCCAAATCATTTCTCCATCTACCTGCTGTTCGTTGTCTTCTAAGTTATGTTGGTTGGCTATTCTCATGCAGGAACCAGGGCCATCTAATACCCAAGGTCTATCACAACAAATTATTATGGACTTCCTAATGCAACTTATTTCTTTTTGTGATCTTTTCTTAAAGGAGGCAGTTTTGTTGTTTTCATGCTTTTAGCTGACATTCCTTAACATTCCATATCTTTTGTCTCAGCTTTTAAAAGATTTTCTTGCAGACCAATCCACTTTTCTTGCTTTTTACTAATTTAATTTTTCTTGGCCCTTTTGGTGACTTAGTAATTTCTTTTTCTTATTATTTTGCTTATGCTTCTCTCTTTTTTTTTTTTTTTTTATTGTTCTTGATTTTAATTGCTATTTCCAACATGTTTCTATCACTCACTAAACTTATTTTCTATATGTAGTTTTAGGTTATATTGAAATATGTAGGAATAATGATGGCAAAACGTTCTCTGCTTATTTATGTCAAAAAGTGATCTAACATCGGTTTGTTACTTTTCTCAGTCTGTAAGTCACTTCCTTTTCATTGGTCAAAGTAAATTTTTACATAGGCTCACTAAACTTTGTGTTGGTTTTTTTCTTCAGTCTGGAACCAATCCTTTTTTCTATTATTAAGTAAATTTTTCCACAGGCTCATGAATTTGAAAACAGTGAAGAAAAGAAAGTTATTTTTATTTTATATTCAACACAATATCCTTCTTTCAAATCACGACAATGTTTATATATATATATATATATATATGAAATTAAGAAAAATACCTATCAGTGATTATGTTATTATACACACACACGCACCTCATCATCTTCATTTAACGTTTGTTTCCATGCTATCATGAGTTGGACAAGGTTTTCTTGATGGCTCTGTAATTGAACCATCATGAAATATTGGAGTGAGTTTTACAGTTGTATGCCCTTACTAACACCAACCAGGAGAATGGAAACTCAGTGTTTTTTATCAAGACACTATCTCTAGGAAGATTACTTACCAAGGTTAGTGTTTAGCCTACCCTATTCTATACAAAATAAGTGTAGAGGTTTTTATTTCAGAGATTTTCTTCTCTTAGACAAGTTGCTATCCAAAGCTAAAGACTCTTACCCAAGCAGTTTAACACATACACTACCGGCCATAATTATTAGTCAATCCCAATTTTTTTAAAAAAGATGATGTATTTTATATTATTTTTAGTATTTATTGCTAAGTGGATAATTCTAAATGAAAATAGAATGGTTCTTTTTTAATATTGTACAATAATATGTGCATCAAATGAAATGTTCAGGTATCCAGTTTTTGTGATCTCTTCCCAATGCTAGTCTCTTCTTCTTATTGACTGTCCAAAGCAAAGGCTTCCTAGCTACCTTGCAAAATTTTGCAAAGTAATAACAAAAGAACCATTTTATTTTCATTTAGAATTATCCACTTGGCAATAAATACTAAGAATAGTATGAAATGCATCATTTTTCTTTTTTAAAACTGGAGTGGCTGGTAGTGTATATATGTTTATAAATATATATAAAAATAAATAAATTGAATAAATTAATCCAAATCAATAAAGAAGTAAATAATAAACAAATTAATAAAGCAGGAATACACACATAAACACAAGTAAACATAATAACAATAAATAATCAAGAATAAATAATGAGTAAAAGAGTTAATAAACAACATTATAAAATAGCTGAAAATTGAATTGGGTTCCATAATTATTTCCCCTCAATGGCTTCTAGAATAATTCAAAATTTAACCATTACTTCTCATCCGAATAACTATTACAATAATATGCAAGATCTTCCCATAATACACTATATATAGTCAAATCAAAATACAACATAAATGGATTGATAATTGTGTTTAAGCATGAAGCAGACTGTCACCCATGGGTGTTGACCTTAATGTCAATTTTATACTAAAATACACTCTATCCTTGATATTTTTATCATATATATATATAATGTTGTTTTCATCATGATGAGCAATGCTTGAGATATATTACAAAATTTCACACTACTAAATAAGTTATTGTGAAAATTTATAATAAAAACAAATATTATTAAGCAGAAATTCATGAATAAATATAAAGAAAGAAATTCTGGTATTTTTATTTTTGTGTTGAAATACACTTGAAACATAATTAACCAATGAAAATCAAATTTTCATTGGTTGATTATGTTTCAAGTGTATTTGACTTGTTAGACAAAACATTAGTATAATTTATGCCATTCTAAATTTAAGAATAGATGATGTAACTTTTCAAAGTTCTAAGGAATTCAGATTCAAAGCCTAACTGAAAAAAACCATAGATATTATTTTATGTAATTGTATAATAATTCCAGTTTCCACTATACTCAAGTAAATCTTTTCTAGAGGGGTTTCAAATTCATGCACAAAAAAATCAGTGGTTGCACTATTCACAAAATTGGCTTATATACAAGTAGATACAGTAATATTTTAAGTAGAGACAAATAAAATAGTCAGAATGAGTGTAAATGTTTCTGTTTGACATGAATCATAAAAAATTTAATATTTTCCTTGGTTCATGTTACATTAAATTCAAAGTTTCTCATCTACGGTTCCATCAGTTTAAAACCCTGGCAATCAACAAATGGCTAATCATGATTAACTGTAACAGATTGTAAGGCAACGAGTCACTTGTTGCATGATATTCGAGAAATGACTTAAGTTAGATAAAATTAAAATTGTTACATCCTTGATTATAATTAGTTGTGTTCATTTTTAGATGATCAAATTGTTGTTTTTCAGTTTCTCCTATTTGGAGTTGAAGATGATGTAACAAAAAGTGAATTCAGAGAGCTGAGTTCAATACCTAATCTTTCTTTGGTTATGGATTAAACAGAAAGTCTATCTTGCCTTGAGGTAGCAGCCAGTTTAGAAAAAGAAAAACTCTGAATTTTAAACCAACCTGAAGTGATTTGAGCTCTGTTGGGCTATCCTGCTCTAGACACACCCACAAATGCTACCATACAGATGCAGTACATGTAGTTCACCTATTACCCTAATGGGTTACAGTACACCTGTAAGTGGGGTAGGAAAAATTTACTAGTAAGAATTTTTCTCATTCAAAATTAGATCATTTTTCAGACCATATATTCCATTAGCACCCATAATTGTCAGTCATGATGGATATGTTTACTATTAAAACCCTCTACCTTTGACTTTGTTCATTGTTCTGTCAAATTTGATAAAACTCATGTCAAATATCAAATGCTGTCCACCTGTTGAAGGGGCATAGAGGACAATGAATGGGCATAAAACAAATATTCACACATCATCTTTATGTGCTGTGCCCCTCAGGATGTAGGTGGTCATAGCTTTCCACAACTTTCTATCTTTTGCAGCTCTTAATAAGCTTTGTCTTTTTATTATTTCTTCTAAGCATGTGAGCATAAAATTTTCCAAGTCCTCCTTTCTCATCAGATGCCCCAGAAACCTTAACTATTTCTTCTTGCTGTTAAATATTAATTTTCTTTGTTTCCATATCTCCAAAAATTTGTTATTTCACATACACGTGTGTTTAAACCATGCTGTCATTTTCTTTATGCAATGATTATATCAATTACACCACCATAGCATATGAATGTATATTCATTTTATAAGTCAAACTGATACATACTCCACTGATGGTAAACTGCATCCGGCAGCAAGGCCTCTGATTGGGAGGTTGGCAGAAGCATGGAACCACCTCTTAATTGCTGTTGTTCCCAGGTCTACCCTGACCCAGAGTGGTAGCACCTGTTAGTTCCAGCTATGGTCAAATAGTTAACCCCCAAACTGTGGTCAAAACACTATGAAAGTGTAAAAAAAATATAGAACTATATACATAAAAATAGACTGTTATAGAAAAACATACATTTTTGAATAAAAAACTAGAAGAAATTTTCAGTTTTCTAAAATAAAAAAAGAATAACAACAAAAAACTTTCATTAAAATCTGACAAAATTAACCTTTTTACTGTAACAGAATATTTAAAAAAAATACCTTTAAACCCCACCTTTTTGGCATTAAATAACCTACAGAGGTTGATATGCCATTAAACAAAACTTAAACATACTCCACTGGCTATTTTTCTACTTTGCCTACTTGCCTTGAAAATGATCAATAATGGCCAAAAGTCCTCTGAATTAATACACACAATTTTTGCAAGTTTTACTAGTTTCCACCTGATATCAAAAATCTTACTTGACTACAACAGAACCTCACCAAAAGTCTTAAGACATTCTTTGACTAGTTAGTCATTTAAGTGTTACATGTCATACATGTTTATGCGATCATGTCTTGAAACAGACATGACTCATTGGGTAGATTTTTCTGCAGTAGGTTGCCATTACTTTCTGCAGTATACTGGTTGCCAACCAAGGCTATAAATTTTCAATCTATTTAATTAAAAAAATCGGGTTATAGAAGGAGTGGTCCGATTTTAATCAAATTTGTTACACTCATAAACAAAGACATAAGAAACGATATTCAGAAGTTTCAAGGTAGCAATTCTTACAATAGAGCAGAAAATCAAAAATATATATATATATATAAGGCAAGATGTTTGTGTGCATGTCTGTTTATCTGCCTGTATGTCTGTATATTTTTTCAGCTCTTTTATTTTAGTTTTTGCTTCGGGTTTGGCTCTAAGTAGGTATAATTGTAGTTCTTAGTCTCAGCCATGATACCATTTACTCAGAGGACACTGATTTCCCTTTTTCCCCAGACACACAAAAGCAATGTGGCCTAACCCATGACAGCAAAAACAACACATTGTTGCATTGTCCTTTGTTTCTGAAAGGCAAGTGAATCTTCTTATTGAACTGGGCAGTCCTTGAAAAGTTGATTCCACCCAGAGAATCAATAACATCACATAACCTTCAATGTTTAACAGTTGGAAGTTTACCAGCTGCCACTCCAACTGATAGGATGCTAGCTGCAGCTATTTCTTTAGTCACAGTCTGATCCTTCATTATTGCCAAGCTTGGTATAACAGTTGACTTGTAGTCATATCCTTCATTCTGGAAGACAAGCTATTCATTGCTAATATTCAGGTTTTATTTTTGTGTAACTTTTTCCCTTTACAACAATAACCTTCCACCCTCCCCTGATGCTTGTCTCATACCTTTCATCTGATAAATTATACTTCCAACATTGTACTCAATCTGAATTGGGGTTGACAAAAAAGACAAACTACTTTTTGATCTGTCAAAATAGACTATTCCCCACATGAGGTGTTTTAAAATTTTTTAAAAAAAGTTATATATGTATTTTCCATTTGTAAACACGTTATTACGCAACCTAGGTTTCTACCATGAGTGGTGTCTTCAGACGATTTGCAATAACCCATTTACAAATGGAAAATATTCAAAAACTACAATTTAAAAGTTCTACAATATAATTGTATTGAACACTTTTTAATACAAATGTGCACTGGTCTAATCTTATTATGACCAAAAACTAAGTAATTAAACTATCTATCTATCTATCTATCTATCTGTCTGTCTGTCTGTCTGTCTATCTATCTGTCTGTCTGTCTGTCTGTCTGTCTGTCTATCTATCTGTCTATCTATCTATCTATCTATCTATCTATCTATCTATCTGTCTGTCTGTCTGTCTGTCTGTCTATATATATATGTGTGTGTGTGTGAATTAATAAATGTACATATGGAAACGCATACATATATAAAAATATTGTTCAGGTATTAATAAAATAATGCTCAATGTAGTATAAACAGAGCTATTACATATAAATATACATATTATCCTATGTCAGTGACATGACTCAGTTTAATGTGTTATGCAGTCAATGAATATAAATTCAAATATCTTAAACAGTCAGTAATATGCACCTGATGATAGCATACTGCATGAAACTCTAGGTTGGGTCATGGATGTAAGATAATTTGTATATCTGTTAATATATATATATATATATATATGATAAAATATAATTTTACGCTATGCCATATTTAAGGGTAAAATAGCGATGATAGTGTATGTAAATATAAAAGTGGATGTTGAAGTCAACGCCTATATTATATGTAATTGAATACAAAATAAACTTTAAGTCTCAAACCTTTATACCAGAATGAAGTGTCATGAATACTAAGGCTCCATTGGCATTCAAACAAATGCATATAAAACTTTTAGGCCAGAACTCCTTAGCAACACAAGAAAACATGTCAACCCTCTATATGAATTTGATATGCTGTACATGTTTCTAATAGGAAAGAAAAAAATGTGTAGCACCTAGGTGAGAAGTAATTGTCTTGTTGGCCAGTACTTATGAGACATTAGTTTGATCCTCACTGTGTGCCCATACAAAATTCATTATTAAATAACTCAACATGGGCTAACATGTAAACTCAAACAACCAAAACGTAAAAAGTTATATGAAACATGCATAAAAGGATCAGTTTGTCTGGAAGCTAAATGGACAATGAACAATATATATGCTTACTATAACTTCTTAATAATAAAATGCTTAAAGAACAATTTTTAATTTTGAAAAGCTGCCAGTTCACATATCAAGTATCAATGAGTGTTGAAAAGTTCTCAGCCTGACCAAATAACAAAACATCAATATTATTATTTTTTTAAAGGTTTTTTGGTCAAGCTGAGAATTTTCAGTACTCTCATTCATATATATATATATATATATATATATATATATATATGCAAACACAGAGACAAACACATAAATTTTTACTGTCTTTTATAAATCACAGGCATTTACATGGTCTGTCTCGTTAGTCACGTTCACTCATATACACATATATTTGTGAGTCTATAAAAATTTCAGATATAACTAAAAATATATCTTTTAACTGGCATACATGATACATACTTGAGCAATCATGTCTTGAAAGAAACATAACTGACTGGACAGATTTTCCTGCAGTAGGTTGACATGACTTTCTGTGGTTAACTGGTTGCCAACCAATGCTATAGAACCCAATCTGCTCTGTTATTTGATCCATAGTTGGAAGGAGAAGAGATGGATTAAGATGGATTAATACCTTTCCCAAGAGTATTTGTGTATAAGTGATTTTATATATATATATATATATATATAAGTTATACTATGGGTATAAGTGCTGAATCAGAGATAGATTGCCTGAAGATGATATTCAAATATGGAACACTATCATAACTTGGTTCTGAACTCAGTGTCAACATTTTACATTGCTGATACCCGTCTTCCCATCTGAATTTAACTTTTGGAAATCATAAAACTGTAAAACCATAAATAAATATTCCTAAAGACTCCAGTTGCATTTTCAACTTCTTTTTATTTTTCTGGTCGTGTGAGATATATATATATATATAAAAACACCTATTTTATTGTACACACACACACATATATATATATATATATATATATATATATAGGTCATAATTAAATTAGATCAGTACACAGTTGTATTAAAAATTTACTCTAAATAAATGTTCTTCAAATCTCTAATTGCATTTTCAACTTCTTTTTCTTATATTTTAAGAATATTTATTTATAAATAAAACATCTCAACTTCTTTCCAGTTTAATTGTAGCTAGTATAAAATCTGCATTCCATTATGATGGGGATTTAAAAAAGGAAAAGCAAAACAACTGAACGTAATTACAATAAATTTGTCTTTGTAATTTGCCTCTGAAGATGATTTTGTAAAAGATAAAAAAATATTTGCTTTACCAAAAACTATGGTGCTTTCCTTGATGGGTTTCATTTTAACATGAAGAAACTGAGTATAGTACTGGAAAGGATCAGTATATAAAAAAAAAAGGAGACATATGTCTATATTATTTAGTGAAACGTATTTAAATGAAGATATGCTGCTTAAATATACATACAAATATATAGGTATATTACACACACACACACACACACACTTTTGCAATATTTGCATAAAAACTTTTCTGTTTAGACAAGCAAATAGCTGGAGAGCTCATAAAGTCCTCAATTACCAAACCATTTTTTCTGGCAAAAATGCAAGACTTTTAAAATGATCAAAGAAAAAAAAAATAACCCCCAAAATAAAGTGAACACAGAAATGTTGATCTTCAGCACATGCTCCATTAAATGCACCAGGCTTGATCTAAGGCTGAAATTCTACTGACTTTTCTCTTTTCGATAATTTGTTTGTTCTTGACTGAAACTATTATTATTATTACCCTCCTTCTTCTCATTACTGTTTCTTTTCTTTCTATTTTACTATGTTTTATTGAATTCTGTTTCATTTACCATGTAGCTTCTACTTTTTCTACAATTCATATCTTTTCAGTCTTTTGTATGTTCTGTTCTCTTCTGATTGCAAGGTCGAGTTTTCTATATTCTTTTTTTACAACTTCTCATTCAATAGCTTGCTTATTTTTAACACAAGAATTTTATTTTATTTTATTTATTTTTTTTTTAGGTAAAAGGAGGCAAACTATTTTGTGTATTTATCTTATTAACCCATCTTTTTGTTTGATTTCTTTTTCATATCGGTTGGTATCAAAAACAATTTTGTTCTATACAGACTCTTCTCAGGAACGTTTCTTCAAGATTCAACCCTTTCTGAAGAACAAGGAATGAGTATTGGATTAAAGTAATTCTGAAAAGCATACCTGCTTGCAGTTTACATTTGATTAACTAAGAATATAAATGATTTTGTTCAAGGTTGGTTGTTTATTCACATTCTTCTTTTATATGTCAAGATAGTAATCATGACTCTCCACAACTTTCTCTTTACAATCTCACTTTATTTCTTCGTCATCTATTCACTCAAACCCATTATGCAAGTTACTCACTTCCCCGCTCCCAATTCTCTTGCCTTCAGTACTATGAGTGTTAAATTCTCCAAGCTATCTTGCCTCATTATGCGCCCCAGAAATTTCAACTGTCTCTTGCTAGTTTCCTTTTCATTTCTAGTTGGCATTAATAAATATTTTGAGAATTGTGGAAATAATCAATCTGTTGTTTTTATTTCTTCCTTATTTTTTTTTTCAGACTTTAATTCTCTCTCGCACACATACAAAGTGCTACTGAAATGTTCAGAGAATTTACCCATGAAAAAAAATTGTATATTTTAACTCTCTTAGTTTCCACCATCTCCTTCAAAGGAATTTCTTACAGTTGTTTGTACTTTGGCTCATAACAGATAGTTTACAAAAGGTTGTTGCAAAAGTTAGGTCTACAGCTGGTTTTCATGCACTGTTCAAATTCCATGAACGTTTGCATAGCACTTTAGGAGTAAACAGATTTGTCTATTGCCCAGTTCACACTCCATCCTCGTCTTTTGAAGTACAATTTTGTACATTGTTTCCTGTTTAGAATTTTCTCCTAAAGTTTTCTCCTCCTCTTTCACTCCCAGTAACCTCATGGGGTGAAATAATTATATATAATTTTATTACTTCCAGCATTATTAAAATGGATACTTGTATTTGAAACAGATGCCCCATT
The DNA here is from genome assembly GCA_037127315.1 of Ascarosepion bandense. Classification (NCBI taxonomy): domain Eukaryota; kingdom Metazoa; phylum Mollusca; class Cephalopoda; order Sepiida; family Sepiidae; genus Ascarosepion; species Ascarosepion bandense. Next base: position 1,051,055 of record JBBBDQ010001092.1, read on the forward strand.
TTTACTTGAAACATTTCTTACCAAGATATTTTTCCCCAAAAGCCATATCTGCTCAGTTTTGTGTCTGAAACATAAAGCAATTTTGGGTTAAAAATAAATGCATTAATTCATTAGAAATAAATGTAACTTACATCCCCATTTGTAGGAGAAACCTCTGCCAGATTATACATTAGGCATTTCCTTTGTTAAGTCTCTCAAATGCACAGGCTGATAGATATATTTGACACTGTTTAAAAAAATATAGGGCATCTACTCAAACATGGGTATCCACTAAAATAACACTTGGGGTAAGAAGGAGCAATGTCAATTCATTAATTTCTTTATATATATATATATATATATATATATATATATAAGAATGAACATTTATAGTCAACACTCAGGGGTGACACTGTTTCATGCTAAGCGCAATAATCCGGCCACATGTGTTGAGTTTTTCCTTAGCTATTTATATATATATATATATATATATATATAATTTATTAGTCATCCACATGATGCAAGCCTGATTCACTGTATCACAGCTCATTAGTGTGGCTAGACATCCACTTGCTTCCAGCCAGAATACACACACACACACACAACATTACATTATATAGATTTAAAATTCATAACTTATACTCTAATTTGGAAACTGACATTTAACTGAGTTTTAAAATATCAATTAAGAGCGAATCATAGAAAGTAAGAAGTTCTTGACTGCTTTTATTTGTTAAAATGTAGAGCTTCTCCTCTTTTAGTTCTCACCCTCCACTTTCATGTAGGATTTGTTAAACATTAAAATTCTCAGTCATTGTCATAAAACAAAACAACTTTTTTCTTGGATCATCAGTTGTGGTCCAAATCTCAACTTACCTAAAAGTTACAAATGACACATTTGCCCGCCTGTTAACAAAAGAGCACATCAAGTTAATATAAAATATTTACAATCTTGCAAAGTTTTTCAAAGTGAGATTTTCCATCCAAGGTGATTCTTGTAAGTCTCACTTTCGTTCCATTTCATCTGATTTTGATTATGCTGACATAGTCTATTTCATTTTTAAATCAATTCTTGTCTTTAAAATATTTCAGCAAAGTTAATTTTTTTAAAAATATTTGTATTGATCATAGAGCTTATTTTAAATTAATCAAATGCTTTTCTTTTAAAATGATTTGTTTTTATGCTGATTAATGGTAAAAATGTTGTTTTAATGTTTTTTTTCTACACCTCCAAAACTTATCTGAAAATAAACAAAATATTTTGTTTGATTTTGAGAAGTGTTATTAGCATTCCCAACAGTTGTTTCAATACTCAAATCTCTTCTTTGCATCATTTTTGTTGTTAACAATGTTTTTTCAATTCCATACTTAATGTAATCTTGTATATATAAGCAAAACATGTTTACCTAGTGAAATGTAACGCTCTACTCTTTACCTCTTCTTATATAAACAACCGTCTGCTAATTTCAGTCTGACTTTCTCAGAGAAGGAATTATTATATATTAATCTATTTTTGTCTGTTATCCTCATCTTGATTGTTTTAGTTATATTTTAGATATTGTATCCTCTGGCTTTTTCAGATGTTCTTTGGTGACCTTCAAAAGTACAAAATTTCCAGAAGGTCGCTGTATACAATAGATATACATTGTATAATGATGATCTGGAGTTACAGAAAGTCAAATACAGACAGATCTAGGATATTTTGCAAATGCAATGATCACACAGCACTTACCACCAACTGAATAACCCTAGTGGAGAGTGTCAGTTCATGCATATTCAGTAAGATCTATGTTTCATTGCCATGTTACAAAGTTACATCAAGGTCTATGTTTCTTTGCTAAATTACACAATCTGGTTTTTAGATTATTTTGTAAAGAGATAAAATTCAATTTGAAATTGAGTCAGTCAGTTAAGTGCCATACGCGAAACACGCTTGGGCGATCATGTCTCAAAAGAGACATGACTGACTGGGCAGAAAATTATCCCGCAGTAGGTTGCCATTGATTTCTGCGGTAGACTGGTTGCCAGCCAAGGCTATAGAACCCAATCTGTCCTGTTATTTAACCCATAACTGGAAGGAAGAGACGGATTAATATCTTTCCCAAGGGTATTTGTGCGTAAGTGAATGCAATGAATTCAACTGGAATTTGAACTCGGCTCCCCGATTTCTCATTCCAAGCTGATATCCGCTGCACCACAACAAAATTGAGTATCATAACATTTTCAAATATATTTTAATTCATTACTTGTTAGCTCAATTTAATTTCCTGACATCAGTTTTTATTTATTTTATTTTTTGGTGGAAGGAAATGGTTTTGGTTTTGCATGTTTAATACCAGTTTTTATTCAATGAGAGAGAAAAATATATTTCCCTGCAAACTGGTAAACAAAAAGAAAAATCTGACCCCCATTTTTTCCCTTTTGTATTTACATTCAGTATCACAATATCCCATTATTTACGAGAGAAAAAAATCAACAAAAGACACTGAACAAAAAATAGGAACTAGTAAAAACTAAGAGTCAGGTGAAAACATACATGGTATTACAAAAGACAGAATCAACAATATTGCATTATGATGTCTAAAATGTATACAAAATTTCCCAAAGAAATATTTGATTTTTCCCATGTTCTTATTTACCAAAGGATGTCTTTTAAAAAGCACTATATTTATTTTATAAAATTCTTATCATTCCATTGACCTTTTGATGGAACATCTCACGTTTGCCTCATAAAACTTGGCCAACAAGGAATGATGTTTGGCAATAAAATATGCATTTATATCATTTATTGTTTTCTGCTCTTTGATCATTTAGAATGTTCTGCCCTCATCTTCTCAGGTTTTATGTTGCTTTCTTGTTTTTAGCTTGCTCTTCTTTTTTTTAACAAGAACTTCAATTGAAGATAACTGTAAAGCGAAATTTCATAAAATAAAAACCATAGTAAAGTGCAATTTGGTTTTTATGACCTGAAACCTTTTCTTCATATATTTTTGCTAAAATTTTATTTGTTACTAAGAAAGTGTACATCTATATGTACACACACACACACACAATTTCTCACTTTCTTACTCTCAAGCCTGTATATAAATGTGTGCTTATATAATGTACGTAGTGTGTTGCTTACATTGATCTTGTGATGTAACATTGTATTTGAACATAAATTGTGGGTGGATTACTATTTAAGATCTATTATGATTTATTAAAAGTATACTTTTACTCTAAAACTTTTTTCATGTGCCCATTTAAGGATCATCTATGAATCCACTAAATTATTATTAATATACAAAAAATGATGGATAAATATTTATATCAATATGTTGTCTAAAATGACGGCAACATATATATTGATGTACCTACTAGTGTGCATCTTACATTAAGACATAAGAAAAAAAAACAAAATAATCCAAACCTGAACATGACAGGAGGAATATATATATATATATATATACACACACACACACACACACACACACACACAACAGTTTTCATTATAAGAGAGAGTAATGCATGAAAATTTGAATTGTGCCATAGACATAGGATAATATGTATATTAATATATATATATATATATATATATTTATATATATATATATATATATATTCTGAACATATTGTTAAATATAAAAAACAGTGAATGTCTGTTATGTTTAATCAAGCGCGTTCTAAACATCATATTTTGGCTTTAATTTCAGGTGAAAATAAAGACAAAAATTGTCCAACATTTAGATCTTTTTTTATAATGCTGGTTCTAAGCTTTCAGCTCACATGAGCCATCTTCAGAGAGGTTACAGGGATGTTTACATAAAGACATCCATTATCAAAGATGATATTATCTTGTGTTGATATAAAACATTCCTATGCAATGATAAGTCACTGAATAGCAGATGCGGGTCCTAAATTTGTAATGTGGTGCTATATGTATAATACAGCTCTGTTCATACATTGAGCACTGTTTTATTATGACCTGAATAATAATACTATACATATGTACACCCTCCTCATATGTATATCTATTAATCTGTCATATATTCTTCACTACTCGATGACATAATTACTGCAAAAAAATAAAAGGCACTTTTAAAGAGTAAACTTACGGCAAGAGCTTTCATAATTGGTAGTAAAGAAAATGAACTGAGCCAATATTGCTTCACTAATATATATATATATATATATATATATACACACACATTTGTCATTCATTGCCAGAGCAGCTAGTACCCCTTTCAGTTGAAATTTACAAAAGTCTTTGTCTTGAAATAATTTTCCAGAGAAATAGGTTTTTAAGTCTACTGTCATTGCTATTTTCAGTAATGATGGTGACTTTCATTCTAACCTGTTATTTGAACTAGTGTGTCATGTCACCATCTTGATTATATCATTATTTTCTCTTTAAGTTACATGTGATATCCATTTTATATGTTGTTGCTATTGAAAGTCCTCAAGTGATGTTGTTTCTGCTATTTGGTACTGTTCTTTATTTGTGAATCAGTATATCAGCTCGGAACGAGAAATTGGGGAGCTGAGTTCAAATTCCAGTGGAATACCTTGCATTCATTTACACACAAATACCCTTGGGAAAGGTATTAATCCGTCACTTCCCTCCAGTTTTGGGTTAAATAACAGGAAAGATTGGGTTGTATAGCCTTGTATGGCAACCAGTCTACTGCAGAAAGCAATGGCAACCTACTGCAGGATAATCTTCTGCCCAGTCAGTCATGTCTCTTTTGAGACATGATCACTCAAGCGTGTATCACATATGACACTTAACTGACTGAATGCCAGTTCACAAAGTTCAAAGAAGTGTCTTCACTAAAACCTACATGATCCCTTTACTCAAAGCCATCATTAACCATTAAGCTAAGAAAGTTTAGATATTTCTGAAAGAGTTTGGTACCATACATGGCATTCGTATGAAAGTCTCCATCTGACAAGACTATTTAGGAACATGAGTTTTTAGTTTCATGCTTTGGTTTTGTCACAATTTGTGGTACTATGCAAAATTACCTCTCGTGCAGTCTAGTCTATGTCCTGTTTTGATAGGTGTATCTGTGTGATATTAGTGTGTTGCATTATAAAAATACTTTACTATACAAGGTAACTAAACCTATGATAAAAGTTGAAAACTCTCCCAGTTTAAGGTTTTAGAAATTATGGTAAACTATGATATTATTTTATATATATAAAAATCAGTTGTTTCTGATGAAGGACCGAGGGCGGTCTGAAATATAAAATATAATAAAAATAAACAAATACTGTTCAAAAAAAGTACATTTTTAAATTCAAAACTTTTTATTAATATTCTTTCCTATATATATATATATATATATATATATATATATATATAGAATAAAAGAATAGGGTTGTTCCAACGAGAGTAATTAGTATAAAATAAAAAGTGTGAGAAGCCGTGAACGTTTTCTTTAAAATATGTTTATTGTTTTGGTATTTATACAACTTATGAAGTATTAATTGTTCATGATTTGTGCTACACATGTTTCGAGTCTAAAATTGGCTAAAATTGACTCTCTTCAGACGAACAAATTTGTGGTTTTATGTTTGGGTTTCTCCGAGATATTCAGAGAAACCCAAACATAAAACCACAAATTTGTTCGTCTGAAGAGAGTCAATTTTAGACTCAAAACACGTGTCGTGCAAATCATGAAAAATTAATACTTCATAACTTGTATAAATACCAAAACAAGAAACACATATTTTAAAGAAAACGTTCACGGCTTCTCACACTTTTTATTTTATATATATATATATATATATATATATATATCCTCAGACAGATCTGTTTTGCTGTATTACTGATCAGTACGGTTATTTATCTGATTACTTTTGGCCAGGATTGAAACCTGACTGAATTGACATCAATTCTATCTCTGAGCTATAGGCGCTTGGTAGAAGAAGGCAGACCTTTAGCGTGTGATATACCATGTAGACACACGCCAGTAGCTAAGAGTGTTTTAATTCATTAGTGAATGAACGATGCGTAAATGCTAAAGTAGCTACTGTTTTTTCAAAGTCTACCATTTTTCTAGAGTGCTCCATCAGGGTGTGACAGAATATTGACAAGGTGGAAAAAGATTTTGTGTGATGAGTTTCATCCCTCATCTTTAACATTGTTCTGGTATATGATAATTTTTATATAATTTTCTCCCACAGATATATATATATATATATATATATATATAATGATGTCAAATCCATGAATGGTGAGGATAATCCAAAAATATATAAAATATAAGTGTTAGCTTAAAATATTAAGTGTTAGCTCCGTATAGATAGCACAATGGATGGTATCCAAAGCAATATGATATTTATAAAGGAGAACTCAATACATCATTTATAGTGGTTATAAAATATAATTAATTTCTATGAACGAATTAGTTCATTTCTTCAGACCAGACTATATTCTTTCCATTCCTTAATAGGGTAGTTAACTCCAAACAAATCAATCTATACAGGGATGATGGACTCTTATTATCCCTAATAGTAATGGTCCACTATCATCTCGGATAGAAGAGAAAATCATTAGCATTTTTAAATTGCTTGGATATAAGATAGAAATTTCCTCCAATCTAAAAATAGTCAACTTCTTAGATATTACCTTAAATTTGTCAAATGAAACATTTAAATCCTATCAAAAAAACAATGAAGTCTCAATCTATATTAATATTTGCTCCAACCATCCCCAACAAATAAACAAATTCTTGCTATTGTAAATGCTAGGATCAACAAGTTATCTTCTAATAGGAAAATCTTCAATGAAAATATGACCCCTTACAATATTGCCCTCAAAAAAAGTGGCTTCAAACAGGAATTATGCTGCCTAGGATTCTCCAAAGATAATGGAACAAATAAACTTAAAAATAGAAAAAGAAGAATAATATGGTTCAATCATTCCTTTTTTGTCAACCAATCTAATATTAATATTGGTTGAAATTGATTAACAAACATTTTAAGCAGAACAACCCACTAAGATTTTGAATAAAAAATATTAAAAATTACTTGCACTAACAACATTAATAGCATTATCAACTCACACAATAATAGTATAATAAATAAACTTTATAACAATCAATAAACACATAGTACAACCTCCTGTAATTGGAGGTATATACAAATGTGAAAAAGTCATATACCAAGCAACCATTTTCCCCCTAGTAAACACAGAAATGAGAAAAATGTGTATATAGAAATTTCTACCAAATCATGGAAACAAAGTCTATACAATCATAAACAATCTTTCTCTAAACCCCACCTGAAATATCAAACCACTCTTTCTAAACATTTCTGGGAATTAAAAGACAAATCTTTTCACACAGATTGAATAGAAGATTATTAGGTAAATCTTAAACATTCAACAGCTTCAGAAATAGATGCAACTTATGCTTAGATGAAAAAATTAGAATTATCAATTTCAGAGAAACTAGCCAATTATTAAACCAGAGAACTGTAATCATTTTTAAATGCTATCATAAAACAAATTTAAACTATCTATTACATAGAACCTTATAATTACTCCATTCTGTCATGCTTGCTAATTCATTCCTATCTTGTGTTGATCATTCGTTGGAGGATTTTATGAATTGAAGAAATGAAAGTGGAACTCTGCCATGTAATGTGTATGCAACAACTTTGTATTATGTATGAATTTGAGAGTATCTTACTTTGCATTATGTAATTATGGATGTATTTTAATATAAATATTTTATGTGTATATGGGTGCACCTAGTTGAATATATGTTCTGTGTACATATGTACGCTTAATTATATGTATAATTATATGTATATTTTGTGTATATGTGTGCATCTTATAATATGCATGTTTTTCATGTATATGGGGGCATCCAGTTATATGTATGTTGGCACCAATTCTATATTAAAGATGTAATTGATTGTACCCACCTTTATTGATCATTATACTCATGTATGTACATGTTGATATTGGAATCCTAATGGTATGTGCTGGTATATGTATGTAGCTGTTTTTTATGATGTATGTAATTTGAAGTAGGCCACCTTGTTTGGTGTGTAAATGTAGACACTTAGAGATATCTCTCTCTCTCTCTCTCTATATATATATATATATATATATATATATATATAAGCATTGTTCTTGTATACACATGTATAAGTCTGGTATTTATAAGTGAATACATATATGTAGAAAGGTGAGTGCAGAGATAATAAATTTATATGTATACATAGATTTTGTGTATATGTATGCAGATATGCATGTGTGTGTGGGTATGTGTGTAAGTATGTAAATATGTGTATTTTTTTTTTTTCATAATCATATTGCCCAAAGCAAGGCATTTTATTTTCACTGTTTTGCAGGAGGTTACATAGGAGGAAAGTTATGAGAACAAGTGACAGGCTATAGGGGGTTTTCTGCATATATGTGAGTTAGTATACGATAGTTTTATGTGGATATGGCTGGATGTGTGTATGTAGGTGTATGCATAGACATATTTGTATGTAGAAGTATGTTATGTAGAGTTACATGTATGCGTATTCATGTGCTTGTGAGCAAGTGTGTAATGGTTTTACGGTCACTCTTTCTACCCAGTGAACTTTCTTCTCCCATGGTCAGAATGATTCTTACCTGAGATAAGGCCATAGTTTCTATTCTGGATCATGTAACTTGATTTCCATTTTGTTTTAGAAAAATATTTATTCCGGGGGAAAATAGTTGTACCAAATGGAATGAATATAGTGTGGTCTAATGGAATGAACTAGTTGAAATGAATTATAATTTATAACCACTTTAAATGATGTGTTGAGTTTTCCTTTTTCTTATACACACACACACACACACATATTCATCTATGTCTGCACTAGTGGTTTCCGGCTTTCTCTTTTCCAATCTTTTCACTCTTACATAGCCCCGCTGCATATCAGTGGTGTTACCGCCTTGCTCAGGGTGATATAATTTTTTTTTAAAAAATTCCTTTTTGCCTCTGCTCTGTGCAGTAGTTGTTTCAAAGTCTCAACCATAGATTTCAGGAGGCAACAACTTTTTGCATAAAAACATGCAATTAGACAAGGTATCAAGCAACCAGGAAGATAAAAAGAAGAAGAGAGAAGACAATAAAAGAACAGGAAGTAAGAAGACAGGACAACGATTGACATTGCATTTACATTTTTGAAGATTGAAATTGATAGGGAAGCAAGAAGCCAGAAAAGAAGTGTGATTTAAAAGAAACTGTTAGTATCAAACATACATTTACATGTAGCCATTTTAATTGAAAAATGATGAGACATTGCTACCAATGTAGTGATGTGCTTAAATTCATAAAGTCTAGTTACTATGGTGGAAAGGTCATCAGAACAATTACCATAAAAGTATAGAAAAAGCACAGGGAAGCTACATTATTGTGGTGGGAAAGTTCAGAACCAACAACGTTGCAGATTGTTCTTTGCATTTTATCAAGAATCTCTGAATATATAACAGAAGCACCAGACCAAATGTGTCAGTAATATTCAAAGCAAGGATGAATGGTAGTCTTATAAATATGTAAGATTGATTCTGGCAAAAAAAAATTATCTAGCTTGACACAGTGAACCAACTTTCTTAGTTGAATACTTAGCAATTGATTCAATATATTATTTTCACCTCACATCATTGCAAAAGTATTGATAACAAGAGGTAATATTGTCTTGAGATGCCACATTTTACTGATTTCTATTTTGAGATCCTTATCTTCACTTCTCAAACAATATTGTTATTACTATTATTATTATATAATGAGTTGTGCCATTCATTTTAGATGTTATTTATATTCTGGTAATTTTGAGGCATTATTTAAACTAAGCAACAAACAGATTGTGGAATTTGAGAAGTGGACAGAACTGAAACAGTATATGACTGTTATGTCAGAAACCGGTTCAAGCATTTTAAGGGTGGCGACTTGTTCCTTGAATTAAAACTGAGAAGTGAATGACTGTCAGTTGTTGATTATAATACTTTAGAATGTAAAGTAGAAAAGAATGCAATTATCAGCCAATTAAAGGTTTCAGAGAATCTTAAAAAAAATATTAAAATACCTGAAGTAGAATATTATACAGGGTGTGGCAAAAATACTTCCCACATATACCTTCTATATAATAGTAAAATATTAGTGGCAATGGTGTTTTCTTTCTTTATGTGGGAGGTACTTTTAGGAAGTATTTCCCCTGCACACTGTATATGCCTCAACACACATAGAGAAGCTTTCAAATCATGAAGAAATTAAAATACTTTTGAAACAACTTCAGTCAGTTAAATGCCATATATGATACACACTTGGGTGATCATGTCTCAAAGGAGACATGACTGACTGGGCAAAAGATTTTCTCGCGGTAGGTTGTTATTACTTCCTCTGGGTGGACTGGTTGCCAACCAGGGCTATAAAACCAAAACTGTCCTGCTATTTAACCCATAGCTGGAGAGAGAATTAACAGCTTAATACCTTCTCCAAGGGTATTTGAACATGACCTACCAGCTGAAAAAATGTTAATATTTGTAAAAGTAATCTTTTACAAGTGCCTTACTCTGAAGCTATGGTTATTAAACTTATCTCACAGTGATTTTAAGCCTCACTGAAAGAATTGCACTTATGGCCATGTACCATACTCAATAAAAAATGCAAGCTTTTTTTTTTTTTTAAGTAGTGATTATCAAGCTCATCCACCTCGGATAATTACTGATTTGAGTTCATCAGTCATTCATTTATTCTGTTGCTGTGGCTGCCCCTGCCTATTTCTGTTGTAATTGTACTTCATAGGAACATTCAAGACAAAATGAAATGGCTTGTCAGCATCTTCTATGCTCAGGTTGGCAACTGGTTGATGACTGCTTGGCACAGGTAGATTAGGGAGAGGCATTCACCTCCACTGGTCAGGAAACCATTCTGACTACCCTCACACAGTTTAGCTGGCAGATTAATACTACTGACCAAATTGTTTCAATTACAGTGCCCATGTGACTTCTTGAAGCCATGTCTAAGAATTGGTTGAATTTAACAAGTTTGTCATCTGCTGAAGCGTAAGATGATAGATTGTAGGCAAGCAAATTGTAGAAATACAAAACTGATTTATTCATGCATTTATATAAATATCATCATCAGCATCGTTTAACGTTCGTTTCCGTGCTAGCATGGGTCGGACAGGGTTTTCTGGATAGTTCCGTTATTGAACCATTATGAAAATATTGAACCATTTATTTCCACATTCAAATGGTTATGAAAATATTGGACCATTTACTTCCACATTCAAATTCACCTGTGTAAAGCAGGGTTGGCCACTTACTGCAAAGGTACTACAACTGAGTTTAAGGTACCTTATACTTAACTTTTTTTCAATATAAATATAATCTTGAAAAAAAAATTTAAAAGTTACCTGTAAATGAAAATAAGCTATTAATTCATGATTTTATTTTCAAATATTAATATCTGGTCACATTATTAAATTACAAGCTGTTTATACAACATGCAATATCAAACATAGGCATTATTAAGCAAATATGTCAAAAATTTAATTCAGTCTAATGATAGTGACACAGCGTATTTTGAAAAATGAGGAAAAAAAAATTGTAAAAACTGAAATTTCTGCTTTTATTTTAGCGCTGACTTTTCTCTTTTCTATAGACTTACTCTTTTCCTGAAATGCTAATTCTCTCAGAAGTTAGTTTGAATTTAATAAGTTTGTCGTCTGCTGAAGCTTAAGATGATAGACTGTAGGCAAGCAAATTGTAGAAATACAAAACTGATTTATTCATACATTTATATAAATATCATCATCATCGTTATTTAACGTTCGTTTCCATGCTAGCATGGGTTGGACAGGGTTTTCTGGATGGTTCCGTAATTGAACCGTTATGAAAATATTGGAGTGAGTTTTACAGCTGTATGCTCTTATTAACACCAAACAGTCTTGGAAACAGGAAACTCAGTGCTTTTTATCAAGACACCATCTCTAGGAAGATTACCTACCAAGGTTGGAAGTTCTGTTCTACACAGTGTAGGTGTAGAGGTTTTTATTTCAGAGATTTCTTTCTCTTAGACAAAGTGTTATCCAAAACTAAAGACTCTTATAATAGAAAAAACTTTTATAAATTGCAGAGGGTGTGAAAAACTTCTTAGCCTGGGGATTCTGAATTCTGATGTTTGATTATTTTGGAAGTGAAAAAGGTTGAGAACTTTTCAGTACTTTCTTATATAGTATAACCCGGATATAAGATATGTTCGCTGGTCCCAAATTAGAGTCTGTGGTAATGTATATGAAATAGACCAAACCCGGATATAAGAGAAGTCAGGACCGGATAAAAATTATCTTATATCAGGGTTTGGTCTATTTTCTATACATTACCACAGACTCTAATTTGGGACGAGAGAAAATCTCTCCTATATCCAGGTATCTTATATCCGGGTTATACTGTAATAACAAAAGAACCATTCTATTTTCATTTAGAATTATCCACTTGGCAATAAATACTAAAAATAGGATGAAATAGATTTCTTTTCAAATGTGTTTCAACAATGTGATGCTGAGAATATCATGGACTGAATATGTTAATAATGAGGAAGTTTTAAAAAAATAAAAATGAAAAGAATTGTTATACTGTATATACTTGCATTACATGCGATCTTGCATATCGTGCAAATTTTCAGCTATAAAAACTGATTTTATCATGTATCTAGTGTGTCATGCAAGTTGCTTTTTTGAGAGACAAAATTACAATAGAATAACCTCTTCTCCATCTCTTCTCCATCTCTTTATTCCATCTTTTGACTTAAATAAATTAAAAAAAATAAAAGAGTATGATAAAAGTATTGTAAATAACGTTATACTCATTGCGTAAACTCATACAGCCATAAAAAACAAATGATCAACTGAACATCTTATAAACATAAGCAATGGAAAAGATGCATATTCGCTATGTTTGTATTTTCTAATATGATATTAATATGTGAATATTACATGAATTATTATTAGCAAAACTTCAAAATCATGTTTATTTTAAATACAGCTGTACTTTTTTACCTGGTCCAGGGTATGACGGTAAACTGCATCTGGCAGGAAGGCCTCTAATTGGGAGGTTGTGAGGAGCGTGGAACCACCTCTTAATTGTTGTTGTTCTTAGGTTCACTCTGACCCAGAGTGGTAGCACCTGTTAGGGTCCCAGCTATGGGCAAATAGTTAACCACCAAACTGGAGTCAAAACACTATGAAAGTGTAAAAATACACTTTTATAGAAATATATACGTAAAAATTGACTTTTATAGAAACTATACGTTTTTGAAGGAGAAATATTACCAATAATACATTTGAAGGAAAAAAAATTATTCTCAGCAAAACATTTTTGAATAAAAAGAACTATAAGACATTTTCAGTTTTCTAAAATATTGAATAAAAACAAAATTATCATTAAAATCTGACTAAATCAACCTTTTCACTATAACCAAACATCATAAAAAGTACCTTAAAACCCCACCTTTTTGGTATCAAATAACACACAAAGGTTAATATGCTGTTAAACAGAACTTTTAAACTTTTTTACTACAGTAAATGGATATATAATTTAGTCAATTAGCATTACATATGCTAATTTTATATCTCATGTATGATATGACCCTCTTAAAATCAGCTTCAATATGAGGTCTTCAAAAGTCGCATGATATATGAGTATAATCAACAAGAGATATTTGAAATTTCTAAGGCTCATAATAAGGAAAGAGGGTTTGGAAAATTCTCCTTTTTCAAAATATACTGAAAGGCAAGATGAGCAGAGGAAAATGGCAAGTAATGTATTTAACCTGTTTGCATTAATCAGTAGCAGAACAGGGGCTGGGAGTGATGGAAAAAAGACGAACCTTACTAAGTTACAAAGAATAAGAAGTGGTGAGCCATGATCACCAGCATCCTTAAGGGACTTGGTACAAAGATGAAGAGGAGAAATAACAGGATAATTTTCATAAATTGAGCAAAGTATTAAGGGACCAAAACTATGATTAGCAATAAAGAAAAGATAGTTTGATTACAATGCAATGTATCATCTTTTTTATGACAGTGAATGAGGGACAATTTCATCACAGATGAAGAAAAGACTTGACATGACAGCAATGTGGTTCTACTGATAGAAAATAGTCTGGACAAAGCATGTTACAAATGAGGAAGTCGGAAAGAAAATAGAAACTTCAAAGAATATGCTGATTGATCAGAAGACAACAACTGAAATTCTTGGAACATATGTTGAGTAAAGAAGGCTTGTAGAATTTAACACTCTCAGGGCACAGCAAAAGAAACAGGAAAACAGCAAGTAATCTGACAATTCTGAACAAATTGATGTAGAAAAAGGCATTACAAAGACAAAGCAGGATTGTAAGCACAACAGAAACAGGAAACTGTGGAGCGTCATTATTTTTTATATTCTGAAGAGACATAGCTTATAAAGAGAGATACCCACGTCTACATATTTAGATATCTTTAAAAAAAATTCTTATTTTACATAATTTTCTCACTAGTGGAACTCCCTTCTGGCTCCATGCTTTTCAGCCAATTTAAATCTGCAAACATTTCGATGCAATGTCGATTGCTATCCACTGTCCACCTGATTACTCTTTTCAGTTTCTGTTCATAATTCTTCCACACCCAGTAACTCCCTTGTATCTTAGTGGCTTCACTGCCTTGCATAGGGAAAATTGATTTTAAAAAAATATTAATGAAAAAACATTCTTACCAATAATCTATATTTGAGTAAAATTATGTAATTAATGAAATTTAAAAAAAGATACTGATTTTACTTATTCTGTTTAGATCATGAAATGAATAATTATTGAAATATTAATGAAGTCATCTGCAGTTATTGTCTGTTTACTAAATATTAACTACAAATTGCTATTGAGAATCAGATATTAAGAAAATCTATGGCAAAAGGAAAAATACTTTTTAGTGACACATTTTGTCCTCTAGAACTTTATTGGACAAAAGCGTTTATGTTGATGTGATTACTCATGTCAAGAGGAGGAAATGCTGAAATTTCCAATTTTAATTTATTTCATTCTTATGCATGATTATCTATGTAATGACATCAATACAAACATCACTTTAGTGTGATAAAGTCCTAAAGATTGAAACATATAACAGGCAATTTTTTTTTCACTTTGTTATAGATTTTCCTGAAATTGTTCTGATATATATATCATTTTCCCAGAATCAAATATATTATTAAAACAATATTAAGAAACATGGAGTGATAGCATCTAGCAGTAATAACAGAAAAAAAAGTTAATTCTTAAAAAGAACTCTTATTTCTTGATCTTCATTAGCCATAAAAAATTCTTGGAAATGGTTTTCTTTTAAGTTTCTTTCAAATTTTGATATAACAGATGTTATGATTTAAATTCAAAGAAAGACATGAAGCATTCTTGTGTTTATTATTATTAAGAATATTATCATCCAAATTGAAAGATCAGTAAGTACAAAATTTGAAATTGGGTGTCAAGGGGTTAAAGATAGAAAGGTTATTCAACTGAAATTTATACAAAAATGTTAATTTGTTTGACATATATTAAGAATAATGTGACAGTATGAGAGAAATAAAACTTTGATATTCCTGCATAAAAGTTAATATAAACAAGTTGTTGAAACAAGCAGTGGGCTTCTTAAAACTATAACACACTTTCCTTTGACTGATAAGATGTAGACCCTACTATATTCAAAGATAAAGTCTAGCAAAGCTGTCAAGAGGTCAAAAAAATAGATATTTTCTTTATTTTACATTGACTGACCTCTTTCAACATTAAAGACTCAATACCAGTTTTGCTGGACCTAAGCACAAGATGCTCAAAGCAATAATTACTGGCTAAAAATGAAAAAAAGGACCTCAATAGTTCACAGAATAAAGATTAGAAAAATAAAAGGAAAAATTTATTTTATGCAACAAATATTTTATAATGTTATTTACTTCATTGTCAATACATTTAATTCACTGGGGAATATTTTTCATATAGACTAAACATTATGCAGTGAAAATTTCAGATTTATATTTAGGTGATTGCTTGGAATACCAGAGGGGTGTAATAGATAAGTTTCAATTCCAGTTGGGTTCATTATACCTACATGCAAATAATTTTGGTAAAAAGTATGAATCTACCTCTCTTCCTCCCAGCTATGGGTGAAGTAGTAAAATAAACTTTTATCATTGAATAATTAATATTTTACTATTAATT
This sequence comes from Ascarosepion bandense, assembly GCA_037127315.1. Classification (NCBI taxonomy): domain Eukaryota; kingdom Metazoa; phylum Mollusca; class Cephalopoda; order Sepiida; family Sepiidae; genus Ascarosepion; species Ascarosepion bandense. The sequence goes on from JBBBDQ010001092.1 coordinate 1,067,254, forward strand.
ACTAAAAACTTTTATCAATGAATAATTCTCTCAAAATAAAACTTTTTACAATCTAATTACTTTAAATAAATTGCAATGGGTTGATTAGCTGTAGAAAATGAGTCAATCAGATCTATAGTCAACTAATAAATATATGTATGGTTATAAACTTACAGAAATATCATCATATATATATATATATATATAAAATCTGCATCAGTACTTGATGTAGAGTACTTAATTTGTCACATGTCTCCTTTTAATTACATCATTTTAACCAATAGATATTTCCTTTGATCACATCAGCCATGACACATTTTGATTGTCTCCATAGGAAATATTTTCCCTCCCTAGCAGTATGATTTGCATAAATTCAGATTTTTTTAATAACATTATCCTATCAATGACAAATCATATCGCCAATATTTTTGGGACACAGTGAGGAAAGAGGGCCAAGAGAATTGAACACTCACAGGACATACTGTATATAAAAGAATAAATAGAAAATAGTAAGTAAAGTACTTAATAAATTTGTGTGAATGAATAGCAGAACAGGGACAGAGTGGAACAGTTTAAAAGTTACTTAGAGCAGCAAAAGGTAGAAAGTTACGGAGAGCCATGATTACTCATGTCCTGAATGGACATGGCATATAAAATAAAATCCAATATTCAGTTCAAGGGGCTTGAGACATTTTTAATACTAATTTTTCTGAAATACTTTTTAAAATTTTTAATGTGTTACTGAAGTAACCAGCAAAGCGAAAGAAACTATACTGCCTCATCAGCTGGGAAGCCAGCAGATTTGGAGGGCCAGTTTTGTGGTCACCATCTCCTGAAAACAGACTTGATTATAATTTGGATCTCTGGTAATGCATCTTCCTTCTGATATTCCTTAGAGAAAGAACGTTAAATTGAACACACATACAAGGTTGTTTAAGTGCCTTTTTATTTCTCATTTCAAGCTCAAGGTGAATTGTAAAAAGATTAATATGGAAAGAAGGAAAATAAAAGCAGATAATTTTACCTTAACTTTTTTTCCCTTAAAGTTTGGTCTTTTTAAACTTGAGAATATTCTCTTTTTTTATTAATTTATTAGTCATACAAGAGTTGAAGGTTGCAAAGTTTATTTAAAGTCCTTTTCAAAGCTTAAAAGTAACTAGTGTATTTAAAAGATCAAAGGACCATTGAAAAAATTATTTGGTTACTAACATTTAATTAACAGACAAGAAATGGACTTTAAACTAATATATTGAGAATACACATTAAAAAAGCTATCTATCTAAACTTATTTATAAATGCAACTTTGTGTGCGTGTTCGTTACCTATAGACTTCAAAACGGCTGAACCGATTTTCTTAAAAATTTACACAGTTGTACTATAAGCATCTGCAAGTGTTCTTATCTAGATTTTGTGTCGAGGTACCCCCAATAAATATCAATAATCGAAAAAATCGGGTTATAGAAGGAGTGGTCCAATTTTAATCAAATTTGGTACACTCATAGACAAAGACATAAGAAATGATATTCAGAAGTTTCAAGGTTGTAGTTCTTACAATAGTGCATAAAATCGATAACATATATATATATATATATATATATAAGGCAAGATGTTTATGTGTGTGTCTGTTTATCTGCCTGTATGTCTGTATTTTTTCAGCCCTTTTATTTTAGTTTTTGCTTCGGGTTTGGCTCTAAGTAGTTATAATTGTAGTTCTTAGCCTCAGCCATATACCATTTACTCAGAGGACTTATTTAGCCTTCAAAATTCAATTTATGAAGAAAAAAACTTATTTGATATCGATACCAGGAAATTAAAATTTGACTTACATCCATTCATTTTTCTTTCAGTCTACGGTTTCGCTTTAACTGGAAACAACTATTGCTTTTTAGTTTTTCATGCCAACACCCAAAGAGTTTGAGCTCCAGAACCATGGATTAGTTTTAAAGCTTTCATTACACCCGAGCAACGTGGGCTATACTGCTAGTCAACCTTATTTTTCTTCTCTATATTAGCTGCATATGTTTGATGTAGAGCTTTTCAACATTTTTTTTCCAGTAATTCTCAAAAAGAGTAATAGCTTATAATTTGTCAAATATAATAGTTTAATCTTTGCATTTTATAATCAATTGCAAGAAGATAGAATGCATAGTTGTTAGCAAAAGGAACAGCCCAGCATGTAAATTTCAAATTGGAGATACCAAAATCAAGCAAGTATAATTTAAATAATTTGGAGGTATTTTAACGAAGGATGGAAAGTGTGATATTGAAATCCAATGGCACATTTGGATAATGGAAGATGCCTTCCAAAAGCTAAGTAAAGTATTAAGAAACAGAAAAAATGTTAGAAATAAATAAAAGAAGATTAAACTTTTGCGTAATATCAGTCTTCCAATATGGCACTGAATACTAAACCCTCCAACAAAAAAGACACTTGAAGCAACAGAAAGGATTACAGAGAAATGCTGAGAATTCTATTGACCAAACATATGAGCAACAATGAAATTTTAGTGAAAATGGAAACAAAATTTATATATATATATATATATATATATATAAAAGAAGTAGCTCAATGCCTCTAACTAAATATTAAGATATTTAAGTCGCTCAGACTCTAAGCAAAAGGAACAGCCCAACATGCAAATTGGAGATACCAAAATCAAACAGTTTTTTTTATAATCATTTCACCCCAAGCAAGGCAGGACTGCCACTGGTGTGGTGGTTCAAGTGAGAGAAAAAAAACAAGCTACAGAGTATGTCAATGAAAGGATAAGAGAAGGATGGGAATCAAAGAGATAGACGATAGCAATTGACATTGCATTTAAACTTTTGGAGATTGTAGCTATCAGGGAAGCAAGCAAATGTAAGCAAGTTCCACAAATAGAAAGAGTGAGAAAAGAAACTATTAAAGTAGAAGAGAATTTTACCTTTATTTTGATAGTAAAAGGGTGGGACCTTGATGCTAATCTAGTTGCATGCATAAATACATGTGGTTGAGGAACCCGGGATAAAAGCTTATCAGAGCAGTTGACATGAAAATACTTGTAGAACAGACAGAGAAAAGCCACAGCCCATCAATGAGAAAGTGACTGAAGGTGTGTTACCAAGTCAATATCAATTATCTTGCAGATCCTCCTGTGGATTTTACTAAAAATCTCAAGATGAATAGCAGGAACACCTGACCGAATATGACACTATTCAATGCACGGATGAACAGTAGATTTTATAAATGTACAAAATGGATTCTGATAACAAAAAACTTCCTATCCCAGTATGGTCATGGCACATAGAAGTAGTAGTTTATCAGTGCATTGTACTTATTAAATATTTAAAAGCTTTGCCTTTTCTTGCATCTATTCAGTATTCTTTATGTGCCATGTACTTTCAGGACGTGAACAATCATAGCTCTCCCCAACTTCTTATCCATTGTAACTCAAAACAATGTTTTTCTCCTTTCTATCTCTGTCTATTTTCTGCTATCTATTTACACAAGCTTGTTCAGTAGGTTACTCACTGTTTCCCCTCCCCTGTCCTTTCTTGTCTTCAGTATATCCTGTGTGTATCAAATTCTCTATGCCCTCTTTTCACATTATGCATCCCAGAAATTTCAACTATCTCTTTCTGATTCTGAGTGAAAGTATCTTTTTTGTTTCCATTTTTCTTAAAACATGCTTATTTCTCACATGTTCTGTCTATAGTATTCTCAACATCTGTAGCATGAGGTTTCTGCTACCTCAAGTCTCCTTTTTATCTGTGAGGAAATTATCCATGATTCACTGCCATAGAGGAAGACTGATATTACAATATTCAATACTCGCTGAATGTGAAGTGAACTAAAGATGAGTTTATTGTTCGCCTTGTTTCCATATGTCAGTCGAAAATGATTTTCAATTTATCTATAAATTTAAATCATTTGAAGTTTATTTCCAAAGCCAATTGTAATTTAAGAATCCTTCCACAATATTTCTAGTACAAGGTGTGTGAGCAAAAAGTATCAGGACTGTTGCTATGATAGTGGAATTAAAGTGTACAAAGTGAAATTCCTCAGCATAGATTGACTTTGAACTCTGATGCATATTTGTTCTTGCTCACTTCTGTTGTTTATTGCAGTGCTTGGAATGTATAGAGTGTAGTCATCTCACCCCACCACAGAAATCATTTTGAAAGCAGTCATAACAGATGATGAATCATGAGTCTATGGCTCTGACTATGAGCCTGAAATCAAAGCCCAGTCTTCTCAGTGGAAAAACCTAACCTCTCAGAGACAAAAGAAAGTATGAGTTGAAGCAATTAGCAAACACTGTTGTTGTTAAGAAAACTGTCAACGTTGTGCATCAAGAGTATGCTCCACCTGGTTGATCAGACAATAAAGGAGTACTACCATGAGGCAGTGTTGCAACATTTGTGGGATGCTGTGTGTCAGAAAAGGATAGAATTGCATACATCCAACTTGTGGCAACTTCACTATAATAATTCATACTTACACATTCAGCACTGTTTCTGCAGCAGTTTTTGGCCAAGTACTGCATTCCCAAAGTCTGACAACTACCATATTTCCCAGGTCTCATCCCTTGTGACTTTTTCCTCTTTCCAAAAATTCCGTTTGAAAGGAACAAAATTTCAAGATACTAAAAAGAATGTGACAAGACAGCTTCTGGCTATCCCAAAGAAGGAGTTCGAGAAATGTTTCTATCAATGAAAATTACACTGGATAAAGTGTGTGACTTCATAAGAGGGCTACTTTGAAGGAGATTAGATGCCAAATTGATACACTTTATAGTTTTGTTGTTTTTTTTTTTTGTTTTTTTTTTTTGTTTTTTTTTTTTGTTTTTTTTTTTTTGGTATAGAACCAGTCCCAATGCTTTTTGATCAGACCATGTATAAACATGTGGCAACACCTTACAATTCAGCATCTTCAATTTTTTTAACTTCAAAATTAAAATAATTCAAAAATAAAATAATAAAATTAAATTTATAATTTTTTTTATTTTTAAACCATCAGATGAATTGAATATATATCAATTACTTATCACTTTTAACATAATTCTTTCACTACTTTCATCAGGAGAATCTATAATACATAGATGAGTAATTTGCCAATATCTGAGGTGAACTCTTCAGGTGATGTAGAAAATTATTATATACATAGGCACACAAACACAAGTGATAGCAATATAACATAATGGTAACATTTGCCATTTTCATATAAGGAAACATTTAGCATCATTGAGCAAGCAGCTTGTACTACCGTCAGTTGAAATTCATTAAAAAAAAAAAAGTTCTCTTATTTTTTTTCAGAAAAATAAGTTTGTAAAGTCCAGTAGCTGTTATTGCTCTTTCCAGTAATGATGGGGGTTTCTTTCATAACCTTTTTTTTGAGTTGGTGTAGAATGTCAACATCTATATTATGCAAATTTTCTCTTTTAGTTACATATGATACCCATTTTAAATGTTGCTAAATCCTCAAGTGATGTAGTTTCTGTTATTTACTACAGTTCTTTATTTTTGATTGTGTAAATTCAGTCCACAAAGTTCAAAGAATGATGGTCCTCCCTAAGATCTAGTTGTCATTCACTCAAAGCTATTTTTAAGTATTGATCTGAGAAAGTACTTTTATATAACTGACTGTTTAGATATTTATGGATGAGTTTGGTGCCATGTACAACATTGATACGAAAATCTTGATCTGATGTGGCTAGTTAAGAACATCATTTGAGTTGGGTTAATGTTTTGGTTTTGTGGCAATTGGCAGGGTTGGGCGAAACTATCTTTAGCTCAGCTAGACAGCTGGATAGTTGAACTGTCACTCATCACAAATCACACCTTTTTTTTTCTTTAGTTTGCAATAAAATAGTTAAAGAAATGTTTAATAGCTGTTGTTATATTCTTGCCCATGCAAAACAGACTTGATAGGTAAGGAGAACAAATGTTTGGAAATAACATAAATATTGACATTTTAGGATGTTCTCAAAATAAAATTAGACAAACTTTATTCCAGTTGTGAAACATGATAAATGCACAAACCAGTTGTGTGAATTAATCAATTTACCTTTTTGCATATTTTTTTTCAAAAATCTTTTATATTTTAAATTTTTCTAGTGAGTAAAACTTTAAATAAATTATTTGACTTTACAGTAGATAAGAAATGTTTGGAAATAGTCAAAAATCATACTAGCACAAAGTTACAAGTCATTGTGACCAATGATTGTGTACTGGCTTTGTACAAAGTATTGATCACTCTCACTTGAAGTATCTATACTCTCTTTCCACAAGACTGTAACTATGGTTCACGCAGCCTAGTTGCAGCATAAACCACAAACTGACTCTGTGGCTGTTGAACAAATACAAATGTGTCAGAGTAGACGTCTGCAACAAGGATTATCTAGCCATCCTAACAGACAGGCATATGAACATACATACATACAGTCTTCATACAATCTATATATTAGAATCAGACTTAACTGAAGAGTAATATCTTTGCAAAGAAGATATGTTTTGAATGTTATACATCTTTTCATAAAAACTAATCTACATATTTTTATTTATACTATTGTTCACTCAATACAAGACCCAAGAGCCACTCAAAATAGTAGGTTTCTGAATAGGGTTGTTGCAAAGAGATTGATTGATTGATTTGTTTTTCCTTTTTTTTACAGTTTATGAAACTTGTAGGTTATTTAAAGCCAGAAAATATTTTTAGATTGTAAGAATTTTGGGCAGGGACAGGGGAGATAATGATTTACTGGTGCAAGTCCTACTAATTATTCTATACCTGAGGAAGAAGTGGATTTATACATTTACCCACAAGGGTATTTCTACATAACAGAACTCTGATCTCTGATTTTCTATTATCTATTATACCACCTGTACATTTAATCTTATAAGCAATCACACATCTAGGTACTGACCAGGCTCAACACTGCTTAACTTTAGTGATCTTACAAGAACTGGCATTTCAAAGTGAAATGGCCAAATGCCAAGGGTTTTGTAGAGAATGGAAGCAAAAAGGAAACTTATACTTAACATCAGGAAGAGTTGAATTTTCTGGGACATGTAAGAACGAACAAGAGCTTGGAGAAGTACAACATGGCATACTTGATGGACTTGAGCAAATGGATAGTAGAACAGGGTTTGGGAGAAATAACAAGACAAAACTCATGAAGAAGGGACAGGAAGATCTGGAAGTCTATGATCGCCTACATCTTGAAGTGATACAGCATATAAAAGGGAAAGATAACTAATGGTTGACCCTAGACTTGAAGAGGTTAAGATTGTAATAGGAAAGCATCCTGGTGGGAGTTTGTTCTCCAAAGTAGTAGTTTTGGAGAAGAATCTGCCTGAGTGAAACTGTAGAAGTAGGGTGTGGTTAACGTTTATTGAATCAGCCTTGTGTGAAGTATACCTGAACTCCCTACAACTTACAGATTATTTGTAATCATCAGAAGTTTGTCAACATGTTGGATTTGTGGAAGAATAAAAATATACATTTTGCATGTTAAAATAGAAATTTATTAATAGAAAAGAATAACATGACTTGTAGAAGTTAATGTTCAATGAGAAAGTTAAGGGTATCAAGAGTTCATAGTATGTGTATGTATGTTATCATTGAGTAGGAATGTTGAGAATGGAGAAGAAGTAAAAAAAAAAAAGGAGGAGAAAGAACAAATGTGTGACGGGACCTTGTCCAGAGTGACTTGAAGTTTCTCCCACTACATTTTAGTGTGTCATCTCTTTTGCTGCTCCCATCTGACTGACTGACTGACTGGCTGACACTGACCAAAGCTTTTATAGCTTTTTTTTAGTTTTTTTGCACTGAATCGCAAACTCTTCTCAGTCTTGCAAGTCGCTTCCATTGGTCAGAAAATCAATTTAATATCTATTCAAGAAATCCGGTTTCAACTTTTTCTTTAAGCACATCGTCAATCCTTTTTCTGTTTGGCAAAACTAGGATTTCACATGTCATTGTGACTTTTTGTATAAGTGATGAAGAAAGTTGCTTTTAATTATTAATTTCATATCCACCACAAAACTTCCTCATTACTAGTGAAATACAAAGTGAATAAGGATGAGTTGGCTCTGTGTGTAAGACATCATGTGTCAGAGCTGTGAAGGTTTGAATTTGTGGAACTTAATCTAACATTTTAGTACTACAGAAATATTTAGATATTCAGATTATTTTTTTTTAAAAATTATACTTTAGAAAAACTGATTTAAAATGCAGAAGAAACATTTATGAAAGTTGATGAAAACCAAGTAAAACATTCATTATGCTAAAGTTTCCAAACTCAATGGTTAAAAATGAAACTCACAAGGAAGCTTTTGAGTCATTGGATAGTTTAGAAAAAACTATAATGAAAATAAAAAATGCTAATGAAAAAAATGAGCAAATATATTTACATCACCATGACAACAGAGCTAAAGAATTCTGATATCAAACATGTCAATATTTTTCAGCCATATGCAAATAGGCATGCAGAAAGATTTGGCTGAGAGACAAGAAACTTTGAGTTCTTATAAGATTTTGTTGGCGCTCATAAAGACTGACTTATTTACCTAGCTAATTATAAATTTATCTAAGGTTAGCTTCGCATACATTTTACAAGGTATATAAATTTGGGTTTACTGTATTAAATAGAAATTATTTTTAGGCTAAACTAGGTCTATCCCAAGAGATTTGATTGGAAACCACTCCACTATATCCTCATAATATTTTGCAAATATTAAAAAAAAATGAAGCTAAAGAGAGCCATAATTACTTACATTCTGAAGGTAGTTGGCATTTTTTATTTTAATTATATAAAATTAAATAGACATTGAAATCATTTCCACACTCGTTGGTGTTAGACCAGAAAAAAAAAAATTTCTATGTTCCAAATATCAACCCAAAATCTAATTATACAAAACTGATTAATTAATAGGTTTTTTTCCAATTCAAATTAACCTTCGACATTTTGTTCTTATTTTTGCTTAATTTAATCCACAACTTGTATATTCCCACACCTTACTAAGTTACTATTAGTTTTAACAAAAAGCTCCTGCCTACCACTTGAGATCTTATTGTTTCAAGGGTCAACATATTGTATGACTTTAACAAATATTTGATATCCTTTCTGTTTTTTTTTACTACATTGTTCTGTATTAAGTTCTTTTGCTGTTATGTCATGATTTTTTTCTTATTTATATGGAGCTTGCAAAATTTGATATTTTTTAGTCTTCTAAGAGGACATAACAGCAAAAGAACCCAGCCCTGAAAAGTGACATCATAATAGTGTCCTCACAAAACTTCAAAGTTGGCATGAACCTGCTCAGTTAAAGTGACAAATTCTTTGCATTGAACACACACACACACACATATATATATATATATATATATATATATATATAAATATAAACACACAAACATATACAAGTAAAATTGAGGTCAACACCCTAAGCCTGAAGATTAGACTTAAACATTAAACAGACTTGAGTTGGGTGTTGACCTCAATGTTCACTTCTATATTTACATATACCCTATCTCGGATTATTGAGCACATTAGCCCATAAATTTAACTTTTCAAAAATCAAAGTTGGCTGGAAAGCATGGAGTTGGATGGGAATTCCACATGTGAGAAGTATGAGAAAAAATATTAGCATAGAACTTATGAATGTATTGAGCCAGATAAACTGTAAATTGATGAAACTGCAATGCAAGTCTAATGCTGCCATCTGAACAATTACCACTAATGTATTTCTAGAAAAGGCATAGGGAGTTAACCTTAAAGCAGTGGGAAAGTGACTGAAAGTTAACTGCCAGATCAGGACTAAAAATACTGCTGATTTTTTCCTGGGATTTTATCAAAGAACTTAAGGTAAATATCAGGGGCACCAGACCATATTTGGCAGCAACAGTCTAAGCATGGTTGAATAGTAGACTTATAGGTAGAATTTGAGTTTTGTTTAATGGCATATCAACCTTTAATGCCAAAAAGGTGGGATTTTAAGGTATGTTTTTTTAATGTTCAATTATAGTGAGAAGGTTGATTTAGTCAGATTTTAATGAAAATTTCTTTTTTATTCTTTTTTTATTTTAGAAAACTGAAAATGTCTTCTAGTTTTGTACTCAAAAATGTTTAGCTAAGATTTTTTTTCCTTCAAAAATGTGTTATGGTAATAATTATTTTTCAAAAATGTATTGTTGGTAAAATTTTTCTTTCAAGAATCTATATTTTTCTATAAAAGTCTATTTTAAGTATATATTTCTATAAAAGTGTATTTTTCTACTTTCATAGTGTTTTGACCCCATTTTAGGGGGTTAATTGTTTGCACATAGCTGAAACCCTAACAGGTGCTACCACTCCGAGTCAAGGTGGACCTGGGAACAACAGCAATTAAGAGGTGGTTCCATGTTCCTCACAACCTCCCAATCAGGGGCCTTGCTGCCAGATGCAGTTTTCTGTCATGCCCAGGACCCTTATAGGTAGAGAGAAAGAAATGTCACACCCGATACAGTGAACTGACTTTCTTAGCAGCTGATCCAGCAATGGATCCAATATGGCCTTTCTGCTTCATGTCAGTCAAGAACTTTAGCCAGAGAAAAGAGCACGGCAAGTCACTTTCCTGGAGGTTAGCATCAGCCATATGCTGATGGAAGGCAGAAAGGGGCATCTCTCAGATGATTAATGGGGAGAAGTTGAATTAAATTATATAGTGCATATTATGAATTGAATGTTTTTCAATTTGAATTATCATTTTAGCTATTAGTGTTCCTTAAGTTAAAGTTGTTACAAATTGTAAATGGGGTGTGCAAATATTTTTATTTATCAAATGTATAATTTAGTTAGGTTTAAACCAAAACTCTAAAATGGAATAAAAAAACTAAAGTCGAGGGAGAAAATAAGATTATTATTTCAGGGTCCAATTTTTATTAGTTGTGCATTGAAGGGAATGTCACTAGTTTGTATTGTGGATGAATTTGATTCTGCAGAGGCCTGTGAATTGGTCAGTATTTTGTTAATAAATTCTTTCACTGTAGTATGTTTGTTTAATATTTTATTGTTTATGTGCATATATGTAATTAATTTGTTTTTAAATTAATATAGTTTACATTGCAACATGGAAATTTCCATGTTTTGAGATTTTTATTATCTATATATATATATATACACACACACACAGTTTAGATATATATATATATATATATACACACACAGTTTATATATATATATATATATATATATACACACACAGTTTAGATATGTATGTGTATATATATATATACGCACACACAGTTTAGATATATATATATATATATGCACACAGTTTAGAGATATATATATATATATATATATATATATATTCTTTAGAAAGCTGAAAGTTATAGTCAACAGTGATACTATGTATAATCATTAAGGGAAGCTACTGTCACCTTTAATGTGGATTTTTTTTTTATGATTTTGAATTTTTCCTTACACTGAGAGCTGTATAGTATTTTGCTATTGTCCAGTAATATAATTTTTTCACCCTGTATGACGCTAGTGATCACTCATCATATTCTCTCATGTCTTTGCATGTGATAAATCATAGCAAACAGACATGGAAAAAATGTTAAATAAAAGAAAAGTTATAATTATCATCTCTGACAGGTTCTGTAGTGCCATGACTTTAAATACTATTGCCTTGCCTCATGCATCTAAACTTAGAACCTAGACAGTTTTATCTTTCACTAATCATATACTGTTTTGAGTGATTTCCTTACATGAGGTATTTTTATTATTCTTTTTTTTCTTTATTAATGATTTTTATCACAACAACATAAATGAAAGCTCATCAAAATTAATAATGAAAATACTACAATTTAAAGACTATTATGTTTTCTACTACTACTACTAGATAGGAAACAGCCAATATGTCATTAAATCAGACAAGAATTGTACAGTTGTAGATTTGACTCCTTCAACTCCAAATCAGCATAAAGAACATTTATATCAAATGTCCTCCAAAAATATAAAAGAAAGTTCAAATATTATAAAGGGAGGTTATTTTATTTTCATTTCATGTTGCTCAATGTTTATAGAATATAACTATCTGAATGTTGAAAGAAAAAGCAAGAATAAAGAAAACTTGTCAAAATGAATATTTATTTTCTTTTAGAATTTTCCAGGCCTTCAATTAGATACCTCCACAAAATTGCTAAAAAATCAGCATATTGGAATGAAATCATGCTTCAAATGTAATGTAAACATACTTTTATTGTCAAAATTGTTTTTTATTTCTAAGAGGAAGGATCAATGTATTTTTTAAATATGATATGAATTTTTTATTCCCTTTTATAACATTCAAAATTTTCATAAAAAAAATTGTTTTTTTTTTTTACTAACTTTTAGCATAGTAAATTTTAACCTCTCTTTTTGCAGTGACAGACACATTAATTTGGAAATTCTTTCAAAAACCAACTGATTGTTGAATTTTGATAAAATTTTTAGAGCTTATTCACAAATGAATGAAATTTTTTATTAGAAAAATCTTGGTAAAATTTTTTTTTTTACATGTTTCACACCTTACATAATTTTATGAAAACTTGACAAATACAAAATAATATTTTTTGGGATTATATTAGTTAAAAGCAGAATTCTTTGCAGAATTTTGTTTTTTGTAAATTTTGTTTTTTTTTAAGAAAAATCTGTTCTGAATCAAAAAATATAAAATGCAATAAAACTAAGACATTATTTAATTAGAGAAGCTTTTAATTGTTTTTATGAATATGATAAAGACAATGTTGTCTGAAGAAAAAAAAACATTTTGATAGAAAATGAGTTTTTTCTAGATTTGCTTCATTTTTTAATAATTTAAAATAGTTTCAAATCTTTTAAAATTCAGTTTCAAAGGTATAACTCTTATGATATATATTGTTATTAAGTAAAATTATATTTACTAATCATATATTGTAAAGTTTTTTACAATATGACAACCTCAAATATTTTTTTTAAAGTTTTGATTTTTCTTTTTTTTTTTTTTTGTTTAAACATTTTATTTTTTTCTAAGTATGCTAGTTCATACATGACATTATAATTAAAAGGTCATGTGTTTCAAAGGTTAATTACCCTTAGATAAAAAGCCCTTATATAAAATTTATCATCTGCTAGTAATTCTGCTTCATTTTGCTTCTTAACACATTTGGCAGTGGATAAATCAACCAACATGTCAGAAAAACAAAACTTTGTTATTAAGAAATCCTTGTATGCAATATTTTATACTAAAAGTAAGTAATATTTCTTTCAAATCATTAATTTAACTTTAAATTTTCTGATTTTCCTCAAATACTGTTTCAGAAATATATATTTTACTTTTGCAAGATTTTTAAAACTAAAAAATTAACTTTTGTTTACAAATGGGTCAAAATGACTAATTTTATAATTTTTACTGAAAAGCAAAAATCAATTCCAATCAATATAATTTTTGTTTGAAATACACCACAGAGTATTTTGCTTACTAGAAAGGATAAATTTGAAATCATTTAGCTTTCAATTAAAGCTAAAATGAAATCTTTCAGAAAGCTTTTTCATTTTCAAAAATTCATTTTAAACCTTACGTAGATTGAATTAGTGGAGGTACTTACTATATAGATGTATTTCTTTTCTGGAAATTTTAATGGTAGATTTGTTTTTATTTGTTCTTTGTTCTTCAGTCTTTAAAGTTCATTTCAAAATGCCAAAGATTGAATGTGTAACCAAATAATGGATTCAACCAATGATTTTATTCATTGTTTCTCAAGGGCACATAGCCCAGTGGATAAAAGTGTTGGTTTAATCCATTGACTTGACTCAGAGTTGTGAGTTCAATACTTGGCTTCAGCAGAGGTGAACAGAAAGTTAGTGATTTGAGTTAAAGGGAGATAACTGATACTGAAACATCTAGAAAAGGCATGGCATGTGAAACTAGAACAATCTACCCCAATGAATGAAATAAATGGTTCAGCTTGAAATTCCAGTCACCTGAAGAAGGCTGGTGTGTACAATGGCTGAAACACTGTTACTGTGGTAACAAAGGTGAGGACAGTAGTCTGAACAATGTAAATAGTGGATCTTTCACTCTTTTTCTCTCTTCCTTTTTTTATTTCTCTTTTCTTTCTCTCTCTCTCTGTTTAATTTTACCATTTCTTTCTTTTCTTTTTTTGTTGCTCTCTTTCCATTTCTTTTTTTATATAACAGATACATTTTATTTCTTGTGTGTGTGGGGGTGGGGGGGAGGTTTAAAACATGGAATATTTCATTCTTTTTTTCCCTAGATTGCTATTGTGTTCTTGTGGAATTAGAAAATAAATATCCTAACATCTTCTTTTCAATCATAAAACATTAAAAAACACATCGCCTGGTTCACACTCCATCCACGTCTATTGAACAGGTGAAGAAGCTCATCCCTTGTTCCCTGCTTAGGATGTGGTTTCCGGCTTTCTCTTTTCCAATCTTTTCACTCTTATGTAGCCCCCTGTGCATCAGTGGCGTTACTGCCTTGCTCGGGGTGATATGATTAAAAAATAATTTTTTTTTACAGAAAAAGTTCACACTAGAATTAAATTAGTGACTTTTTAATAATTTTATTCCTAGATTCTAACCTGATAACATCAGTAATGTTTTTAATAATTTTATTCCTAGATTCTAACCTGATAACATCAGTAATGTTTTTAATAATTTTATTCCTAGATTCTAACCTGATAACATCAGTAATGTTTTTAATAATTTTATTCCTAGATTCTAACCTGATAACATCAGTAATGTTTTTAATAATTTTATTCCTAGATTCTAACCTGATAACATCAGTAATGTTTTTAATAATTTTATTCCTAGATTCTAACCTGATAACATCAGTAATGTTTTTAATAATTTTATTCCTAGATTCTAACCTGATAACATCAGTAATGTTTTTAATAATTTTATTCCTAGATTCTAACCTGATAACATCAGTAATGTTTTTAATAATTTTATTCCTAGATTCTAACCTGATAACATCAGTAATGTTTTTAATAATTTTATTCCTAGATTCTAACCTGATAACATCAGTAATGTTTTTAATAATTTTATTCCTAGATTCTAACCTGATAACATCAGTAATGTTTTTAATAATTTTATTCCTAGATTCTAACCTGATAACATCAGTAATGTTTTTAATAATTTTATTCCTAGATTCTAACCTGATAACATCAGTAATGTTTTTAATAATTTTATTCCTAGATTCTAACCTGATAACATCAGTAATGTTTTTAATAATTTTATTCCTAGATTCTAACCTGATAACATCAGTAATGTTTTTAATAATTTTATTCCTAGATTCTAACCTGATAACATCAGTAATGTTTTTAATAATTTTATTCCTAGATTCTAACCTGATAACATCAGTAATGTTTTTAATAATTTTATTCCTAGATTCTAACCTGATAACATCAGTAATGTTTTTAATAATTTTATTCCTAGATTCTAACCTGATAACATCAGTAATGTTTTTAATAATTTTATTCCTAGATTCTAACCTGATAACATCAGTAATGTTTTTAATAATTTTATTCCTAGATTCTAACCTGATAACATCAGTAATGTTTTTAATAATTTTATTCCTAGATTCTAACCTGATAACATCAGTAATGTTTTTAATAATTTTATTCCTAGATTCTAACCTGATAACATCAGTAATGTTTTTAATAATTTTATTCCTAGATTCTAACCTGATAACATCAGTAATGTTTTTAATAATTTTATTCCTAATTTTATTCCTAGATTCTAACCTGATAACATCAATCCTGTTCCTGTATAATAACTTATCATTTTCTTCTTCATAAATATTGGCATGAAAATCTTACAACTAAGTTCTGAGCAGTTGTAATATTGTGCACATTTATTTGCCATTTGAAATTACAATTATACTTCAGCTGTCTTAACCTTCCCAAATCTCCTGATATGTAGATGACTAAAGATACTTTTTTAGTTTCATGCTCAGTCCACATTAAAAAAAAAAGCTGATCTAAATTCCTGCTAGAAAGATAAATAAATGCCACTCATTTCTCTTTGTAATTATTTTTCAAACTTTCTCATTATTTGCTGCCAAATGCTTCAAGAAATACAGAAAGATGTATTGTTCAAATGGATAATCTAAACTTATTTATAAATGGAACATTGTGTATCTGTGTGTGTGTGTGTGTGTGTGTGTGTGTCCATTACCTATAGACTACAAAACAGCTGAACCGATTTTCTTGAAAATTTACACAGTTGTACTATAAGCATCTGTGAGTGTTCTTAGCTAGGTTTTGTGTTGAGGTACCCCCAATAAATATCGAAAATCGAAAAAATCAGGTTATAGAAGGAGTGGTCTGATTTTAATCAAATTTGATACACTCATAGACAAAGACATAAGAAACGATATTCAGAAGTTTCAAGGTTGCAGTTCTTACAATAGTGCAGAAAATTGATACTATATATAAAAGGCAAGATGTTTGTATGTGTGTTTATCTGCCTGTATGTCTGTATTTTTTTTTTCAGCCCTTTTATTTTAGTTTTTGCTTCGGGTTTGGCTCTAAGTATGTATAATTGTAGTTCTTAGTCTCAGCTATGATACCATTTACTGAGAGGACTTATTTAGCCTTCAAAATTCAGTTTACGACAAAAAAATCTTATTTGAATTTGATACCAGGAAATCAAAATTTGACTTACATCCATTCATTTTTCTTTCAGTCTATGGTTTCGTTTTAACTGGAAACAACTATTGCTTTTTAGTCTTTCATGCCAACATCCAAAGAGTCCATGGATTAGTTTTAAAGCTTTTGTTACACCCAAGCAACATCAGGCTATACTGCTAGTTAAAGATATTTGAAAGAAATAGTGTTTAAATATACATTATTTATTTTTATATATATATATATATATATATTTGAACAACACTATTTTTTTCAAATATCTTATATATAACTATGAATTTATCTTTGAATACGTCTCGAAAAACCCACCAAGTATAAACATGGAGGGGAAATGGGAGATACTTAAATGATGTACTAAATATAGAGCAGGACATAAATTTTGTAAATTGTCTGGGGAGGAGAAGTTAGCCATAGCGCTGTTTGAACCTGCACATAACTTACTCAATTCCAAATCCGATATTTTAAACAAATGTAAACATAGTAAAAATGGGCTATTAAATTAGATCTTATGTTTAGCATTATTATTATTATTATCATTAGGTGTTGTAAGCCCCCCCCCCCTTATGAATAAAATCCAACTTGAATTTGATACCAGGAAATCAAAATTTGACTTACATCCATTCATTTTTCTTTCAGTCTACGGTTTCACTTTAACTGGAAACAACTATTGCTTTTTAGTCTTTCGTGCCAACGTCCAAAGAGTTTGAGCTCCAGGACCATGGATTAGTTTTAAAGCTTTCATTATACCTGAGCAACACCAGGCTATACTGCTAGTATATATATATATATATATTGATTATTTAATTACTTAGTTTTTTGATCATTAAAAAAAATGGTAAAATCAGTTATTGCAAATTGCTTGAAAACCACATGGTAGAAACCTATGTCGTGTAATAAATCGTTTACAAATGATGAAAATATATATATATATATATATATATATATAATACACTTAAATGTAAAAGAATGAAGAATAAAATTGCAACATTCAAAACATTAATTTAAAACAAGACTCAATGTAAAAATAGATCAATAAATATTTATTCAACTTTTATATTAGAACATGTCCATAACTACTTCAAAATTCTATGAAAATGTTATATATAATGATACAATGTCAGTATGGAATTCTCAATCCTACCTTAAAAATAACATATGAAAAAAAAACTGGGAAAAAAAAAAAATTATGTTATAACATTTTCTTTACTAAGGCATTCTTGATGTATTAAAAAAACAAGAAGACCACAAATGTTTTCACTGTTAAAAATAAACATTTTCCTGGAATAGAAATGCAATGTTCTTATTGATTCTTTGCATCTTCATTGCAAAGAATGTTTTTAACATTTATTTAAATTTTGTCTCTCTGGATTTACTTATTTAAATTTGATCAAAATAGCTTTCATTGCATATTCAAAATTGTTTTATTTTTATATTAAGCATTGAAATATATAGCAAATGTCATATATGCCCTGAAAATTATGTTCAAGCATGAAACTGGATATAGACAGTTGGTGTTGACCAGTGTCCATTTTTATATTTACTTACTTACCGATAAATATAGCATATACATTACAATTATATTTTGATCATATATAGATATAGACGTATAGATATTTTTCTGTTTTTAACAGAACAGTGCTAACTAATGTAATTTAACCAGTTAGCCAGTTAACTGCCATACACACTTGGTTGATCATGTCTCTTTCTAGATATATCTGACTAGGAAGAAGATTTTACCACAGTAAGTTAACATTACTTTCTGTGGTTGACTGGTTGCCAACCAAGTCTGTAGTACCCAATCTGTCCTCTTATTTAACCCATAGCTAGAGGGAAGAAATAAATTAAAACCTTTTCCAAGAGTATTTGCTTGTAAGTGAATGCAACAAATTCAACTGGAATTCAAACTTGGCTCTCTGATTTTTTCATTCTAAGTCAGTATTCTCTGCACCACAATGCACATCAACAGTTTAATGCACTATACAATCATCAGGTGCATATTATGAACTGACTATTTTTAGATTTAAATTTTTATTATTTATTTTATATATATATATATATATAAGTAAACTTATCGCTATACGCAGAAGGAAAAAATGGTAATAAAAAAAGAAAGAGCTAAGCACTCGAACATTAGTCAAAGTATCTTCAGGGAAGGTTGGGCAACCATCCCTGAAGATCCGGTTAGGTGAAACCTTGGTAAGTTCATTGACTCTTTAGGTTAGTTAGTTTATATATATATATATATATATATATATATATAGTATTGCTTGTATTTTTACTATAAATATGTATTTTTACATTTTTATGATGTTTTGTTTTTTTGTTTGATAGTTCACCCCTTGCTCATAACTGGGATCTCAATAGGTGCTGCCACCCCAGGTCAGAGTGGACCTGGAAACAACAGCAATTATGAGGTGATTTCACACTCCTCAAATCTACGATCAGGAGATTTGAGACCTTGTTGCCCAATGTAGTTTATCACTATACCCAGGACTAACTTTCTCTCATAAATAAGCAATATTTATTGACTTAATGTTCCTGATAGTCACAAAATGTTAAATTCCATTTTGTTATAAGATTTAAGCAACCAATATTGTACCAAGGAAATATAAAATGGAGGTCATTTTAGAATGTAATAGGAGCCTCTTAACTCTAGACCATTTCTGCTTTGGTGTCCATAGTTTCATCCAGTTTTCAAGTTTTCTTTCATTGGCTCTGTTATATTGTTGAATATCATGAATGTGCTTTAAGGTGATTTTGTTCTTTTCTGCATGTACAACATATTCAATTTATTTTGCAAAATCAAACACAAATACAAGTGTGGGTATAAAATCAAGTTTTACAGGTAAATTTTACTGAAAATCAAATTTGAACCTCACTAGGTGTTGCATACTTGTAGCATTTGCCAAAATTGAGCTCTGCTCAATAAATCACTACAAAATTGAAAAGCATTCAATTTGTTCTTAACTAGTAGAAATATTTAAATGTTCATACTTTGAATGATTATTGGTGTAGAGATTTCAAATTTCAGCTGAGACCGTAGTGCTTTCTTTCATACAAATACTCTTGGAAAGGTATGAATCCATCTCATCACCTTTCAGCTAGAGCTTTATAGCAGGGCACACTAGGTTCTCTAGCATTGCTTGGCAACCAGGCTAAGAGAAGGAAAACTCTGAATTCAAAACCAGTTGGTTAGCAACTTCATTTTATAAATTGCTACTACTTACTATGGAAACCAAAGCAGAAATAGTTTAGAGTTAAGCTGTGCTCAGGTACCCACAGGATGTTTTATAGGCTAAATATACAATAGAAATATTTTGATTATTTGAGTAAAATATAATTACAGCTGTATTGGTGAATAGTAGAGTAGCATTAATGTCTGTAGTCAGCGGTAACTCAATTTCAAATTTAAAAAAAAATTTTTTAGTCATTTCACCCCAAGCTAGGGTATTAAGACACTAAGATGCAAGGAGTTACTGAGTGTGAAAGAACATAGCTGGATTATACAGCAAATGATAAGATATGGATTGATATGTTTGCAGTTTCAAAAATAAGATGTGTGACAATAGTATCCAGACCGCCATTTTAATATACTGTATATCCTCTTTAGGCATTAACACAAGCATGTACTCATGACAAGTAGAATCCTGCAATTCATCATTCTGTCCTTATTGTATCTGTTGACACAGTAGAGCTAGGTGGGCTAGTTCAATGAGTCATGTATCATTTGATCTTGTCTTACACACGTCTCAATAGGGGATAGGTCAAATAATCATGTTGATAAAGGAAGTTATTGAATCACTTGCAGATTATGTTGAGTAACTTGAGCATCATGTAGGTGGAGATTTTCCTGCTGGAACAAAATATTTTTGTTGCAAGAATGGCAGCAGAATGGATAAAACTTTGTTTTGGATATGCAATAGATAAATTGTTGTCTAAATGATGCAAAAATGAAAATAACCCTGACATCTCATTTTAACATATATTAACCAAGATTACACACAAGTATCTTCAAATACTAAACTTAATATTTACCACAACTCACACCCCTAAAGAGGATCTTGAAAGGACATTGAAAGTACTTGGGAACATCAAGAAATGAATAATAAAATCAACTGTCAAAGTTACAGCTCATTTCTTACATCTTTCAATTATAGTGCATGAAAGATTGTCCGTGAGTAGGAACGGATTTGATTTAAAATAAGCAGACAAAATGTTTGCAATTTATTTAATCTGATATACCTGAAAGAAAATTTGCTGCTTAAATACACAAATACTAAAGAGTAAATTTATTTAATAAAATCACCATTGACTTCATCCACAGCCTCCAGATAACTTCAAAATCTCTTGCAACTCTTCTAGGCAGTCTCTTCGTTTAAGTTGATAAATGCTGCCATCATCCTTGTCTACAGTTAATCTTTGGTGCTACAAGGAGTTTTGTTGTTATCTCACTCAATGTGCCCCACACATAATAATCAAGGGGGTTGTAGTCTGGGGAGTGAGGTTGTCAAATAGAAGGAATGATGTGGTTACAGAAATTGTCTGACAGCTATAAACGGATTCTCCTGCTTGTGTGGGATAGTGCAGAGTCCTGTTACCAGATATAGGGTCTTCCAGCATTCACCCTCTTGACCCAGGGCAAAACTATCTCCACAAAGCACTTGATGTAGGCCTCCATGCTAAGTATGAGGTTCTGTGTGGAAGATGAATGATCTTGGCTAAATATATCATCCAAATATTTTTGAATCTTCCACACTGTCTACAGAATGACATCCAAGCACTCTGAAATATTTTTATTGGAGCTTCTAGCACGAATACTAAGCAGTACGAGACACTGTTTCCAAATTTCTGTTGGAATGAATTTCTCACAGACGGTGTCCAACTGAATCAAAAACAGTCAACAAAATAAAAAAAACAACAATGCCAATGCAAAATTAAAAATCTAAAATGGCAGCAATTTATGCATCACACCTTGTACATGTTCAATATTCCTATGACTAATATTAAAAACAAGGAAAAGTTGTACCTTATTGTAGCCTATACTATTTTTTCAGGGGTTAGGCTCGTTTGACTGAATTTTGATCTGATGTTTTCATTGTATAATGTTTTATATAATCAACAGAGAAGCATTAGACTAACTGCATTGACAAGGAAGGATATTATATTAAAAAATGACCTTGCATGGTGAAATAAAAACTTAAAAAAATAAAATGAATAAAAAAATTCAGAAATCTACAAAGATTCCTGCAGAAATAATACATGCTATTTTATTATTTTATTTTTAATCATTTCACCCCAAGCAAGGCAATAAAGCCACTAAAGCATCAAGGGTTACTGAGTGTAGGAGAATATCAGAAAAAAAAAACTATTAAGGAGAGAGAACCATAACAGAACAGAAATTAAGCAAACAGGAGGTAATGATTGATATTGTATTTTTAAGATCAAATTTAACTGTAGCTGAGAGTTTCACAAGTGAGAAGAAACTGTTAGCATAGCAATTTTAATGGTATGAGATCAAGTCCCAAGTAGGCATCTACGCAGATGACACTACAATATACTCCTGCTCCAGTAAGAAACCTGTCGTGGCGGACAGACATAATCTCGCTGCTGACCTTGAGCGGGATCTACACTCTGTGGTGAACTGGGGCAAGAAGTGGCTTGTCAACTTCAATTCATCTAAGACCAAGCTGTTGTCTGTCAACCATTACAGGCAACCTCTTCTGCCTCCCATAAGCATGGACCAGATGATTCTCCCGGAGAGTAATACACTACGCCTCCTCGGACTTACCCTGTCCTCAGACCTCAAATGGAAGCACTATATTGAATCCATAGCAAAATCTACTGCTAAGAAGATTGGGTCACTATGTCGATCCGTCGATCCAGGATGTTTTTTCCACCTGAATCCATCCTGGATATATACAAGTCAACCATCCATCCGTGCATGGAGTACTGCTGCCATTTATGGTCAGGTGCCCCTGCCGTTCTCCTCAGTGTTCTTGACAAGCTCCAAAGGGGAGTCTGTAATGTGATAGGTACTGATCTGGCGACTCGTCTGCAGCCACTTTCCCATCGTCGAAATGTGGCCTCCCTCTGTCTCTTCTATAAATACTTTCATGGCTTCTGCTCGGATGAGCTTAAGTCACTGATGCCTCCTCAACAGGTGTTTACCCGTGCAACCAGATTGGCAACTGGGTCCCACCCATTCACAGTCAGGTTAGCCAAACGCAGACGACAATTCTACTCCTGCAGCTTCCTCTCTCGCACTTCCCGCCTGTGGAACTCACTCCCGTATTCTTGCTTTCCTGACGGCTACGACCTCCAGAAATTTAAAAGCAAAGTTAATACTCACCTACTAACCACTGGACACTAGCTCTCTCCCCTCCCCTGCATAATCTTCACGTTCTCTCCGCCCATGTATCTGTCATTGCACCTGCTTTCTCAGCTTTCTATTGTTCCTTTCTAACTAGCTTGTACTCCTCACTCTTTTCTAATTAATCTTTTTACATTTATGTAACCCCCTGCACATCAGTGGCGTTTCTGCCTTGCTCGGGGTGAAATGATTAAAAAAAAAAAAAAAAAAAATGTTGGAATTTGTCACCAGTCTAGTACTGTGCATAAATTTGTAAAGTCTAGATACCAAAAAGAAAAATTCATCTGAGAAATTACCATGAAAATATTTATTGAAAACATACAACGAAGCGATGTTACAGTAGTAAGAAAGTGACTAAAGCCAAGATGCCAGGTCAAGACCAATAATATTGGAGATTCTTTTTTGTATTTTATCAAGTATTGTAAATATATAGCAGAAGCACCAGACCAAATGTGGCAGCAATATTCAAGGCATGGATGAAGAGAAGATGTATAAAAGTGTAACACAGATTCTGGCAAAAAAAAAAATTGTCTCACTTGACACAGTGAACCAACTTTTTTAGGAGGCGTATTCAATGTAATCTTTCTAGTTCATGTCACGGGACAAAGTTAGCCTGAGAAGGTGCAATTAGTCACTCTCCTGGAGGTTAGCATTACCCATGCTGATAGAAGGCCCTCAAAAAGTATCCTGTTGTTTCTAGAGTACAACAATTATTATTATTATGGCTTAATTTTTTTTTCTACCAACCATTAGAATTTGCTATATCTTCTATGTAATTATTGTAACCATTATAATGAAAGAAAATTACAAAAGAATGTTATGATATTAAAGATTTTATAAGCAGCTAATAATAGAATGTATTATTTGCCTCAGTATGGAAGAACATAATATATAAATTTCTATTTTTCAGAAGAATGTAGGGAAACTGAATGACAAAATGGAAATAAAAACATTATGTAATACATTTCACCCTTTTGCTTTTGTATTACTTTTTATTTTATTTCATTCTGAATGTAAATACTGCATTTCTTGTTCCAGTGTCTTTAATAAAACTGCCCCTTGTCTTATTTCTGGTGTAATTCTGATGCTTACTCTATTAATAAGAATTCAGGTAAGTTTTGTTACGTGTCTCATTAGGCTGATTTTCCATTGGAGTTCATATTTGTTTTTACTTGGCTTCTTGTGCAGTGCAATGAAAATGGATCTACTTAGGTTTTCTGATATATTGCCATTGTCATTTATTATGTCTGTAATTTTTTCAATGCCTAAATCATTTAACGCTACCAGCATCTCCATTCCAGTTTTGTGCAACCCTACAGCATTGTTCTTGTACAATTTGGTCATTGCTGATTGCACTTGAGATTTTAATATTTCTGGTCCTTTAATATTTCTGTGTATTATCAATTGTCTTCTTCTATAAGGGAAGAATTATCCAGTGTATTCATTCCAGCTCTTTATTTTTACTTCCTCTATTATCAGTGTTCTGTCCTTGGATGTTATACAACCTGTTGAGAAGCATGTCTTTTTTCTTGTTCTCTAATTCTTTTATGCATATCTGTTTATTTGTAATGCTATTCTTTTTATTTCTGCACACTTTTCATTGAGTCATTTCTTTTTGCTCGCCTGCATTTTTTTTCTGATTTTTTTGTGTAATAACCTATATTTTGTAACATACCTTAGCATTTGTTTTTTGTTTTCTTTTCTTCGTGTTGAAAATTTTGTTTGTCAGCCATTCCTATTTTCCTTGTTGAATTTTCTTTGAGATGAACTTGTTTTCTGATATTGCTGTCTATATTTCTGGGATGAGAATATATCATTATTTACATTCAGGCTAAAGTCCCTATCTTTGTTATTATCACCTTTTACATTCAGACTAAATTCCCCATCTTTGTTATTATCAACTGATCAGCTGTTTAAATTTCTCTGAAAAGTTATCATTATTTACATTTCATACTTTCTGACTAATGCCCTCATCCTTGTCACAACAAAAACAATGAGGACATAAATCTGAACAAAATACAAAAGAATTTTTTGATAATTTTTTTTAATATTAGTTAAATATACAAGTTCATATTTTTAGGTGATTGCATAACTTCAATATCATGCCATTACTAAATATTTTATTCCTTCTCTTTCTTCTGTTATTTTCTATTCTAAAATAACCTCTCTCTCTCTCTCTCACTCTCACTCTCACTCTCTCTCTCTCTCTCACAGTAACACTAGCAAAAGAGAAGCTCGGTTGTTTTGTGGCCATAAGAGCCTGTCCTATTCACATGTCAGTGTTTTAAAGAAACTCCCTAAAGTATTAGGTACAATGTTAAAACTTTTACTAAGAAAGATTTCAAACCAATGTTATATATTTGGCCAATCTCTTTGTTTACTGTTTGCTCTTTGCAATCCCTCGATTGCTTGCTTTTTGCACTCAAACATAGTAGGGTGTGCTGGCAGTGACATTCCGCTCCTAGCACCGTACCAAATAATCTTGACATGGTTTCTGGGCCAAACTCACACCTTTGAACTCTGATCTAAATGCACTCTGTTGATATTAACATAGAACCTAATCGGTGGACAATTGCTCTGACTGGCTATGAATAGTTGCTTAATTTTATCTTAGTCTGGCACAAGGCTGTATTTTGTGGAGCATTTACTGAATTTCAAACCTTCTTTTGATAATAACAGAATAGGTTACCACTTGCTCATATTTGGGATGATTGAACTCAAAATTTGATTGTAAAATAAATTAGAAAATACCAAAGTAAGTACAGGCATATTTCACCTTATGTCAGTAAATTTGTTCCAGGAGAGGCTGCTTAAATCGAAAAATGACTTAAGTCAAATTTACTTATCTCTAGGCTAAACCATAAATAACCATTCCCAGTTTTTTCTGTATTTTATTTATAAATTCATTTTTAATAATACATGGTCAATAATTATCTATTTTTAGCTTACAAACAAATAAATTTTAGTTTTTAAAACAGAAAAAAGGAATCGAAATTTACGAATACATGTACATGTATACTTGTAAATGTAGATGTTTACAATTTGTTGATCTTTACAGTACGTCACGGACTCTTTATTTGTGAATGTGGTTTGCTCTAAGACATTATAAAATGATTTTCTAAGGTTAAATAAGAAGTACTTATTAAAATTATTTTGTAATAGTAGAAAATAAACTAATTTATGTTAAATTTACTAATATTTACATTTAATTTTACATATGTATTTTAATATGATTTTATATACTTTTGTTCCTATTTATTATATAGTTACATGATTTTATGCGCTTTTAACACTTTTCTAGTGATATTACAACTTCAATGTTTGTGGCAGACAGACAGACAGACATAAAGTTGAATAAAATGACTTGAACATGATTTTTATTTTTCCATATATATGTTTTGAAAAACTACATATAATTGAGAATGTTAAATGATGATGATGTGAGTGCCATTTTATATGTACACATAAATTATTAATAAATAAATGTGGATAAAGAAAGCATTTTACAAATGGCTACTTTTGAAAGCATTAATAAATTTTTAATTTTACTACTTGAGATTTTGGGAAGCTACATTTTTAAAATAAGTGTTGTGGCCTGTTAGGGCCAAGAAGAAAGACACAGAAACAAGAAGGTAGGTTCAATCGGTATATTAGAATAACAAAACATATACACAAAATAAAAGTGTTAGTAGTCAGCAAATAAAAGTGCAAGTCCAAACGGTATAGTTAAACTGCATCTCGACTGTCTCACAGCTGTCTCCGGGAAGTCATGGAGGTGAGTATTATATTGACAGAGGAAGAGTCCATTCCTATAGATAGGGCACCATAACAATAAGTTAGGCTTATTTGGGTTAATAATAATAAGGGCAATCCAAAATTAAGTTGTGCTGGACTTTCATATTGTAATTTACAATACTTGTTAGCTTAATCTGGCAACCCAGTGCTGACAATGAACTAAATTAGTTTGTCTGTGTACCACTATTTTCTGGAAAGAGACTAATGGATTTTATATCTGAAGAAAACCATAGAATTGGTCATCTGAAACATTGTGGTCAAAATAAACACAAAAGAACATGTTTAGTTATTAAGATTAATCATTGTTACAGTGTTTGTCCATTTAAGATAATATGTATGAAACTGAAACATCATTGAAATAATTCAGTATTGCAAGGTCATTTCTTTTGCCATCTTCATTTGTTCCTGCATGTGTGCGTGTCTAATTTGAGGGTGTAAGAAGTTCAAGTTCTTTGCCTGCTTAGTGTGGATTACCAGTTCTAGAGGCAAGCCTTAGCACAGTTATGTAGATAAATCTCATAATCCCTTGTATTGATTTAAATATTAACAACAATCTCTCATGTCATCTCAGGCTTTAATCACCTAAATACCTTTTATTTTCCATTAGACTGTATTTATACCCTGTTACTCTTTATCCTTCACACTTCCTTTCTTTTTTTTTCTTCATTTGCTATGCCTTTTTCTTTTTTTTCTTTTTTTCCCTCTCTTCTTTTTTATTTAAATTCTGTCTCTGCCATCTCAGTCTTTCTTCTTCTCTTCTCTTAATCTTTTACTTTGTTTTCATCTGTTTTTTTTTTCTCTCTTCAGTTTCTTCATTTTATTTTATTTTTCTTTTCATATCCTCCCTCTCTGTCCCTATTTTCTTTTTCATTTTTTCTTCTCTGTCTATATCTCTTTCTCATCTTCTCTTTCTTCCTTTCACTATTTATCTCTTTCTCTTCTTTCTCTAAGCATAAGCTCAATTCATTAAACATTTGTAATTGACTATCAATGACAGACTAAACAATCATTAAAAATCCTATGACTGTAATCAATACTAAACTTAAAGCAGTTATGACAAGAACTACAATTTCTATAGTACAAATGAAACTACAATGACAAAAAAACCATCTTGTTACAACTACTACAACCACTAGCAGCAAGGATAATGCGATGTGCTTTGGGGTAGATTCTCTCATTATCAGATAATCTCTGAACACTGGCAGTTGATATTCTGTGCATTTTGAAATATCTTTGCTTCAATCCAGGCGCCTGCCTCTCTCTCTTTCTCTCTCTCTCTCTCTCTTAGTTGCAACCCACCTGTCCTGCTGATACCTTTTGTGTGTCACTGGACTTTTCGTCGCTAAATTTCGTTAACGTGAGCCATGATTTTCATCCATCTGCGGCAAATCTCCCCACTTTTTCGGACTTACTTTCTTTCGAGTGGAATTTTGTTACTACACCTTTCAACAACGCCCCCATCTTTCATTACCATCGCAGAAACTCCTCCCAGCAATTACATTGGACACATGGTACCAAAATATTTTCTTCTTTTTATCATTACTATTTTTATTATATTGAATTTTATTTATTTACTGTTCACCAAATCTTTTATCTGAAATCTGAGGAAGGATTTTTCTTAGAAAATTATCAAATATATTGTATTGAGAAATTTTTTTTGAGTGGTGCCCATGAAATCAGATAGTGGGTGGTTTTCTGGGATTTTGTTAATTTGCATATCAGTATTCAATTTAATCAATCCTAGTCCTCCTATTATTATTGGAATTGTGGGTATTTTTAAATATCACATTCTTGCACTTATTATTTACATATTATTATATTTTTAAATATCTTAAAATCATATAATTGTGATGTTCTTATTTTATAGGATAGTCATGTCTGAAAAAACACTTCTGTTTTTGAAGTCCTCTACTATTGTAGTTATTACTTATATGATTGCATTTATTTAAAAGAATCTGTAAAATATTACCAAATATCTGTATTATTATTATTATTATTACTACCAGTTTTCATGATTTGTACTTTGATGCAATCTTTTCCGAAGTCTTGAGGTTCTTGACAAAATCCAAAGAGGGATCTTTTTTTTTTTCATGATTGTTTCACCCCAAGTAAGGCATTACTGCTACTAGTGCAAAGAGGGTTACATGAGAGAAGAGCAAAAAAAAAAAAACAACAACAAGGTACAGAGGGTGTCAGAGAAAGAATAAGAGAAAGATGGGAATCAGGAAGATAAAAGATGGCAATTGACATTGCACTCAGGGAAGCAAGTATATGAAAATGACTTCCACAGATTGGAAGTGCAAGAAAAGAAACTGATAAAGTAGAAGTGGTGGTTACACTTTACTATTTTGACTGTAAAAAGGTGGAACATAATAACCAATCTAGTAGCTCAAGTAAATTTGTGTAGACAAGGCCTCAAGGAGATAAGCTCATCAGAACAGAAGCCATAAAATATTTGTAGAAAAGACAGAGGGAAGCTACATCCTGTTAGTGAGTGAAAGTGAGCTGCCAAGTTAGGATTGATTTTATTGCAGATACTCCTTTGGATTTTGTCAAAAACTCCAAGATGTATAGCAGAAGCACCTGACCAGATATGATAAGTGTTCAATCACAAACAAATGGTAGATTTGTATATGTGCATAATGGTTCTGACAAAAGAAACAAACTTCCTGGCTTGACACAGTGACCCAACC
This sequence comes from Ascarosepion bandense, assembly GCA_037127315.1. NCBI lineage: Eukaryota > Metazoa > Mollusca > Cephalopoda > Sepiida > Sepiidae > Ascarosepion > Ascarosepion bandense. The sequence goes on from JBBBDQ010001092.1 coordinate 1,096,751, forward strand.
TTCTTAGCAGTAGATGTAGATGTAAATGTAATCGATCCTGACCAGGCATCTTGACTTCAGTCACTTTCTGACCGGTGTGCTATGGCTTCCCTTTATCTTTTCTACAAATATTTCCATGGCAACTGCTCTGATGAGCTTTTCAATCTGGAATGTAAGCATGCTACTAGATTAGCCTATAGTCTCACCTGTTTGCTGTTGAAATAGCTAAATACAACCCCTACTTCTACTTCGACAGTTATTTTTTTTTTCACACTTTCCGCCTGTGGAACGCCCTTCTGTTTACTGGCTTCCCTGATAAGTGCAAATTTGAAAAGTCTGAATACAATGTCAATCACCATCTTGAATCCTGTTCCTCTTTTCCCTTTTCCTTAATCCTTTCTATTCTCAGAATTCTCTTTCACTTTTATTCCCTGTAAACCTTCTGTATACTAGCGGCATTTCCAACTTGATTGTGATGAAACGATTAAAGATGTGAAAAAAGTCTTTTACTTGAGACTGGAGATAAAGCAAGGTGTTTTCTTAATACTTTTCTGTTATTGAGTGATTACATTGTGAGAGATTTTCTGAATTTGTGAGTGTTGCTAATAAGTAAATCTTTTGTAGATCAGGTAGTGATTGTTTTCCTCAGATTTTCTTTTTTTTTTTTTTTATGCAGGTACCAGTATTCTTTTTAATCATTCCTACTATTCCTATTACTACTGGAATCTTCCACGTGCTTTGTCCTTTCAGGACATAGGCGATTATAGCCTTCCACGCCTCCCTATCCCTGGTGGCTCTTAGCACGCTTTCTCCTGTAACACCACGCAGCCCCTGTTCTGTCATCCACCTGCTCAGGCTCTTCAAATATTTTATCTGCTGCTTTTCTCTGTTTCTTTTTCCCTCTATTTGGCCTGTTAGTATCAGGTTCTCCAAGCCTTCCTTCCTCATTACATGTCCCAGGAACCTTAGTTGCCTCTTCATGATGCTCAATATTAATTTCCTTTTCGTTTCCATTCTTTCCAAAACCTCATCATTTCTCACATGATCGGTCCATGATATAGTGGCTGTATTTAAATGTTACATCATTGCAATTTATTTGCAGGCAGTGTGCATGGTGAAGTTCCAGGGTGCTGTAACATTTTCACCTTCATGCTTTCTGTTTATATCTTTTCTTTTAGCCTATCTTCTAATGCAGGTTGTTTCCCATTGCTATTATGAATGTAGTTAAATTTATTTGTATCTAGGTTAGAGCATTTTGGTATTAAATGGTCAATGGATTATTTTCTGTTTGTACAAAAGTGTTGTCCTCATCATTACTAATACCAGTAAAGTATATTTTGGTGGGAACTTATTGAAGTCCTCAGATATCATCCTAGTTTTATCAACTTTCTTAAAGTGAAACACTTTTTATGCTTTTCTAAAGAATATTATATTTGGGAGTTGTCTTTTATTTTAATTTTGTTGAATTTTGACACCACATATGCATAAAAACAAATTTTAGATAGAGTATATCTATAAAAGGACTATTAATAAAGACAAAAGGAAAACTTATCAGCCAATGTGTTTTGTCCTCTGTGGGACTTTTGCCTTGATAAAGTCCCAAAGAGGATGAAATGTGTCAGCTAAGATAAGTTTTTCTCTTGTCTTTATTCACACACACACACACACACATACATATGCAAATGAATAAGAATGAAGAAAATAATTGCAATGTTCAAAACATTAATTTAAAATAGTGCTTAATATAAAAATAGAGCAATGAGTATTTATTATTAATTTACATTAGAACATCGGCAAGCTACAAATTACTACAAAATCGTACATTTTGTTTCGACATTGAAAGAACAATGTTTCATCAGGTAGTCATTATTAACTACCTAATGAGACATTGTTCTTTCAATGTCAAAACAAAATGTAAAATTTTGTAGTAGTTTGCACATGTTCCAACATAAATTAATAATATATGAAGGATATTGAAAGGTTGTTGGAATGATCAAGAAGTATTTCTCACCAAAATCTTGGATGCTTGGTCTCATCTTTTTGCCAAATTTTAGGAATTGGATTGGGCTGAGAACTTTTAAACACCTCATATATAGAGAGTGCCCTAAATAGTTGCTAATAACTGATGGATAAAAGCAAAGATATTCAATAGAAAGAATTAGTAATCTTTCCCAAGAAAGGTCTGTACAAATGTTTGTTATAAAAAGAAAAAATCGGAAAAGGTTATTCAGTAAAATCAATAAAGATGTCCTTGATGCAAGCTAAGAAGTAACTGCATGCACAGATCATGTGGTTTAGTCGAGATAGCAACTTTTAAAGAATCTTTGGTATTGTGTGCCTACTGGTTGATTCTCCCATTTGATGATGGCCAAAATATAGTCATCCAGGAGGATTCTAATTAGATGAGCTAGGAGGCCACAGGTTGTTGATAACTAGATCCTGAAAAATTTTTGACCAGTTCATTTTGGGTCACATAGGTCATATAAAAAGGCAGAATCATGTATAACTAGCCCATTGATCCAAGGTCTGACCATTAGGTCTAGCACAGTAGGTAGTTGTATTAACATTAGAATTCTGCAGAAAGAGGTTTGGTAGCAGGTCATAGCTGTCATTGTTGTACAGAGCCATCTGTCATTCTCCTGGTCATTTTCCTGAAACTGACTTTCTTTGAGTCAGTGAGATTGGCGGTTAGTGCCATCAGTATATTACGATTTTTTTATTTCTTATGTCAGATTGTCAGTTGCCATGTTAATGCTCTCAATACATTTAAAAAAAGGAGAGATTTTGCAAATAGAATTTTCAGTACTTACTAGCTGTTTATATAACAGATCATATCACAAGTAAGATTTATTTATTTACTAATTCAGTTCCTGTCACTTCCAGAAATTTAAAATTTAAATTGTTCATGTAAAATACTAAATTGATGAGAAAATATGATCAGTTTTCTGTCTTTAAACTGAACTTCAAAGGTGTTATTGTCAGATAGAAAAAGAAATTAGATCTTCCACCGATGTCCAGTTCAATTTTATTTAAACTGTGATTTGTAAATCTATTATATTATTTAAGATGTAAGATTTATTATATTTATAGTTTATATATGATCTGTATCTGATTTATATATATGTATGATTTATATGTATTATATATGGGGAAATTGTCCCTCTTTCACTGCCATATAAATGGCTGACATTAGATAACAGTCCAGTACTCTTTTTTTATTTTTATTCTTTCTTAGTTCTAATGAAATTTTTCTTAAAACTTTGCTCAGATTTTTGAAAGCACCTTGTGCTATCCTAATACACTTTTGTATTTCAGTGTCACACTTTTCAAGAACTCAAAAAGACTTACCAAATATTTAAATTGCTGTACTTGCTTGATTTTTGTCTGCACTTCTGAGATGAGGTAGTATTTAAACTATTTACATTATCTGGACTATTGTCCTCATCTTTGTTGTCATTTTTACGTTTAGATTGTTGTCCACTCTGCTCTTCTTCAGGTGTTAGGAATTTTGAACCAAACCCTTTATTATGATGACTAGTGTATATTATTATTATTCCTTGTGCAAAGCCACTTTTATTAGTCATAAGTTATCTTCCTTTAACCTAACCCTTTAAGTTATTTGTTCATCACTGCTGTAGCCTGGTATTGAACTCACAACTCTATACTCTGAATAATGTAAATACTGTAAGTTGATTTTAGTAGCTCTAATTTGTAATTTGCATGTTGGGATGTTTCTTATGCTAACAACCATGCATTCTGTCTTCTTACAATTGATACTTAGTCCTTTCTTATCCTTTTCCTTCACTACTTTCTGTAAGATTTCTTGTAGTTCCTTTCTGTGTCTGCTATTAATAGTTATTTAAACTTTTATTTATTTATTTATTTATTTATTTAAAAATACATAAAACTATTCCACTCTTAATGATCCACATAATATATAAAACACTGTTTTATATATATATATATATATATATATATATATATATATATATACATACACACACACACACACACACACACATGTACATGCACATATCTAAATATTTTTCTGGTGTTAATAAAACAATGCTAAATGTAATATAACAGAGCTATTAAGTATATATTTATAAATATATATGGTATCCTATATCTATAGCATGTCTCATCCACTATGCAGTCATTGGGTGTAATATATATACTTGAAACTTCAAGTCATGCTATAGACATAGAAAATATATATATATATATATATATATATATATATATATAGCAATAAATTAATGTATATTTGAGCAACAACCTTTCCTTTAAGCATGTTTTGCTGAAAACAACCGACAAGTCAGATTTTATTAATTTTTTATTTAATTTTTCCAGTATTCTTACATTTTTTGCTGGAGATAAGGAATGTAAAAATGTTCTGTAATTATTATTTTTCTAAGTACTTTCGGACACTTCATTGGCTATTCTCAAATTTGCCATGTTTCTGATGTTAATTGTTTTTCATGTTTTGACTGTAACATTATTTATTTTGTTTTTTGAAAAGGAACATTCTATCAAAGCTCTCATGTACCTCAGGTGGCTGGAAATTGCATAAACATCTGACTATTTTAAAAAGCTTTCAATACTCCATTTTGACTATTAAATATATACATATATATATATATATAGAGAGAGAGAGAGAGAGAAAGTTCTTTTGGCTGCTGGCATGTGTATATACCACAAAATATATTAAAAGCTTAGCAGTGTGCCAATAGCTTAGGGGTAGAATCTCTGACTGATGCAAAATTGGTCAAGTTTTAATTCCAGCTGGAGGCAATCAGATGTCTAGCCTCAATGATGAGCTGTGATACAGCGAAACAGGCTTGTGTGTGTGTGTGTATGTATGTATATATATATATATATATATATATATATATATATAGTACTGCGCAAAAGTATTAGGACCAGAACTATTTTATCTTTTATGAGGCATATCGACAGAAAATAAACAGTTTAATTAAAGTAATTTTATTTGATTTTCTCAACAAATGCTTTAACAAGAAAAAAATATTTGTTACAAAATAAATTTAATATTTAGTATAATAGCCTTTTGCTTTGATCACAGCCTTCATTCTGTCAGACATTGACGTCACAAGCTTCTTCAATGTATCTAATGGTAGGTCCTGCCAAGCAGCTTGTATTTGTTCCCAAAGTGTGTCTTGTAAAATAACATTAGATTTGTCAATTCAAGAGGCAGGAATAAGAAAAAAGTCAGTCATATCCAAGGATAATAGAATGAGTAGTTTCAAAATAACTTGTTTCATAGAAAATAGAAAAAATTAAATATAACTTCTTTTTAATACATTTTTTTTTTGTTACAAGTAGTTTTAAATAATCAATATTTATTAGCAATTTACTTGGCTTTTCACCCAGTATTTGAATTTCAGTGAGGTTTTTAGGAAAATCACCCCTATCCTAATAGTTTTGCACACTTCTGGTAGTGTGCAAAAGTATTAGGACAGGGGTGATTTTAAACTTTATTTTAGTGCCTTGTAAAAGATAAAATAGTTCTTGACCTAATACTTTTGCACAGTACCATATATATATATATATATATATATATATATATATATATATACATAAGCCAACCTTCCCTGAAGGTCCGTTTAAGTGTTACCTTGGGAGGTTAATTTACTTATTTGGCTCTGCTTACATATTGAGTGCTTTTTTGTTATTGATTACTCGTCTCGGGGTTTTGGGGGGGGGGGCTACATACTGGCTCAGGCCAAATCGCTTTGGCTGATGTTCATGTGCTTAGCTCTTTCTTTTTTTTTACAACCATTTTTTCCTTCCGCATATATATGCGGAGAGTTTTTTTTCGAAAGTATAGTGATAAGTTTGCATATATATATATATATATATATATATATATAATCACAGTTTTCACAAAGTACCCTAATACTATACAATAGTTCTTGTTCTAATACTTTGGCACAGTGTATATATATATATATATATATATATATATATATATATAATCACAGTTTTCACAAAGTACCCTAATACTATACAATAGTTCTTGTTCTAATACTTTGGCACAGTGTATATATATATATATATATATATATATATATATATATACTCATACTTTTCACAAAGTGCCCTAATACTATGCAATGTTTCTCAGCAGAGTGCATAGATACAAGGCAAAAGTGTTGATCCATACAGGTACAGAACCTAAGTTTTTAAAATAATGACTGCAAATTCTGACCATTAGAGAAATAAAGAAAGCAGTAATTACAGTAGCATTTTAACATGATACATACCTGGTTTCATGGCTGGTTTTAATATTTCTTATCAATGACCACTGACATTATCTCTAGCCCAAAAGTCTTCAGTTTCACGTGAGTCATTTCTTTGCCACTGACAAATGTTTCTGGTGATGAGAAAAAGAATTAATGATTAAAAACTGATCAAAAATCTGTTTCAGAAAATTTTAGTTATTTTGCATGTTGCTCATTGAAAATCAGGAATTAACCTGTGGTCAGGAATTAGGATAAACATTATTTACACTACTGGCCATAATTATTAGGCCACTCCAGTGTTTTAAAATAATGATGTATTTCATACTATTTTTTAGTATTTATTGCCAAGTGAATAATTTTAAATGAAAATAGAAGGGTTCTTTTGTTAATATTGCAAAATAACATGTGCATCAAATTAATATTTAAATATTTAATATTTACCTATATTGCAGTTTAATCAATGAAAGAATGAAGAAAATTTAGGGTGATTTGGACAAGTTCGTCTTTGCTTCCTTGTCTTGTAAAATTTTGTAAAGTAATAATAACAAAAAAACAATTCTATTTTCATTTGGCAATAAATACTAAAAACAGTATGAAATACATGATTTCTTTTAAAAAACTGGGGTGGCTTAAAAATTATGGCTGGTAGTGTAAATATGCGTGGAATTATTCTTACTAAAAATTCTTCATGACTCTAACCTCCAACAAGTAATGGGAAAAATTTGTTAGTGGTTAACTGCTTTTTATTAGTATATACATAAGCACACTTAAAAGGCCAACACAATAAAAAGCATTTAACCATCAGCAAATCCTACACCATTCAAGAAACAGCAAAAAAAAAAAAAGAAAAGAAACAAATAATGCAACATTCATCTAGCAAAGAAATCACTCACACATGAAGATATCAAATTTCATATAAATACAAAAAATTTGGGAAACAGCAGCAGAAAAGCAAAGAATCTTGAAGAGTGAAGATATTACAATATTGCCCTCATGAAACTTCAAAGTTGGCATGTCTGAAATGAAACTGCTCAGCTAAGTGACAAGCTTCTCCACATTAATTCTATTAACATTCTATCCTTATCTTGATATCAAGGATATCAAGCACTTTATGACAAAAAAATCTGCTTCCCTAAAATGCCTTTCCACCAGTAAACTACTGAAAAAACAAACAAAAAAACCCAGCAATTTCAGCACTAAACATTATTACAATTTAACACACACACACACATATATAAAACATATTAATTTAAAAACAGCAAAATCTATCAAGTTATTGGCTTATTTATAGGGATTATATATTGCAAATGAATGAATTGGTTTAATCATTCCAAAATGTTGAGGTATAAAACTTAACCTGAATATTAAAACACTGGATATTACATGATAAGAAAATATATTTTTGGTTTGGGTGTGAGAAGTAATAGTTAAAAAAAAATATAACTGATTACGGAAAATGTGCTGCAATATAAAAATTGGCATTTCATATATATATATATATATATATATATATATATATATAATTCAGTATATGCACATATTCTACTTCTGAGTCATAATCCATTTTTAAATTTTCATTAAAGAAAACATGTGTGCATACATATTCTTTTATAAATATATCATTTTCAAAATATTTTTATATTCACAAAATTTCTGAATATGATTAATAATCCAACTTGTAATTTTTATGGATTGGAATACACACACACACACACATATATATATATATACTTATATTCAAGTTTCCTTGAAAATGACAGACAAGGTGCTGTGGTTAAATTTTCTATATAATTTTTCATTTGATCTTAGAATTTTCTTCTTTTTTTTTTTTCAGTAGATAAATGCTATAAAAATTTTCCAATGTTTTATTTATTGAAACACTTTGGGCTATACTTTTAGCCATTATCAAAGATAAAATTTATTTTATTTTTAACTGAATATATAGACTGTTTTGCACTTGTATATAAAGTCATAGAAATGTTTTATTTTCCAAACATGGTCAGCTATGTTCATAGTTGATATTGAGTGTTGGCTTTTTATTCTTATTGGGTAGCACAATGGCCAAAACATGAGAACAGTGACCAAGATGAGGACAATAGTCTGAATAAAAATAGTATAAATCAGTCATGTCCAAAGTCCAACCCAGGGTCAATTAGGGCCTGCAGTCAAATTTTGTATAGCCTCTATACACTGTCATAGACTATATCACTTATAGCCTGCCAGTATTGTCAGAGTATGTAAAGTACACACCCATGAAATGAAATTTCATGTTTTACCAAAAGATGACAGCAGCACTATGTTGCTAACCTCTGGCAGTGTGATACTGACCATGACCTTTTCCAGCCAATTTCTAAAATCACTGCTTTTGAACCAAACCTGGCCTTTATATTGTAGTCCATATTTCAGTATCACCCTTCACATTAGTGCTGATAAGATATTTGTTTTGGTTATCTGAGATGAGTAAATTCTAAAACCTTATCAAATTAAATTTGTTTTGTGTTGGTCAAAATCAGTTATAAATATATTTGGACACTTGAACTTATATTTTCTACTTCTTAATAAGATGAATGTTGGTGTTCATATTTGTATGTTTTTAAGTTGACAAACAATATTAATTACCAATAATAATAATTTTTCTTCCATGTGCCTTGTCCCTTCAGGACATAGGCGATCATGGAATTTCACATCGGCGATCATGGAATTTCACCTTTCCCTTATCCCTGGTGGCTCTGAGCACGCCTTCTCCTGTTACACCATGCAATCCTCATTCCGTCATCCACCTGATTAGGTCCTTCAAATATGTTATCTGTTGCTTTCCCCTGTCTCTTTTTTCCTCTATTTGGCCTGTTGGTATCAGATTCTCCAAGCCCTACTTCCTCATTGTGTGTCCCAGGAACTTCAGCTGTCTCTTCCTGATGCTCAGTATTCAGTTGCTTCAAGTTTTTCCTTTGATGGTATTGTCCAGCATTCACTGCCATATTGAAGGACAGACAGCACATAGCAATCCAGTACTGTCTTCCTAGTTTCTAGCAAACTTGTCCTGTTTCTTAATACCTTACTCAATTTCTGGAGTGCTTCCTTCGACATGCCAATTCACCTTCAGATCTCTGTGTCGCATTTTCCATCTTCTGTTATAACGCTTCCTAGGTATTTAAATTTTTGTACCTGCTTGATTCTGGTATCCCCAACCTGTATTTGGCATATTGGGATGCCCTTTTTACTGATGACCATGCATTCGGTTTTCTTGCATTTTTTTTTGCAGTCCTTCATTATACATCTACGTTTTCTTTGACTACAGCGTCAAAACAACCATTCACGCTAACACGTCCTTGCTCTCCTTCTTCGATTTGTCTTTCTAAAACCTTACTGAATTAAATTTGTTTTGTATTGGTCAAAATTAGTTATAAATATATTTGGACACTTGAACTTATATTTTCTACTTCTTAATAAGATGAATGTTGGTGTTATGTTCCTATTTGTATGTTTTTAACTTAAAAGTTGACAGACAATATTAATTACCAATAATAATAATAATTAATAATAAGATTAACCTTAAATATATTATAGCTTCCTGAAAGTTCTTTTTTGTCAAACATATTTTACTTCATCTTATATGAGCTTCAGATATGTCGGGCTGAGTGATTTTGGTAGGACCTGTTTAAATTTATTTGACACCCATGTGAAGAAATGAAAATATGCCATTTGTAATTAAATTTTCATAAGATAGTTCATTTGCATTTAATTTTAATGGTTCAAAGAATGCTAAACCAAATGGTTGGCCCTCATACATATTCATCTCATCAAATCTGGCTCTCCTTGAACAAAAGTTTGAATGCCCCTGATATGAATAAAAATTGTTTGCTTTAGAATGATTATTTGCTGAAAAACAACTTGTTGAATCCTAAATACAAAACTTTACTTGTTAATATTTCTTAAAAGAAAAATTTTTTGCCTGTATTGAAATTGTGCTTTTCATATGCATGTATATGTAGCTTATACGAAGAGATACTTTTTTCTTTTTTTATGCTGATATTTACCTAATACAAGGCTTAAGAGCCACTCAAAGTATAAGGTTACTGTGTAGTGTTGTATGAGTGTAAGAAAAAACAAGAAGTGAAGTTCCTGGGGTTAGCAGGAAAGATAATGGTTAACCCTAAACTTAAAGAGGTCAAGATTGTAGTGTTCAGGGGAAAAAAATCACTGAAGCAGTTTTTGGTAGGAAGTTGTTTGAAAATTTACTTCTTACTAATTGAATACAAAGGCTATTAGGATGGTTCACTCTTGTGTATGTGACATGATGCATCCCAGTTGCAAAGGTCAGGGTTGGTAGAACCAAGAAATGTAACTCATCAGAACATTTTTTTTTATAATCATATCGCTCCAAACAAGGCAGTTTACTGCCACTGGTGTACAGGGTGTTACATAGGAGGAAAGTTATGAAAAAGAGTGACTGGTTATTGGGGGTGTCAGGAAGTGGGTAAGAGAAGGATGAGTATTGATGAGAGTGAAGTGAACAGAGAAAAGAGCATGAGAGAGAGGATGCAAGTTAGTGAGATAGGAGATGACTATTGACTTTACATTTAAATTGTTGGAAATTGTAGCTGTCGGGGAAGCAAGTAAACGGAAGGGAATTCCACAGATGGAAAGTGTGAAAAAAGAAGCTGATGGAGTAGAATTTGCATTTACATCTTTTTGGTTTCACAGTAAAAGGGTGGGACCTAGTTGCTAATCTTGTGGCTTGAGTAAATTCATATATAATGGGCACCAGGGAGCTAAGTTCATCGAAGCAGAAGCCATGAAAGTATTTGTAGAAGAGACACAGGAAAGCCACATTGCACCAGTGAGAAAGTGACTCTATCTGAACTGCCAAGCCAGGATTGATTACATTACAGATTTTCTGTTGGATCTTGTCAAGGATCCCTAGGCGGATAGCAGGGGCACCCGACCAGATATGGCAGCCGTATTCAATGCACAGGTGGATGGTAGTCCAGTGGAAATAGCAATGTTACACCTGTGGGGAAGGGGTCAAAAAGTGGGAAATAACTCATCACTCACAATGATATGTATGTGTTTTTGAACTCTCTCTCAAGAGTAGGCAGAGGAGGTGGGGATTAGGCAGCCCTAATGCAGATACAGCAATACTCCAAATTTTGGTCTTATCTGGGGGAGATATATATATATATATATATATAGAGAGAGAGAGAGATACTGACTGGAGTGCAACAATGAACCAACCATTATTCCAACATTTTTAGTAAATGCTCTGCTTGGAGTTGAGGGAGATCAATACTTCCAGTAGATGTTCATGGCAAGGAGCCTCCTTGAGAAGACATCCATCCATCATGATAGGTGAGAGTTCAGGGTCTGTTTGATGATGGTGGAATGTTACTAGTTTGGTTTTGATACAATTCTTGGTCTGACCTACTTTCTAAAATTGATATTTCAACTTTGAAATGCCAGAATACTTATTTTGGGAAATGAATTGAATTGAGAAATTTTTGGCACTCTCTTGAATATATATATATATACTGTATACATAACATTATAACACTTGAATTTTGTGTATGAAATCTGAGAAGGAAGTATGTGAAATCAGTAACTGGGGAATTTTTTATAGCACACTAATCCAAAATGTCACTATTAACTAATTATTTATTTTTGTATATATATATATATATATATATATATATACACACACACACAAATATACGAATACACTAGTTTATACATTATACTTTTGACCATGGGATTGCTACCAAGAAATGTTTTTTTTTAATTTCTTTTCAATTGAGACTAAAAAATATAAAACATACATGTTAGTTTTTTTTCATTTCACCCTATGCAAGGCAGTAATGTCACTAGTACATAGGGAGTGAAAGTGAAAGAAGACTGAGTAATGGGAAGATTGAGGAAAGATAAATAGGGTTCAAAAAGACAGAAGATGGTAATTGACACTGCATTTAAATTTTTTAAGATTGTAGGTATCAAGGAGGTAAGGAAATAGAAGAGAGTTTCACAGGTGGGAAATGCGAAAAAAGAAACTGTCAAGTAGAAGTGGCATTTTCATTTTGATCCTGGTTTTAGAAAATTTTGTTAAGATGGAATCAAATTTGATAAGTTTGTTTTGAGTCATTTCAAATGTAGTTTAATTTTGCTTAAAATATTTAGGAATGAAAATATAGTGACTGAAATTTTTTTTTTTTTGTTATTTAAAAAGTATGCTACGAAGTATATTCTACTTAACCACTGCATCTATATTTAAGTAAAAGGAAAAACTATTTTTAACCTTTTTGGATAATTAACAAGTTTAATCTTATTTGTATCACATTGTATTTTTTTTTTTTTTTTTTTTTTGCTGATAAAATTAATTGAAGAAAATTGTTAAAACATTTTCTTTTTATTGCTATTTTGTGATGAAGTCTTTAATCGCCAACTTTTCAATAATTTTTTTTTTTTTAATGAAATCAAATGCATAAGCATCCCAACCAATGCAAATCAGTGCCCCATACATAACTACTTTGACTAAATATGGTGAGCAAGAAAATTAGAAGTGGTGCAGTTGTCTCTTCAAGGAATATGTTTTAAGACTCCTCCCCAACTGATGCCTGGAAGTAGTACTGAATCCTATATCTACTGATTTTTTTTTCTATACCTACATGCCTTTGGTGAAATTTAATTTCTAATAGGCTTGATTTATTTGGGAAAGATATTAGAACAATCCAGATCTTGAAGCAAACCAGCATCCGGATAGAAAATCAATTCTGTAAATACACAAAAATAGAAAAGGACTTAAGACAAGGATGTGTCTTCTTACCAGACTTATTCAACTTTTACAGAGAAGTGATACTGAGTAACTTATAAGTCCTACCAGGATTCATTATTGGTAGCCACTATCTTAACAATATAAGGTTTACAAATGACACTTTTGATAGCAGACATGAAAAGGTAACTACAGATCTTTCTATAGAGTAAAGGAAAACAAGAAGAAAACAGTTATTGATCTAGAGAGTTCTAAAGGAAGCAGTAACCAGTTAACTCCTAATTTTTTCTCTTCTCCTTTTTTCTTTTTGTGTGTCTCTTTTTGTATTTTCATACCAAAATTATTAGAAGAGTTTTCCATATTTTATCTTTGTTTTTTTCACACTCCACCCACGTCTATTGAACAGGTTAAGAGGCTCATTCCTTGTTCCCTGTTTAGGATGTGGTTTCCGGCTTTCTCTTTTCCAATCTTTTCACTATTACATAGCCCCCTGCACATCAGTGGAATTACCGCCTTGCTCGGGGTGATATGATTAAAAAAAAAAATGTATGTCCTGAATATAGTTAACATTTTCGGTTTAACTCCCATTCTTCTGTGTAACTAAAACTTTTGTTATAATAAAATAATCAAATTTATGTTCAATTCAACACCAACTATCCATGGCACACAATGTTCAGAAAACAAAATAATATTATTAACTAATGTCAGTTCTCTCAGCTCATTGATTTTTTTTTTTTACATATTTTTGAAATCTACCATATATTTTTCATTTTCTCAGTTAAGTAATTATTAATGTAATTACTTTCTCTGATAGCACTGTATAATAATTTCCGATCATTCTATTTACCTTTTATCAGGTTATTTATAGTTTTCAATTTTATAAACATTTATCTAAAATTTATCTAAATTATTTGTTTAATATATTATTGAAAGTGTTAATAATGAATAATTTATAGACAAATGAATCTTTATAAAATTAAAAACTGTAAATAACCTGAATCAGTGGATATATATGAAATTTTAAGATGGACTCTTAAGGCATATTTTTACTGCACATTGTTGTTAATAGTTTGCACATGGTAATTCTTTTCATGATCCTCAGTCTTTGAATTTTTGATAATTGGTAGTTGGTTTATCATCTGCCTTTTATTTCAAAGCATCATAATTGACTACTGATGGTCATTGACTTTTGGGTTTTTACTTCTAGGGACAAGTCACCACTCTTAAAATGCTTAAACCAATTTGATCAGATACTGTTTTATTTTCTTCCATTTCCCAAATTCTGTGAGCAACATGTGTTCATCTTGTCTGGTTGTCTGCACGTCAAGAGTACTCTACACAAATGAGAAAAAGCTGGTGTTATATAGTTCTTTCGGTTTCAGACCCATACTGACTTTGACTAATGGACTAGTGGTTGAATATATTCTTAAGTCCAGCATTGAGTGAATCTAGGCAGTTTCAAGCTTCACCACTAATTCAGTTCTGAACCAAATTTCAAACAGTTTACAGAGTTAGATAGGACACCTCATTAGCTACATTTTGAAAAAAACATTTTGAATTTTGGTTGAGTAGAAAATAAGTTACATCAAAATATATGAAGTCCAAAAAATTAAACTAACGACATAAGCGAGTGAATGACTAATGCTTCTAATAATAAATATTATTTTTTATCATTTTTTTTCTGTTTAATATTTTTGCATGCAGTTTTCAACATTTAAATTCTGATATCTACTTTTTATCATTTTTGTTAATCAAACTTTGCTTATCACTTATCAGAATTGATTATAAATAATCAATGTTTTTGTTGATTATTTTAATCAATTGCATATAAATTTTTTTCTTTTTAATACTTTTGAATGTGGTTTTCAGTATTAAATTTATTTAAAATTAATAGCAATGTCTGAAAAATCATGAATTACATCGAATGATGCATGCATGAAAAGTAATATTCTTAAGATTATATTAAACCTAGAAAAGAATATGACAAGTTATTAAACCTGGAAAAGTAAAGGACAAGATATTCTAGTGAAGTAAAAAATAAGAAATGTCTTACTTAAAATATTGCAGCGAAAAATAAAATTTAAATGCAATATTTTAAGAAATTTTTTATTTTTTACTTCACTAGAATATCTTGTCCTTTATTTTTAGACAAAGGATGAGGGAAAAGCAGAAGCATGAAATAATCTTAGTTGTTGACTCATGTCGAATTTTTTTGAGGGTGCAGTGAGTTATCATTATCATTCATTGAATGGTTAAATTAATCAATCACTCGATAATTCTAGAACTCTTTATGGATTTCCTGGTAATCTATGAAACATTTCACTTGATTGAAACAATGACTATAAATTATTAAATATTTTGACATTTTTTTACCAGATTTAATTGAAAAAATTAGTTAATTCTGAAACACCCTCTCCATCATCAGATATAATGACTTTTATTAACACATATTTTGATTGCATGATATATGTGTGTGTGGTGGTGCAATGGGTATTGATTCAGAATGAGAAACTGGAGAGCCGAGTTCAAATTCCAGTTGAATTTGTTGCATTCAGTTTCACCATCGGGAAAGGTATGAATCTATCTCTTCTGCCTTAAGCTATGGGTTGAATAGCAGGACAGATTGTGTTCTATAGCCTTGGTTGGCAGCTAGTCTACTGCCAAAAGAAATGGCAATCTACTGCAGGAAAATCTTCTACCTAATGTGTCATGTCTTGAAAGAGACATGATTTCCCAAGCATGTATCATGTCTAGCACTTAACTGACTGATCTGGATAAAACAATTAAATAGATAGGCATATTGGTTTCTATAGCCTTGGTTGGCAACAAGTCTACTGCCAAAAGAAATGGGAATCTACTGTGAGAAAATCTTCTACCTAATGATTCATATCTTGAAAGAGACATGATTGCCCAAGCATGTATCACGTACGGCACTCAACTGACTGAGTGAATATTTATCTATATAGTCTTCCTGCCTTTATTTAAACTGAAAGTCTCATTTTAGCAATGGTTGTTGGCTGATTTTGTTAATAACATTAAACTCTTTCAGTGACCTAGAGATTTGAGGATTAACACTGATGATTATCATATAAGTGTATTGCATCGGATTAACTCTCTACCATGTAAGCCTTCCTCAAAACAGATTTTTAATGTTATCAACACTGCTTAATAAATATTGCATTTGAATAAGATTATTTAAATAGATCCTTCAATGTAATCCATTCATTATGTTATTCTAAAGTTTCTCCTTTTTCGCTAACCCTATGTTCATAAATAAGTGTTCATGGTTCTGTATATAGAAATGGGTTTGTCTTATCTGATAGTAAGATGTGCCAATATCACCCATGACAAAAAAAATAGTTTAGGTTAACCCTTGTAACAATTTTATTTTGTCACATCAACTTTGAACTGAAAACCAAACAAAACAAAACTTTGTCTTAATTTCAAACTGAATCTTTAGTCTATTGTTGTAATGTTGGGTAACAGATCAGTGGAACAGACATCAGCACCATTTTCATTACCTGCCCAGATATAAATGTAGCACTGTCTATAGTCAATGTCGACAGAGAATGGTGTTCAGCTCTCACTGACTCTGGTTGCTCTCGGGCAATCATTAGTGTAGAGTGATGTTGGTTTGTGGTCCAAAAAGCACACATTGCCTTACTTGCCAAAATATCTTGTAATGTACAGCAAGATTGTTGCATTGAAGTTGGGGGAAACACCTAACTAATTGCTTTCCCAGAAACTGCAGGGCTAATTGGCAGAGAGGGGAAAGAGACAGAAGGTAACAAAAATAACATTGCCTTGAAAATCACAGCAACTTCAGGAACAAAAATACCCATAAAATCGACTTCACAAAAAAACATGTCTTGTTAATGCCAATCTCTGGATTTCTTTCAGCTTTTATTGACTTGAAGCATCTTACAAAGATCAAGATCTTGACCAGTTGCAGAGATGCCTATATCTAGGTATGCCAAACTGTCCCTTAGTTAACGGGGAAAAATCCAGATATAACTGATGTTTTTTTTGCATCTGTACTAATGCACATTTGTCACATCTATGAGAGTAGATTTTTTTTCATTTGACTAACCATGTCTAGAGATATCTAATTCTTATTTAGTACTGCTCAGTTATTGCTCACACTGTTTTCACTGATTCCAAGTGCACACTGCTCAGCCCAGGGATTAAACTCACAAACTAATGCTTTAAGGGTATTTTTCAAAAATTAAATGTAATAATCTCAACTGGAATTCAGACATACTTCATCAGTTGTTTATTTTGAGCTTCTATATTTTACTCTACCTACACATCTATACATACATTATATATATATATATATATATATATAATGTGTGTGTAGGTAGAGTAATATATATATATATATATATATATATATATATATATATATAGTAATTATTATTATAATAATAATAATAGCATACTGCAACTCAATAGCTACAAAGTTTCGTTGTTAAAACACCATCACCAGGCAGTAAAATGGGGTTAATTTAATTGGTTATATATATATATATATATATATATATATAAAGATATTTTTAAAATAAGATAAAAATAAAACATTTAAAAAAATAAAAACATAAGAATAAAGATATCATCTACTGAGATGAATTAAGTGGGGTTGGGAGGTTATGACATTTTAAAGAATGGGGTGTATAAGACTCATAGACAATATTTTGCCACAGAAAGCCAGACATGTCAAAAAATTTAGACTAGAGAAAAAGAATTAATCAGAGAGAGAGAAGAGAAAGACTAAGGAAATAGAAAAATCCAGTCAACATAAAATAAAATAAAAAACAACATAAAGGATAAGAATAATATAATAAAAATATTTTCTTAGGGGATTTGTTCATAATTACAAATAAAAAGATGATAGTAATGAAAAGATTACCAGTTAAGCTAAATTTTAAGGAACCAAACAAGCAAATAGTAAAAATATTGAGATAAAATTGAGATAGTTTCAGATATATCTAAGAGTATGGAATTCTATGGTGGCAAAAATTAGTGATCTCATTATGTTGGTTCAATAAGTCAGCTTTGGGGAACTTTATCATTTAGATTTTTTTTTTTTATGTAATCAAAGGAAACATATTTCATGTGACGATTTACATGTTCTAGCTTTAGTTAATATTTTCCAGTTAACTGTAGGAGTTTTATTTACCTCTTTCAACTGCCAGTTGTGCTGGTAAAATCGAGACTTAGAATTATTCATAGTACATCCGATATAATGTTTGGTAAGATTAGAATTTTCAATAGTGCATATGATAGCTTGGTATGCTACTGAATCTGTAAGGCATTTATTTTGCAAAGGACATAAATCAGGGTTATGAATATTGCAAAAAATTGTGTTATCATCATTATTTATAATAAGTTGGTTATAACTAATATCATAATGTTGTTTTAGGATTTTATTATAGTGTTTTTTTTTATTATCATATCAAGATTATCAGTGCAGTTATAACTAAGTTTCAGTGTATTTTTATTAAAAAATTTGCTAAGGAGATTATTATTTGGGAAGTGTTTTTGAACTAGATTAAGGAATTTATTGCCTCACTTGGTACTAACCATTTCATTAAATGGTGGTGTGTACCAAATTATTTTCCTATTTCGATTATGTTTAGTATTAAATATCATAAAGAAATTAATAAATACTTATATTATTATTATTAATATATATAAAATGTCATTCTATTTATTAATATGTTGTCTTGTATACAATGCTAGTTAGCTGATTTTATACACCATTCAACTCATTTCAGGAATTTGAGTCCTCACTAAGTGCCGCTTTTGACAGACTAATTTAAGCTTATTAAATATATATCTATATTCAGTATATGTATTCTTTATTAGGTTATTTGTTATGCCCAACTTGATAGTTGTTTACTCAGTTTAGCTCTGTTTGCTGCAAGGCCATTACTAAAAGAGAATTTGTCTATAAATGCACTTGCTTACGAAACCTCATAATACAATAATTGCTCTTACAGTGATTTACTAAGTGCAGCTTAGATGTGGCACAAGGCTGAAAGTATGGAGCACCTAGTGATGATCAAACTCACTACTCATTTGAAATTGATCTAGTAAGACAACCTTGCTAATCAATACACTACACTGAAGTGCTAAAAAAATGTTGTGATATACTGAGCATAGCTTAGTTATAACACAAGGCTGATATTAAGGAGCACATGGTAAGGATCAAACAGTAATTGATCTTGTAAGATGAACTTGCTAACCATTATACCATGTTGAAATGCACTTCTTTTATGTGCCCTTTTCCTTCAGGATATAAACAATTATGGCCCTCCACATTTTCCTGTCTCTTGTAGCTCTTAATAAGTTTTATCTTTTTGTTATTTCTGCCAAACTCTGTTCTACTATCTATTTGTTTAAGCCCATCAAGTACACATACTACTTTTCTTTTGCCCTCAATCTGTCATGTGAATATCAGGTTTTCCAAGCTCTCAATCCTCATTAGGTGCCCCAGAAATTTCAACTGCCTCTTCCTGATGTTAAGTATAAGTTTCCTTTTTGTTTCTATTTTATCAAACAACCTTGTTGTTGCTCACACCTTTGGTCCACAGCATCTTTCTGTAGACCCACATTTCTGTTGCTCCAAGTTTGCTTGACTAAGAAGCACTTCTTAAAACATCTTTCATTTTACATAGACTTTAGGAAGTGGATCAGGCCAAAAGATTTTCAGCCCCCTCTCATGCATACATATGAACATATGTAGATATTTGGTAAGCTTAGTTTTGTCTGGCATGAAACAACTGTTGTGAGGAAGCCAGTGTGGATTGAACTTGTTTACCACTATTCTTCTGTGAATTGCTCCACCCAACATAAGCGCTAATTGGGCTGAAGAAATGAAAGAAGAGTTGGTTAAAATATTGATTTTCTTTTAGTGGGAGTTTAGGGCTGAGCTCTGTTCTCTAAAGCAAATTTCTTTGTGTAGGTTGCATAGAAAAAGAAATACAAAGACAGAACTGTTGCCAGTGATTTTTTCTTTCTTTCTCATCATGAAGGCTTCATCAATGAACAGCTGTATTCTTGTCTTTTATACTCATTAAAATAGAAACTTTCTTTGAATATAATTATAAAGAGACTATTTGAGTTTGATGACACATGTTCCATGGCCATCATAAAGATCTGGATTTTACATTATCAAGAAGTGTCTCCTTTAGAATCTCTTAACATACTTTTTGGGGTTTTCTTTTGTTATTTTTTTGTTGTCACAAAACAGTTTCTTTGAGATTTCTTCCCACTTACTGTTTTGTTCATAATCTTATCTATCCTCAGGTTCCTTTGTCTTTCATGACCTTCAGAAACTCTTAGCATAGTTTTAAGAATTTCCCATGCTTCACTGTTACTTTTCCATCATATGTTTTAAATGTTATCTCATCAATAATTTTGTTAATATTGTCCTCAATTTCTTCTTTTTGTGGTTTTTGAAATCTGTAAATAATTTGAAATTTTTTCTTTGGTTTTATTTTCTCATTGCTTTGCATTTTTTAAAATTTGTCCTCTCTGCTTTTCTTATAATGTAACCTAAATATTTTTTTTTCATTTTTGTGGCTTTTAAAAGGAACACTGGTCACATTTCAAAAGGAATGATGATATTTTCTTTGTAAGTAGTAATTTTCTAACAGTTAATGCTGCTGACTTGCTTTTAATAAACAAGTAAAGAAAAAAATTATTGGAAGATCCAATGAAACTTATAAAAATAAACACCTTTTTATTTTATGAAAGCAATAAATATGTGTATTTTAAAAGTATAGCTAAATGTATACCAAAATATAAAACAAAGGAAAAGAGAAAGGATAGGAAAAAATACTCCTTTTAAAAGTGATTAATGGGAAAAATATGCCAACAAAAAGAAATAACTAAAAAGGGTTAACCAGATATCACTCCTCACTCTTCAGAGCTCAATTGGGAACAAAAATGTGCACAATGACTAAAAACAAAAAAAGTGGGAAGTGAAAATTTTTTCTTTTTTAAACAAGTTTATATTTTTATGCATTGTGGTGCAATGAATATTGGCTGGGAATGAGAAATTGGAGTACCAAGTTCAAATTCCAGTTGAATTTGTTGCATTTACTTAGGTGCAAATACTCTTGGGAAAAGTATGAATCCATCTCTTCTCCCTCCATCTATGGGCTAACTAACAAGACAGATTGGGTTCTATAGCCTTAGTTGGCAACCAGTCTACTGCAGAAAGTAATGGCAACCTACTGTGAGAAAGTCTTCTGCCCAGTCAGTCATCGGTTGAAAAAAAACATGATTGCTCAAGTGTGTATCCCGTATGGCATATAACTGACTGACTGACTGACTTATATTTTTAACTTTAGTCTTGACTTTTGAACTGATTTAATTTTTCTTTCCCTTAAGGTAATCTTGTGATTCTTTTGCTGAAACTTGTCAGTTGCTATAAAGAATTATTTTTTTATTTTTTAAAATGAGTTTAAATTTTGCCCAAATATTTGGGATACCTGAATTTTTCTTTTTCTTGAAAAATCATTAAACACTGAAAATTCTTTGATAATGTGAGAATATTATCAAAAACTGTTTTTAAAAATTTTTGTTCACACATTTAATAGAATTTGAATAATGCTATATAATTCATTTTTTTTTAAATGTTAATTATTTATGAGTCTGACATCTTTTACATTGTTGATAATATTTATATTTATTTTTTTCTAATCATTTTCCCACCAAGCAAAGCAATAAAGCCACTAAGTGTGAAAAAAATATGAGAAAAAGAAAAAATATTAAGGAGAAAAAACAATAAAAGAGCAGAAATTAAGAAGACAAAAGATCATAATTAATATTTGATTTAAACTTTTGAAGATCAAAGTTGATTGGAAAGCAAGAGGCCAGATGAGAATTCAAAGATTATATTTGTGGCCAGATGTTACATTCACATCAATGACTGTGTTAGGCTTTTAGCATTTTTATGCTTTAAGTGACACAAAAACATATTTATTTTCATCAATAACCAAATCATATGATACAGAAAATATTTAACCAAATGACCAAACAGCAGATTTTATTTGTATATTTCTTTTGTTTATATGCTTTCTTTTACAGGATATCTATGTCAGGATGAGAACTTTACATCATCCCAGCTTAATGTTTTTGAGCAGCTATAATAAAAAGTTTTCAAATTCTAATGTGGTTTTGAAGATCTGTTGTTGCAATGCCTATAGAAGGGATTTAATTTCACAAATAAGTTTACAACCCTTTATAAATAACTCACTTAAAAGGAAATTAAAAGCAGATATTGTTACTTTCTATTTACAGAATTTCTAATTAAAAACAAATAATTTGTATTCTTTTTCCAATTTCAACATATACAAGATAACCAAAAAAAGTTCTGTCCATTTTTAAAGGAAAAAAAGAAAACGCTTCACAGTATGTGTAAGCTATATTTAGTCTTCGAATAATTGCCATCGGCATCCAGCACCTTCTGCCAACATGTCTCCAGCTGTTCAATGCCCTTGCTGTAGAACTGGGAGGTTTTGACACAAAGAAGTCCGTGAAGGCTTTGCGCAAGTCTGCTTCATTGGTGAAGGATTTCCCATGAAGATGATTATCCAGAGAGTGGAAGAGGTGGTAATTGGATGGTGCAAGTTCAGGTGAATAAGAAGGATGCCACAAAATCTGCTTAACATATGCGGCAACTTGGTGCAGCTACTGATAAACCCACTTTGAAGTCGTAAAGCAAACAGTCCCAAACAAGATCTCTAGATACTTCCATCCTTCTCACAGCTGTCCGACTTATAAATGATGGCCGGGCAAGGTGCGCATATTTTTTATAACGTCTGATGTTCCTACTTCCGGCTGTCCAAATTTGAAAACAATTGCTACACGCATTTTGTATATATTTCAACTTTATTCAGTGACAAATCAAAAAATGAACAGAACTTTTTTTGTTACCTTGTACTTTCAAAATTAATTTGAAAAATGCTGTAATGAAGATCTGTCCTCTTATATGGCAGCAAATGCTGGATGATGATCTCAAAGATGAAGAAGAATCTTGAAGCAATAGAAATGTGGTTCTACAGAAGGATGCTGAGGATACCATGGACAGAACATGTGAGCAATGACAAAGTTTTGGAGAGAATGCAAACAAAAAGAAACTTGGTATCAGGAAAAGACAACTTGGGTTTTGGATCACATAATAATGAAGGAGGGCTTGGAAAACCTGATACTCATGGAACAAATAGAGGGGAAGAGAGACAGAGGGAAGCAGTGCAAGACTTACTTGATAGGCTTAAGCAGGTGGATGGTGAAGCAGGGTTTGGGACAGATACCAAGAGGAAAATATTAAGAGCAACAAGAGATAAGAGCAAGTGGAAATCTATAAGCGCCTATGTCCTGAAAGGATATGATGCATAAAGAAGTATTTTTATTATTTATAAATTTTTAGACTAATGTCCGTGTGAGTTGCAAGCACAGGATTTCTGTAATTGGAATGAAAGTAGTTTGGCGCATACCTTGAATCCATCATAAAAATCCAGGATGTAAAGTTAATAAATACGAAACACCTCAAATAACTCATTGATCAGTTAAAATAAATTTAGTTTAGGATATAAGGAAATTGAACATAGGATTAGTTTTGCATAATACCACAAGATGCTACAAAGCTAAAACATTAACCTAAAAACTGTAGTCATACTTTTAAATATTCTCAACAAATTGAAACTTTTATATGGATATCATGCATGGTACCAATCCCTGTCAGCCACCTTCTCAGATCAGTGATTAAAAATGGATTTCAGCAAAGGATAGTTCTTACAGTCTTAGTGTAGACCATCTTTTTTTTTAACCCCAGAATCACAAACAAAGAAATGTACCAGATAATAGAAGCCACATCATTCAAAGACTTTCAACTGCAGCTAAAATAAATAACATATGGAACCAGAAAAGAAAATAATGAAATAATCAATATGTTGATGTTTCGCAGTATGTCAAATAAAAGGTTAGAATACTCGACAAAGCAATAACTGTTATTGGACTTTATAAACCTATTTTCTTGAAAAAGATTTTTAATAGAAAGATCTTATAAATTTCAACTGAAAGTAGAACCAGCTACCCAAGCAATGAATGTCTAATGTGTTCATATAAGAAATATCTGATATTTCCATGACTATTAGAATTTGAGAACAGATACTGCAGTTTGATCCAAGCCTGAACACAAGAAAGTGAATAAAAGCATAACTTGAGTAGCACTGGTTGCTCAGTCAATGAATGTTGAATGTTTCCTTATAAGAAAATGTCTAGTATTACCATTAGAGATGGGAACAGATACTACACTTTGGTTATGATTTGATGGCCATGAAGTGAATAAAATTGTAACTTGAATAGCACTAGTTGTTTGGTCATTAAATGCCCATTGTTTTTGTTTATATAAGACAGGGATTAATTACCATTACCATATGCAAGTATATTGTAATATTTCAGTTTATTTGCATTATTCTCATAATATAATGACATAACGATTCAACAGTAGATAAGTATCAAAATATTAACATTAATCATTCCCATAATATTTTATTTAGAAAGTAACTAATTAAAATATCAAAATGAAATTAATTACAAGTTTGTTTTTTGTTTTTTTATAACCATGTTGCCCCAAGCAAGGCATTTTACTGCCACTGTTGCACAGGGGGTTACATAGGAGGTAAGTTATGAGAAAGAGTGACAGGTTACAGGGGATGTCAGGAAGAGGGTAGAAGAAGGATGAGAATACTGATGAGAGAAAGAGAGGATGCAAGTTAGTGAGATAGATGACTATTGACTTTAAATTTGAATTCTTGAAGATTGTAGCCGTCGGGAAAGCAAGTAAATGGAAGGGAATTCCACAGACAGGAAGTGCAAGAAAAGAAGCTGTTAGAGTAGAATTTGTGTTTACAATTTATTGGTTTCACAGTAAATGGGTGGGACCTAGTTGCTAATCTTGTCGCTTGAGCAAATTCGTGTGTGGTGGGGTACGAGTGAGCTAAGTTCATCTGAGCCATGAAAGCCATGAAAGTATTTGTAGAAGAAACACAGGGAAGCCACATTGCACTGGTGAAAAAGTGACTGTATCCGAGCTGCTAAGTTGGGATCAATCACATTACAGATTCTTCGTTGGATTTTGTCAAGGATCCTTAGGTGAATATCAGGAGCACCCGACCAGATATGGCAGCCGTATTCAATGCACAGGTGGATGGTAAATTTGTATATGTGCAGGATTGTTTTGGATGGGAAAAACTTCCTAGCCCTGCACAGAGAACCAACCTTCTTAGCAGTGGATTTAGCTATGGATTCTATATAGTTATTCCACTTGAGGTCTGTTGTGAGAGTTAACCTGAGGAGGCGCAGTTTTTAACTTTCAGGGAGACTAGACTGATCCATGATAATGGGGGTTTGGAGCAATTGTCTGCGGGGGTTAATAGATAACAGCTTTGTTTTGGAAGCATTGAGATTCACAAGCCATTCCATACCCCAGTCCACCATGGATTGGAGGCTCTTTTCAAGCTCAGCAGCGAGGTTTGCTTTACACAACTATATTGATGAAATTATCTACATCCTAATAAATCTAACTCTCTCTTAAAAAAATATATATATGTTAATAAGTTAAATGGTGACTATCTACATTTTTTCTGAGCAATTTTTAACATTTTATTTTATAAAATCTTCTTATGGAAGTGTTTAGACAGTACATATTTTTCAAGCACTTAAGAGTGACCGCCATTTGCAATAATTCGTAAATAGCTAGAAGCTTGCTTGTGAGTTCAAATCCAGTACAGTTGATGGAGGACACCAAAGTTTTTGTAAAATCTGTTTTTCTTTGTTGCTTCAATGACAAATATTTCTCGATTGTCTGAGAGAATTGGTGAGAGATATTGTATGGCCAAACTGAATCAACCTGAAGCTTTTTTCTGATCAATGCGAAGATCGTGGCAGACAGACACACAACAGATCCAGCCCTCGTGCTTGTTATGCCCACTTCAGGAAAGGCTATGCGTTGGTGTGTGCATAAGTGAGTCTTTTAGATGAGGCAGGGAAATCTTAAAATCTCTGGACAATAAAGAAAATTCTTATCGTTTAAATGCTGTTCCATTCTTTTCTTTGTTGATCTTATTTTAAGCTCTTTCCTTAGTGGTAAAGACATATGTCCTTTCCTCTCTTTCTTTTTTCAGTCTTTCTTTCTTTTTTCCTTCCTTCCTTTTCTTTCTTTTTTCTTTCCTTCATTCCTTTCCTTTTTCTCTTTCCTTTCACTTTTTCTTTCTTTATTTTCTTTTTCTTTTTTCCTTCATTTCTTTCTTTTTCCTTTTTATCTTTCCTTTCTACCTTTCATCTTTCTTTTATTTCCTTTCTACCTTTCCTTTTTCTTTCCTTTCTACCTTCCCTTTTTCTTTCCTTTCTACCTTTCCTTTTTCTTTCCTTTCTACCTTTCCTTTTTCTTTCCTTTCTACCTTTCCTTTTTCTTTCCTTTCTACCTTTCCTTTTTCTTTCCTTTCTACCTTTTCTCTTTCTTTTTCTTTCTACCTTTTCTTTCTTTCTTTTTTTCTTTCTACCTTTTCTCTTTCTTTCTTTTCTTTCCTTCCTTTCTACCTTTTCTCTTTCTTTTTCTTTCTACCTTTTCTCTTTCTTTTTCTTTCTACCTTTTCTCTTTCTTTCTTTTCTTTCCTTCCTTTCTACCTTTTCTCTTTCTTTCTTTTCTTTCCTTCCTTTCCTTTTTCTTTCATTTTCCTTTCTCTTTTTCTTTTATATTCTTTTCATTTTTCATTTTCTTTCCTATATTACCTTTTCTTTTTTCTTTCCTTCATTTTTCCCTTTTTTTCTTTTCCCTCTTTCTTTCTGTTTATTTTTCCTTTTCTTTCTTTCTTTCTCTTTTTCTTCTTTTCCATTTCTTTTACATTCTGTCTATTTTCTCTCTTTTTTTCTTATATTTCTTTCATTTTTATTCTTTCTCTTTCTTTTTACTTCCACTTCACCTAACCTCTCATCATCTTTTCAACCTTCTCCCACCCAGAAGATAGACATTGAAAAGCTGGGTTCAGTATTGTTTCTTGTTTATTTGCCCTCCCACTCTGTGTTTCAAATCTTCTTTTGTTTGTCTGTTTTTTCTATTTCTTTCTTATTTCACTTTTCCCAGACTTTAATCTTTTTTTTTTTTTACCTTAATCAAATTTTGGTCTTCCTCATTCATTATTTTCTTTCTTATTTCTTTCCTTCACTTATCAACCTTTTTCTTTTTCTTTCCTTCACTTATCTCTCTTTCTATCTTACTAAGCCATAAATTTCTATTTAATTTATTCTTTTATCCAACAAATGACAAATCAACTCAGTTACTCTTTTTCATTTGCTCAGCTTGTTTTTTCCTATTTTTT
This sequence comes from Ascarosepion bandense, assembly GCA_037127315.1. Taxonomy (NCBI): domain Eukaryota; kingdom Metazoa; phylum Mollusca; class Cephalopoda; order Sepiida; family Sepiidae; genus Ascarosepion; species Ascarosepion bandense. The sequence goes on from JBBBDQ010001092.1 coordinate 1,124,146, forward strand.
TCTTTTTCATTTTCATTTAAAAGCTGTGTGTGCGCACACACATGCATAAATTAAAAAATATTCAGTCAGTTAAGTGCCATATGCAATACACACTTGGATGATCATGTCTTGATAGAGACATGACTGACTGGGCTGAAGATTATTCTACAGAATGTTGCCATTACTTTCTGTAGTAGACTGATTGCTAACCTAGGCTATAGCCTGTTATTTGACTCCTGATTTATTTCCAACTACCTTTGTAGCTACTTTTTAGTTAGACAATTTTTTTCTTCTTATTCCTTAACTTTAACTTATCTGCCTCTATTTTTCACACTTTACATAATTTATATATGGTTACATTAGGTTTTCACCAAATTTTTATATTGTTATTAAGCATTTTAATTACAATAGAATTGTAATAATATTATTTTTGTCATGACTTTTGTTTGTATCATTATTATTATATAATTGTAACTGCCAAAAAACAAGACCTGCCCACTAAATGGTCAGTGCATGACTAAAAGTATAATTTACAGAGCTAGCATCTATTCTGATGGTGATGTTAAATTTTATTTTGACTCAACCAAAAACCAATAGAAATACCATTACTACCATCATCAAATGACTTTAAACTATAGTTAATACAGCTACACACACACACATATATATATATATATATATAAAAAAAAATATTTCTGACAATTAAAAAACAACAAAAAAACAATTGATACCTGGGATATCATTGCAAAAAACAAATCTTATAATGGAAAGGGAAACAGATGTAATTTATGCCATTTAGAAAAACTTGTTATCTTAAAACACTTAGATAACCTGATTTAACTTTAATTTACTAAACAAAAGAAGTGAATTGATGATTAAATGCAAGCATAGAAATAAATATCTGCTCAAATACATGAAAATGGATTAATATAGATTCTTCTATATAGACATTTTTACTACAATTATTATTATTAATTTCTTTTATTTTCCCTTAAACTAAAAACAAGTCATCTCACTTTGCACAAATTGTACACCCTCTGCTCCTAAAATATTCTACCTATTAATCCATTTTTTAAGATTTTACTTTTCAATTTTGTTGAAATTTTCAGTTAAATTAAATCAAATTATATAATTAAAAATAGCACCCCAACATTATAATATTTGACTGCCATGAACAATGCAAAAATCAAAAATTCAAATCCTATAATGGTCAGTTCATAATATGCACCTGATGATTGTATAGTGCATGAAACTCCAAGTCATGCTATAGACATAGAATAAGAAATATATATATATATATATGTTTTTCAGGTTTATTTTAGTTTATTATTCAATCATAATTATCATAATTTAGAGCTCTAGTAAACACACTACCACATGAGTGGGGTACTGAAAAGGTTTCAATTGACCAAAAAGAAATTTAAAATGTCTTTATGCTTAGTTAAATATTGGGAAGTGGCACAAGCCAAGAATATTTCTATACATTTATTCCTATTTTCTTCTAAAGATGAAAACATTTGAATGAATAATGCAAGTTTATACATGAATATATGTTTATATAAAGCAAATGGCCTACAATGGCTGGTAGTTCAACATTCCAAATTCCCAATCAATAAGCAATCAATAAAAAAATAAAAGAACTTATTGAACTCATCCGACTTTGGAATAAAACTACATTTATTGATCATCCACTGAGGCATGAACCCACAAGCTATTCATAGTAGACTCATTCTTTTCTGGGTGCTCTATAAAAATGGCATTGTGCCAATGTTGGCTTGTCCAACACGTATATATTTATTTTGACTGGTGTGCACTCACACATACATTTGAGTTTATATATAGATAAATAATATATATTATGCATAATGTTTATTTTATATATCTGTATATTATATTTTCTTATGTTTGTATTAACGTTCACATTTCTTATATATACATTTTTTTCTTTAAAACTATGTGCAGGTGTGCTTTTATACAATATATATATATATATATATATATATATGATGTGTGTGTGTAGCTATGCATGCATACAAACAAATCAATGGAAAGAAAGAGGCTCAATAATATTTGGGAATTCCTCCTGGGGAATCCAAAATGATGCCAATCTTAACAGGAAGTTTATTGAAATGGAAATAGAATTGAATATGAATATTTCCTATTTAGAGGCACACAGGAAGAATCCGGATTTTCCAATCTGTCTATACTGCCAAGAGTGAGGGAAATGAAGACAAACAATTTGCTAAAGGTAACTTTCTTGATACAAAAGAATGAACAAATATCTTTTGGCCAGGAAGTAAATTAAACAATTCAAAAGTTTTATACCTTCCCTGAATGTCATGTCTTATCCAGTAGAAATAATAATTCTTAAATTATTTAATTCTGGGTTCAAACCAAAAACAAGTAAATACTGTCTGCGATGGATAAATTTTTTACATTTTATATCTTAAATTTCTCGCATATACATTGTTTGTTTTGGATTTTGTCAACTACACTGTATAAATGGGTCACTTGGGCACCATCTTTGAGAAAAAAGAGCATCATGACACAATTCACTCTGCCAGAAATTTGGAAATAGCATGCTGTACTGCTTGGCATTTGCTTCAATACAAACACTTTAGAGTGTTTGGGTGTCAATCTAAGGACAGTGCAGAGGATTTGGAAAGAGTTAGATGAGTCAAATGGTTATTACAAAGGTATGGTAGCTCAGAAAACTCACTTTGATCATTCTGATGAGAAAAAATTCCTGAATTTGTTGATGAGGTTCTTAGACTTAACATAGAGGCTGCATCAAATGCCTTGAGGAGGTAGTACTGCCCTAAGTCAAGAGAGAGGCTACTGGAAGATCCTATGTCTAGCAACAGGATTCTGCACAATGCCACACAAGCAGGAAAACCTAGTCTTGGCTATCAGATAATTTCTGCAACCACATCACCCTTTACATCTGGCCACCTAATACCCCAGACTGCAACCCCCTTTATTAGATGTGGAATGCCATTGTGCAAGAAATCAACAAAACTCCTTGCAACACCAAAGATGAACTAAAAGCAACAATTATGGCAGCATTCACCAACTTAGAGAATGTTCAGAAGAGATGCAGGAGATTCTGAAATCATCTGGAGGCCATGTTTGAAGCCAATGGGGATTTTATTGAATAAATTTTCTCTTTAGTATTTCAAGATATTTTTGCAATTTTACTGATAAAATGAAATGCCAGTGTTATTTTTATTTTATTGTTTCATTTTTGTCAATTTATTCATTGCAACCTATAGATTTATAATTCACTAACTACTGTAGTTTTAAATTAATAGTTATTAAAATATAGATTATGCAGAGATAGTTACTATGTTGAAATAAATTAAAATTCAAAGTATTTTGAATTATTTAACTTAATAGATGTATAGCTTAGTACAGCGAAATACCAAATTAAATAAACTGGAGATAGAAAGATTGTGTTACAGCAATAGCAGCAACAGCTAAAATGGATAGAATATGTAACTTGAATAAAATATCTAAATTTATTTATAAATGGAACTTTGTCTGTGTGTGTCTGTTATCTATAGACTCCGAAACGGTTGAACCGATTTTCTTGAAAATTTACACAGTTATAGTATAAGTGTCTGCGAGTTTTCTTAGCTAGGTTTTGTGTTGAGGTATCCCCGATAAATATCGATAATCGAAAAATCGGGTTATAAAAGGAGTGGTCCGATTTTAATCAAATTTGATACACTCATAGACAAAGACATAAGAAACGATATTCAGAAGTTTCAAGGCTGCAGTTCTTACAATAGTGCAGAAAATTGATAATATATATATATAAAAGGCAAGATGTTTGTGTGTGTGTCTGTTTATCTGCCTGTATGTTTATCTGCCTGTATGTCTGTAATTTTTTCAGCCCTTTTTAGTTTTTGCTTCAGGTTTGGCTCTAAGTAGGTATAATTGTAGTTCTTAGTCTCAGCCATGATACCATTTACTCAGAGGACTTATTTAGCCTTCAAAATTCAGTTTATGATGAAAAAAACTTATTTGATATCGATACCAGGAAATCAAAATTTGACTTACATCCATTCATTTTTCTTTCAGTCTACGGTTTTGCTTTAACTGGAAACAACTATTGCTTTTTAGTCTTTCATGCCAATGTCCAAAGAGTCTGTGCTCCAGGACCATGGATTAGTTTTAAAGCTTTCATTACACCCGAGCAATGCTGGGCTATATTGCTAGTTCCTCTCATAAATATAATAACAGAATATCTCCTTAGAAAGTAGAGATGATCAGGTTGCGAATATGAAAGTGTGTTAAAAAATATCCAGCCTAATCAAGAACACTTTCCTAAAAAGAAAAATTCTGATGTATGGTCATTTGGTTGGATTTTGGGAAGTAGGTTAAGCTGAAACTTTTTCAGCACCTCCTCATATATTTCTTTTTCAGCACCCCCTCATGCATTGCTTTATTTTTTTATTCCTTTTGTTTTGTTAGCTTTCTTTGGATATTATTTAGCTTTAATGATTTAAAAATCAGAAATCCTTCCTGTGACAATCAAGTTGTCTAGATAACAATCTTAGATTACTCATTCAAAAAATATAACTATTGCAATCACAAATTTGTGTAAATATGGCCGTCTTTTTTTTTATGCTACAAGTGAATGAACTTTGATAAAAACCTAGAGGTGGTATAAAAATCCACATTCAAACCTGAAAGAATGTCATAAAAAAATTTTTTTTCACTTTTTATTTAATTATTTTTTTAACTGAGTCCTTCCTAAGCAAGGTTGTAAAGCCACTAAGACACTGTGGGTTACTGAGTGTGGATAAATTAGAAAACAGAACATTTCTAAGGAGCAAGAACCAAAAAGGAGTAATCATTACAATAGATAGCAATTGGCATTGCATTTAAATTTTTGCAAATTAAAATTAGCTGGGAAGCATGGAGCTGGAAGAGAGTTCCACAAGCAAGAAGTTTCAGAAAATAATCTGTTTGCATAGAACTTACGGTTACATCTAGCCAAGGAGATTAGTCCAAATTGAAATAATAACAATTTAAGTCTTGATTTTTTATTTGGCAGAGTTCTTTTTTGAGTACCAATACAAAATATTCAGTCAATGGGCCTCTATTTTTTTCTATTTGCTTAGATTGCCATAAATCTCAGTTATATATTTGTTTTATTTTTCTATTTTTTTTATTTCAAGCCTTAGCTTTAGAGCTCCTCTTTTTATGCATTCTATTCCCAAACCAATTTTGGCCTCCATTATTTGTATATATTTCTGAGATGAGACAGTATTTACACTATTTACATTATTCGGACTATTGTCCTCATCTTTGTTGGCATTTGTATGACGTTTCAGCTGTTATACACTCCAGCCTTCTTCATACACATGGCTCAGTGGATATAGATGTTGGTTAATTCCAGTGACTTGACCTAGAGAGTTGTGAGTTCAGTACCAGGCTACAGCAGTGGAGAACAAGTAACTTAGAGAGTCTGGTTAGAGGGAGATAACTCATGACTACCAAAAGAGGCTTCACACAGAGAATGAGACTGCTATATTCCAGTGTTTGTAATAAAGGGTTTGGTTTGAAATTCCTAACACCTGAAGAAGGCATACAACAGCTGAAATGTTGTACAAATGGCAACAAAGATGAGGACAATAGTCTGAATAATGTAAATAGTGCAATTTTTACCTGTTCCATTCATTTGCTTCCTTTCATTGGATCTGCCACTTTTCATTTTATCAATCTACCCATTTATTTCTCTTGTCATTGTCTTTATTCATATTTTTCTACTAGTTGGGATGTTTGTCTTGATAAAATCAAAAACAAAAAAAGGAAATCCCTGTATATTCTGTTTTTCTTTTTATTCATTTTTATTATTATTCAGCAATCTTGTTATTTTTTCCCCTTTACTTCATTTCTTTTTACATAATTTTTTTTCAATTTATGATTTTAAGATTTCTATTTTTATTTCTTCTTTCCTTTTTCCACTTCTTTAATCACCGATTCTCTCAATGTGTTTGCCTAAGAATTTTTTTTTTAAAGTCTGATTAATCTAAATAGAATGTTTGACTGGAGTAAAACTGAACAATCTTTCTTTCTGGCTTCTATGCCTATGTAGAAAATCTATAAATATTATTTTGTAATTGACTTCTGGCTTAAAAGAAACCTAGGATCAAAAAGAGGACTGTTGAAATTTCTCAGACATATAGTGAGGAAAAAAACTTGGAAAAAATGACACTCACAGGATATAATGAAGGCAAGAGAGACAGGAAAAAAGCATGTAACCTACCTAATGAACTTGTGTAAATGGATAGCAGGACAGAGAGACAGGATAGATAGTAAAAAGACAAGCATTTTCATACTTTCCTCTGCTTTGAGTTAGATATCTTTCTGATTCACTCTGTGTCAGCTGTGCAGGGGCTCTGAGCATCACATCCAGCCCATAAAACAAATTCCCTCGGAAATCTAAAATAGAGCATAAAAGAAACCAATCATGACTATTGCTGCGAAAGAAAAAATGATATGCTCAGGAGCCATCAGATTTGCTTTTAAGAAAGCTGCTCATAAATGACTGGGAGAGAAACAAGGAAAACAAGACACACGTATCCATTCAAGACCCATTCTTCTTCAAATTGATATACCACGCCCACACAGAGATATTTAGCTTGCATCCACTGTATCAGCAATACAAAAAGATTTTATATTTATCATTCTTGTCTGCTTCATCTTTGTCCTTACTTTTGTCTGTTTATTCAGGCTGCCATGTGCATGTTTATAACAAATAGAGAATAACATGTATCAAGTATCAACACTGAAGAACCAAGTATCATTGATAGCCACTGACACTGTATGACACTAAAGGACTATGTATAAGCAGACACTGTCTAAATCTGTTTAACATTGAAAAAGCATTTATCAAGAACAGCAACTAATAAACAATGATTTTCAGGCAGTTATCTTCCTTTTCAATGTTTGCTCAGTTCTGAACATTTTTTTTAATGAGATCCTTACAGGAATTAATAAAATAATATATATACCATTTTTTCTATTTTCCTGACATGCTAGTGAGAGATGAATATGTGATTATCATCTTGACAATGTAGAACTTGAATCTGAACAAATAAAAAGTGAAGCTTTCATATAATCTTGAATAGTTGAAATTTTCTGTTCCCATTTAAGAAAGTGTAACAGACATTTAGAAAATCTACCTATTAACATATGGCTTAAATGGATTTATTTAATAAAATGCTTATAAATGCTGTATATGACACTGAATTATATACGCAAATTCTGGTAGAGCTTATTGATAAAGTATAGATTAAGTACCATATTTCTGACATCTTATTCCATGTGTTGAGAAGATAAGGATTTTCATCATAAACTAATCCTCAGAAAAGGGAAATAATTTTGAACTAGAATTTTTTTTTTGTAGATGTGTGGGTGGCATAAAGTTTAATGTTACAGAGAATGGAATTGGTAAGCAGAATTCAAAGCTTTATTGGAACAGTTTGCATTAATTTTATACTAATGTCCTTTTGAAAGACATGACTTTGCTCTTCCCCTAACTATTTATAAATATCAAGAAAGGAAGGCAATTCATTTCCATTTATGATCTTAAATATTTGTGTCAGATCTTGACTCATATGAACATCCAATTAGTTTAGAAATGCTTAAACTATCTGCTATATACAAACATTTTCTTTCCTCAGATAAATGATTAAAAATGGTTTCAAGCAAAGATCTTATAGATTGACACTAAAGAATCACAGATTTACCGAATAAAAAACACAGCACTTGAAGAATTTCAGCAGCAGCAACATTTAAAATGGATTGCACATATAACTAGAATGGGAAATAATCAAGATGATATTCCACATTAACTTAAACAAAAGGTTAAGAAGGAAACTTCCATCACTACTAGGAAGAGAACTTCAGAAGTTCTAAAAAACAGTTTTAAGGGAAAAATTTTATAAATTCAAAAATTTAAACCAATGATAACACTGTTTGGTTGATGTATACTGAATGTTTCCTGCATTCAAAACGGTTGGTCTTACCATTACTATTACTGTCTGTGGGATAATAGGTCATGTCAGGGATTATTCCTTGTTGCTGGTATCATGTAAACCAGTACAACCTGTCACTTGTTATTTGGAGAGGATATAGGTACTACAAAGTAATTTCTATTATTTGTCTATATTTATTTACATTATTCAGACTGTTGTCCTCATCTTTATTGCTTTGTTCACAATGTTTCAGCTGTTGTACACTCTGGCCTTCTTCAGGTGAAAGTAATTTCAAACTGAACCCTTTATTTAGATCACTGGAGTAGATTGTTTCTATTACTTTGAGAGATGTCATAAAGAGGAATTGCTTGATATGGAATCCTGAGGATCTAATGGATCTTGGAAAACATCTATATCCAAAATTCTCCTTGTGTGATAAGTTTTTTTTTTTTTAAATGTCCTCAAGATGTCAGCATGTTTATTGAGGCAGATATAATGGTATATGACATGTTGGAGTACAGACCAATCTTGGTTTGCTTGCACTCTCTTGTACAATTAGTCAATGTTGTATTTATTGCATGTATTATTGATTAGTCAGTTAAATGAATAACACAATCTATTTAATCATATAAAGAATACAAGCAACACCAAAGAGACAGATTTACTCATAATCAAACTTTCAATAAAAGGAAAAGCATTAAATTTTTTTAATAAATATTTCAGTGTTTATTTACACAATCTTCAGAAATGAAAAGCTACATGTATTTTTGTTTATTCCTTTTGATAAGGATAAATAAAAAAGAAAGATTATAATTGAAATTAAATTTGGACTAATCTCATCTTTGTTGTTATTATCTTGTTTTGGCAATTGTGCCCACCAGCCTTTTCCATTTTCACAGCAGATTAAAGCATTATCTTGTGAATTTGATGGCAAAATAATTGTGAATTAATTCCATGACTGGGAAGTAAAAACCAAGACTGAAACAAGGCAAGCAATAACTGAACTGTACTAAATAAGAACAGGATGAGATATTCTTAGATCTGAACAGAAGAGAAAGAACAATCTTTCTCTATAGATTAAATAACAGATTCAGTTCAGGATTCCATGAAAGTTACTTGGATCAACAGACACCTGAAGAAGGCTGGAAGGCATAATTACTGAAACACTGATAACAGCAACAAAGATGAGGACATTAGTTGGTTGGATGGTTGTTTTTGTTCAGCAGCATATCAACATTCCTATGGGTTATTTAATGCCAAAATCTAAATAAAGTGAACCTAATTTTAATGCTTCAACTAAACATATTTATAATGCAATTGTATGCCTTGAATTATAGATAAAATATATTGCTTGTTATGTATTGTCGATCTTTTTATATGAAAATCTATTGCTGGTATTTTTACTATTATAATGTATTTTTATACTTTCATAGTGTTTTTGTTGGGTAGGGGCTCTACTATTTGCCCGTAGCTGGGACCCTGACAAGTGCTACTACTCCAGGTCAGAGTGGACATGGGAACAAGAACAATTAAGAAATGGTTCCAGGATCCTCAAAATCTCCAATCTTCCAATCAGAGGCCTTGCTGCCAGAGGACATTAGTCAGAATGGAAATCAAAGAGAAAAAGGAAAAAAGGGATTACAGTGAGAGAAAAGGTGGGGTATAGGGGTGTTAAAGAAAGGATAAAAGAGACAGAAGATGGCACCTGATGTTGCATTTAAAATTTTGGAGAAGGAAATTACTTGAAAAGTAATTGAAACACACCTGAGGTGAGCTGAATGTGTAATGCTCCTCATGCCAATGACATTTCCAACAAGCTTCTCTGTTATATGATTGAATTGAACCTTTTGAATGTCTTCCTCTCGAATTTACATTTAAATTTATATGGGGTTATCAGGAGAGAATGTGCACCATTTCAGAGCCTTCCTCTCAATGGTTTCACCTGCACATTGGCAATTCCTTATTGATGTGAGGCCCCATTATAACAATATACTAATATTTCTAGTGTATCATAGATATTCTACTTCAAATATTCAATGGCAAAATTTGATTTATGAAAAAATGGTAAACCTCACATTCTGAAATTACAACATGAATCTTATTACATGTTCATGATCAGTCTTGTCATGTTTGCTGAAATGCTCCATGGAATATTTCTTTTTTTCCATAGCCACATAGAACTATTTTCAGTTACTTTTATTAGGCGTTTTATACTTTTGGCTCTATTACACCCTTTGATTGCAATTTGGCCTAGAAATTGGTACAGAGTGCCTGCAAGGAAACCCTTTCTCCAATTTCCACTGCTCTAATAATTACATTGTCCTTCCTTTTCCAGCTCTGATTTTAGATTTTCATATTTATTACTTTTATACTTGTGGCTTTGTCCCATCTAGCTTTCATATGGTACTGTTAATTTTACCAGGATGATTTTATAGTTCACCCTTGATAGAAGAACAATATCTGGTTGCAGACCTTTACTTGTTATTATTTTTGAGTAATAATTATGCCAACCAGAAAGGCCTGCAGATATGCCACCAGATCTAAGGAGATTTTGTCCAGGTATAGCTAGATATTTGCTTGTTTGCTTTGAGCTGACATATATTTTTCCCTCTGCAATAAATTTCTTGGTTGAATTAGATGACTCAGACTTCATATATTTCTTTATAATTTTGACCAGCTTATCCAAAGCATTATTGTGTCTACAGGTATATTTTCCTTGACAAGAGCTGTTTTACAGGCACTAAGAACATATTCTAACGTTTGTGGATTTTCCTTGCACAAGGGACAAGTTGGATCGCTCTTTCTTCCATTTAACAAGATTGTTCTTAGATGATAGCAGGTCATATGTGGAACATATTAAAAAAAAAAAACCTGAATGGAGCCATCTGTCAAATCTTCTTCCAAGTAAGAGATTTTTGCAGAGCCTTCTCCCATTTTGTCCATTGGTCTTGTTGGAATTATTGTACTCCTTTTATGAGTCTTTTATTATTTTCTTTGTTCCTTATATTTTGGATGACCATGTCTTGACAATCTTTACCAGAAGTTTTTGACCACCACTGCCTTTCATTTAGTCCTAACCCTTGTTTCTCTACTTGGGTGTATTCGATGACTCCATTGAAAGCTGGGTTGTCTTTAGCACTTGTTATAGTCTCTCTGACTTTCCACTTTCTCCGTGTTTTTAATTTAGGATTTAAGGCTTTTGCAGCTTTATCCTTGAAATCATCCAACATCATTTGAAGTTTGATTATCCTAGATTTATACTCTTTCACAATTGATTCAAATGGCAACTTTGCTTGCCTGCAGTACAATGCAATATCAGACAGAACTGGAGGTAAACCCAAACATTTTTGCATATATTTGTTTCTTTCCATTGACTCAACTGTACTCGTTACAAATTCAGATACAGGTAGGAGCCATAGTAGCATTAGAATGAGCACAAGTTCTAAACTATACCTTGTATTTTCCTTTTAGAGGTCAAAGATCTATCTTATGGAAATCTTCTTGTAATGATCTAGAGGTTTCTTTCATTTGGTTGGTATCTTTGAAGGATTGATCATACCACCATCCTAAACTTTTCACTGACTTTTCTGATACGGTAGGGATTCTTTGACAATCTACTACAAAATTTGTTTTGATTTGATTTTTTTTTTTCTAAGAGAAAGACTTCTGAACTTGTTATGTTTAAATTTCACACCAACTTATCAGATTGTCTATCAAGCTTAATATCTTGTGAGTTGAACTTACTTTAGATGAGAAGATTGTAGTGTCATCTATGAACTTCTTCACTGGTGGCATTTGACAACCTCCTTCAAGCTCAACTACATCAGCCTTGTTGTTTGTTGCCTCAAGAATCAGTTGCATTTGTTGGAATGAAAAGTATGGGTGACACTGTACATCTCATCGCAATTCCAATTTCAAGTTTACTTCACTTAGTCATATAATCTTTTGTAATGAAACACATGAGGAAGCCATCAAAATAAGTTCCTAGTATATTAGATATTTTCTCTGAAATATGGTACATTTGTAATGATAATTGTATCATTTGGCAGGATACTAATCCATAGATATTAGCCAAATCCAACCAAATGACATCCAAATCTTTTCTTTTAATTTTTGCTTTTTGAATGACCTTCCAGATCATGTTTCCATGCTTTAAGCAACCAGCTGTTCCTGGAACACCACCCTTCTGTACTGAAGTATCGATATATTTGTTATCAAGAAGGTATTTGGTCAATTTCAATGCCAAAACTGTGAAAAATCTTTCCTTCTACATTGAGAAGCAAAATTAGTTGAAATTGGCTTATGTCCTTGGAATTCTTTTCTTTGGGTATGTAGACCCCATCAGCTATCATACACTATTGGCTGATATGTTAGTTTTTCCATGCCAACTTTAAGTTAGTATGTAACCATTTAAGAAGTGTAGGACATTTTTTATATAGAAGGAAAGATATTCCATTAGGGCCTGGTGTAGATTTATCCCTACTCTTGTTGACTAGGCATCTTATGTCTTTGTGTGTGTGTGTGGTTTCACGTCAAACTTCAATTTAGAGACGGCTGGCCAGAAGAAGTTGCTATTGCTATTATGATCTAGAGGAATGTCATTTGAGGTCAGAGTATATATATCTCTCTCTTAAATGTTCCTCTAGAATATTTTTCTCTATTTTAAGCACACCTGATCTTGGTTGATCAAATATGTTTCTTGCATATTTGTAATGTTATTGGAAAAAACGCTCTTGGTCTTTCCTTCATTACACTTGTCTCTTCCTTAGATTTTCTGCTCTGCTAAGTGCATTGTGTTTTTTTTAAGGTCCTGCCAGATTTTAAGCAAACCCTCTTTCTCATCATTTCTCATCATAGATTGTCAATATGACTGAAGCAATTGAATGGAAGGGAATGTATAAAAAAACTTTTCATTAATTGGGTTATTGGTTAATCAGGTCATGTATTTCATTCCAATCAATACTTGAGTAAACAAAAAATTAAATATATTAATAATAATTTCCTTTGCTTATCTATGTCATTAATCCACTTAAAACCAAAATGAGAGTTCCATTGAAAAATCAGCCTCAATACAGGAACTGTCTTATGTGTGTTATTTATGAACAGCCATTTAGAATCTACGTACAGTTATGTACAGTTATATCCACGTACAGTTATGTTTCATATACAACATTCCAAATCCTTACAAACATGGCATGACCCCCCACCCGCCAAGATTTAGATATTATTTTAGCATTATAACTTGTTTTGTTTATCTACAGTTATTTAAGAAATCATGGCACAGTGCTCTTGTTAAAATCTTTAAATATTTGTGTATACTTCTGAGATGAGGTAGTATTTACATTATTTATACTGTTCGGACTGTTGTTCTCATCTTTATTGTCATGTTTACGTTTCAACCATTGTACACTCTAGCCTTCTTCAGGTGCTAGGACTTTTTGAGTTGAACCCTTTATTTTGATCACTGGGATATATCATTCTCATTCCATGTGCTTTGCCACTTCCATATGATCTTTAAGTTATTTGTTCATCAGTGCTGTAGCCAGGTATTGAACTCTCAACTCTTTCAGGTCAGCTAACCAACTCCTATATCCACTAGGCCCTGTATCCTTTAAATATTACTAAGGTTTAGGATATTATTAAATTTATAATATAAAAATGTTATAAAAAGACATTATTAGAAAATATATACAAAATATATATAATATTGAATAATATTTTAAAGAGATTTGGTAAAAAGTTTGAATGTTTTTTTTGTTTTTTTTTTTATTGTAAACATTTTGATTACTGCACTTTCTGGCTTAAAAGACACACCTTTTTTTTCCTTAAAAATATCCTGAAAAATTGATGTGCGTCTTCCAAGATGAATGTATCAGTTGCCACTATGACATGGATGGTAGAGAGAATCATTTATTGTACATGACTGACATGAACCTTGAACAATAAAATATGTATAGTATATTTACTAACCACCAACTATTATGCTATTGTCATACAAACAAAATCGGACAAGTGATTATTGTAAACAATACTTGGCACCAGTATGTAAGGGATGCATGGTGAATGCGTTGTATGAAAAAGACCTTTTTTTTTTTTCTTAGAAATTTTTTTTTTAAACTGACCAAACCAGAAAAGTTATTCATGATCCCTACCATCCATAATTTAAACTAAAAATGAAAATGTGCATATTTATGTTTCGCCAGATAATAGGGACAGCCACCTAATTGGGCCAAATTGCTTTATTCCCATTGTGTTTCAATTAAATGGAACTATTGTAGTCTCTTTTTCATTGTGCTGACATTTCCAAGCCTCACCTCAAGCAAGATCTTGGTAGTGAGGTACACAAAAATTAAATCTTTGTTTCTCCTGCCACCACAACTTCATGTTTTGGAATCAGAATATAGTGTTTGTTTCAATCCTCAGTCTTTCAGTGGGATTTGGCTTTACATTAGGGTGAGGCAAGACTAGTTCAGGGGAAGGAGTCTAACACTACCACCATTACAGCAATGAAAGAGTGTTAGTGAATTCTGATGCCTACAGGACACTAGTCAGTCTTTGGGCAATTTTCATCATTGATCCCATGTTCACATGTGGATATCTCTGTTAAATTGACCATGTGTCTCATTACAAGACAGTGCTGAAAAATTCTCCACTCAACTAACTGCTACAATCTGACAAAGCATCAAAATTACTTTTTTGTTTTTTATTTTTGCATTTTTTTAATTTTATTTATTTTTTTAAAAGGGCTTCTTGATCAAGTCAAGAACTTTTCAGTCCTTTTCATAGATAAATTATCAAAATAATTAAACTTACTAAAAAGAGCTTGCATGACTGGCTTACAAGAAATAGTTAAATGACAAGTCTCCTGTGTAAAAAAAAAAAAAAAAAAAAAAAAAAGAAAAAAGGGGGACAAATATTCAATTCCTATAAAACACCCGCATAAAAAAAAACCTTCAGTGTTTGTATTTCTTTTTACACATATTTCTTTCTGTTTTCTTTCTTCATGTTCTGAACACCTTATATGTGTGTAAATGAGAGAAAACAAGAGAACAGATGCTAAAAACTGGGTGGGGGTATGTTTGTGTGAGGGTTCGTGCAAAGTGATTCCCTCTCGATCTGTTTGATCTCGTTGAGCAAATGGGCGTTGTTGTTTATAGAGTTCACTACAAATTTTAACATACAGTTTGTCACGTCTCTGGGAATAGTAACCACAGCAGCAACCACATCCAAAAAAGAAAAAAAAAAAACATGACAGGTACAAAATAAAATCTTCAATGCACCAAAAATGTCTGCCCCTGCCTTTCTTCAATCAATAATTGCAATGATGATGTCATCATGAGAGCACCTTCCTTATTTTCCTTCCTAATTTTTTCCATCTCATTTTCTCATTCACAGTGGCAAACCCACTAGATAATCCATATTGTTTGTTGATCTCACATTTACTATCCTCAAAATGGGTGGATGTTTCATACTTCTATCAGATTTCGGGTTTCCCCACCCTTTTATAGCCAGTCTTTAAATAAATATCTACAGTACCGCAGCCCATGTTCAATTTCATCCTATGTTATATATATATATATATCATGTCCCTTCAGGAAGTTGGCAATTAAGGCTCTCCACATTTTCCTCTCCTTTGTAACTTTTAATAAATTTTGTCTTTTGGCTATCTCTTGTTCCACTGTCTGCTTGCTCAAGCTCACTATGTAGGTTATGTATTATTTTCTTCTGTCTCTCTTACCTTCAACATGTCTTGTGAATATCAAATTTTCCAAGCCTTCTTTCCTTATATGCCCCAAAAATTTCAACTACTTCTTTTTGATGCTATAGATGTATCCTTTATATTTACATTTTCTTTAAAACTGTCATTGCTCACATGTTCAGTCTATGATATTCTCAACATCTTTCTGTAGAACCACATTTCTGTTGCTTCAAGTTTGTGGAAACTGACCAGCATTCACTGCCATGTAGGAAGGACTAATATTATATAACCATTCACTACTCTTCTTTGTTTCTAATGAAATTTTTCTATTTAACACTTATCTTAGTTTATGGAAGGCATCTTTTGCTATAGAAATGTACCTTTGGATTTGGGTGCTATACTTTCTGTTCTTTGTTAAAGCACTTGCCTGATATTTAAATTGATGTACCTGATTGATTTTGCATCATGGCCTGTTTCTTTTGCTATACTTAGAGAAAATACATTTTTTATTTTTTTAACATTAAAAGAAACTAAATTTAGATTAACAGCACAAGGCCAAATGAGGATAAAAAAAATCTGGAAAAATCTGGAAAAAATTGTTACAACTATTCTCTAAGAAGTCAAGTACTGTGGTCCAAAATGAAATATGTGCAACAGCACAGTAACATGAAATATGTGCAACAGCACAGTAACATGAAGCATTTAAAACTGCTTGCTGCAATAAGGAACAATAATGTGATCAAAGTAACCAACTGTCCCACCCTTTTACAGTGAAACCGATAAAATGTAACCGCAATTTCTACTCCAACAGCTTCTTTTCTCGCACTTCCCACCTGTGGAATTCCCTTCCACATGCTTGCTTCCCCAACAGCTACAATCTCTAGGAGCTTAAATGTAAGGTCAATAGACACCTCCTAACATACTAACTCGCATTCATTCTCTCAAACTCTTCCCACCTACCCAACCCTCATCCTCGTTATCCCTACCCATCTATCACACTCCTTCTGACATTTCCTATATCTAACCACTCTTTCTCATCACCTTCCCCTATGTAACCCCTTGCACAATAGTGGCAGTGGAATGCCTTGCTTGGGGTGAAATGATTAAAAAAAAAAAAAAAAACCTTTTGTTAGTACTAAATACACTACAAATATTTTCCTTAATATTATCAAATGGCAAGTCCAAATTTCATGATTAGTGGACTAATCCCTCCATCAAGTAACAAGGACTTTTTGGTTTTAGTTTGGATATTCATATGAATTAAAAGCACATGACCATGAAGTAATATCAAGATAAATTATACTAAAAATGGGGATTGACTTTTTGTTTTTATGAATTAACTAGCAGTATAGCCTGGCGTTGCTCAGGTGTAATGAAAACTTTTATATATATATATATTATCAATTTTCTGCACTATTGTAAGAACTGCAACCTTGAAACTTCTGAATATCGTTTCTTACGTCTTTGTCTATGAGTGTATCAAATTTGATTAAAATTGGACCACTCCTTCTATAACCCGATTTTTTCGATTATCGATTTTCAATATTTATTGGGGGTACCTCGACACAAAACCTAACTAAGAACACTTGCAGACACTTACAGTACAACTATGTAAATTTTCAAGAAAATTGGTTCAGCCATTTTGGAGTCTATAGGTAATGGATACACACACACACACACACACACACACACAAAGTTCCATTTATAAATAAGTTTACATTTAGATTAGATGAATTGATCCCCCAGCATATTATCAAGCAAACAGTACAAAAGAATTCTTTCTCTATATAATCACCAAAGTTAAGTAACATTGATTCTGTTCAATATCTAGATGGGTGAATGCTTGTGAATTCCAGGTGCTGTAATGGATAATAGCTCAATTGTTAATTGGACAGCCAAGTTCCAATTCTAGTTGGGTTCATTATAGTCACTTATATGCAAATACTCTTGGGAAAAGTATGAACCCTCCTCTTCTCCCTCCCCCCCAGTTATGGATTAATTAATAAGACTTGTATCACTAAATAATTATCTTCTTAAAAAAATTCTTACAATCTAAAAACATTATCCAGCTTTAAATAACCAGGAAAGGATTGATAAATCATAGAAAATGAATGAATTGTTCAATCCTTTTTATATCATTTCTTCTTAAACATATTTTATTTCTTAAAGGACTATTTATTTTAACACTCAGTCTTTAACTACTGATTAAAAATCCAAATGAACCAGAAAAAAAAAAAAAGACATGATGATTCAAGGTTGGCTGGAATGAGTTTGTTCAAATGTTTAAAGAAAAAAAAATTAATAAAGTTTTTCTATCCAACTAAATGCAATTCTTCTGAATATAAAAAAAAGAACATCTGAAAGTATTTACCTCCCATCTTGTGCCAGTAGAATACAACAGAACGTCACCCCACCCTACCCCACAAACATAGACACGTACATGTGGGTAATGCCAGAAATCATCCAATTATCTGAATCCAGATTTATTAAAGATTTGGTAAAATGCCCATTTTATTCCAAGCAGCATCTTCCAAGAGAAATGAAAAAAATTCCAAAGATTTCTGAAGGATTTGAAACAAATCAAAAATATAATGCCCTAATTCTGTGTTTTAAACACTGGACTTGGCTATTATGGTATCAATTCAATTTGGTTAAGCATGGAGCATAGTTAAGTCTCGTTGTGGTCGCTCATAACTTTTGGATGTGCATTGTGGTGCAATGGATATCGACTGAACAACAAATCAGGAAGCCGAGTTCGAATTCCAGTTGAATTCCTTGCATTCACTTACGCACAAATACCCTTGGGAAAGGTATTAATCTGTCTCTTCCCTCCAGTTATAGGTCAAATAATGGGACAGATTGGGTTCTATAGCCTTGGTCAGCAACCAGTCTACTGCAGAAAGTAATGGCAACTTACTGCGGGATAATCTTCTGCCCAGTCAGTCATGTTTCTTTCAAGACATGATCGCCCAAATCGTGTATCACGTATGGCACTCAACTGACTGATAGAGCATATGATAATTTGTCTTTACAATTCTCTTTATAACTATTTAACTCTTCAACCAAATTACATCAATTTGAAAGTTATCAATTATATATATATATATATATATATATATATATATATATATATACAGCGTGCTATGGGCAAATTGTTATCATTTTATATTTTTAATTTTGTGCATCATTTGTTTGTTTTTATTTTATCAACTGCACAGCATAGTAGGGTCAGTTGAGCACCATCTTTGAGAAAAATATAGCACCATAATGCAATTTAATCCACCAGAAATTGGAAAACGGCATGCTGTATTGCATAGCATTCATGGCAGAATCTTCATTATGAATATTTCAGAGCATTTGGTTGTCAATCTGAGGACATTGCAGAAGATTCAGAAACAGTTGGATGAGTCTAATGGTGATTATGAAGGTCTTTGTAGTGATCACTAGTGATGGCAACATTATGCCTCTATTCATCTCAGTCTCAACATGGAGGTCTATATCAAGTGCCTTGAGGAGGTAATGCAGTCCTGGGTCGAAAGGATGGCTGCTGGAACACTCCATATCTGGCAACATGACTCTGCATCGTGTCACAGAAGCAGGAAAACCCAGTCATGGTTCTTAGACAATTTCTGCAACCATGTCAGTCCTTGCAGCTAGTTACCCAATTCCTCAGATTGCAACTTCTTTGATTATTATGTGTGGGGTTGTAGTTGAAAGAAATACCAACAAAACTCTTTTTAATAACAAAAATGAACTGAAGGCAATGATTACAGCAGCATTAACCAACTTAAATAAAGAGACTGTCCAGAAGAATTGCCAGAGATTTTGAAGATGACTTGAGGCCATGGTTGAAGCCAATAGCAATTTCATTGAATAAATGTACTCTGTAGTATTTCAAGATATTTTTGTGTAAATTTGGGTAAATATTTCTGTTAAAATGAGATGTCAGTATTTTTAATTTTTGCATTGTTTAGATGACAATTCACCCATTGCACCATATCTATATATAGAGTAATAAATAAATTTAAATGTTTACTTATCCTGTTTCTATTCTCATTTTAATTGAGATTTCATCCATAAATCAAGATATTTGATGTTTTTATAGTGAAACACAATGTCAAAAATAGTTTACAAATTTTGAGCTCATATTGATCATTGACCAGTGCTTTATATTTGGGTAGACAAGTTGAGGTTGATGGTGATCAAATCAAAACATTCTTTTTGCAGAAAAGTAAACTGTTCTAGGAAGATGGAATAATGAAGTTGGCAGAAAATGGAATTGTAAATCTAGTATCCAAATGTTGAAAATAAATAAAAATTGTTTTTTTTGTTTTTTTTTTCATTTCTCAATAGACTGAACAAACATTTTGACCATACCAATATAAGACAACATAATGTAGGGTTTACTATTACTACTATTATTATTGTCACTGTAGCAGCTGCAAACTCATTTTTACTACTTTAGAAATATTGATCCTTCTTTTCTATGGAAATCCAGGTTAGACTTTTCTCACTGAACTGTGTGTCTGCTGAGAATAAAAAAAACATAGATTTTATAAAATATATAATTTCAAATGAGAACCTTACAATTTTGTTTTATAAATCCAACAAAACA
Organism: Ascarosepion bandense; assembly: GCA_037127315.1. Classification (NCBI taxonomy): domain Eukaryota; kingdom Metazoa; phylum Mollusca; class Cephalopoda; order Sepiida; family Sepiidae; genus Ascarosepion; species Ascarosepion bandense. The sequence goes on from JBBBDQ010001092.1 coordinate 1,144,430, forward strand.
AGAAATTAAAACAAATGTAATACAAATGCAATTTCATTTGATTTCAAAATGAAGATTATTTTGCACATACAAGGAAAGAGACCGATATACAAAATAGATAAAACAAAACATGATAATAAAATGGCTTCAGTAACATCTGCTGCCAAAACCTTTATAGTTAAACTGGTAACGATACTGTCATGGAATAAGACTCTCAAGGATAAGCAATGTAAGTTCAAATTTCACTGATGGTTTATTCCTTATTTATAATCTAAACTGCTTACTTAACTGAATAAAAGTCTGAGTGTTACAAAAGCAATAAAAATAAGATTAAAAAAAGATCAAGCAAAAATGAATTTCTTTGAATGGAACGTTTTAAAGTAAGTACAAATTTTCCTTTTTTGAAATTTAAAAAATTTTAAGAATATGATTAAGTCTTCTCCATTTATGTGTCATGTCTCTTCTGTATAAGAGCAATCGTTCCTCTCCACAATTTCCTATCTGCTGTAACTCTTAGTAAGTTTTTTTTTTTTTACCATCACTCTCGGTTTCTGTTCTACCATTCATTCACATGAATTCTTTAGGTAGATTATTCTTTGATTTTCTCTGTCCTTCTTGCTTTCAATATGTCCAGTGAGTGCCAAATTCTCCAAGCTCTCTTTCCTCATTATGTGTCCTAGAAATTCCAACTGTTTCCTTTTCATCCTCAGCATGAACATCTTTTTTATTTTCATTTAAAACGTCATAATAATCATATTTCAATCTGTGATATTCTCAGTATCCTTCTGTAGAACTACGTTTTTTCTTTGAAACTGTTGAATAAGTTGTTTAAAATAATTTTATTAAAGATCACAGACAAGGTTTCTTTAGATGTCATTTTTGTCTCTGTACAAGTTAATGGATATTTAATTCCAATAAAATTAAAAACAATAACATCTCAATCATATTTCTGAAAAGGACCAACATTGGTTAAAAGTACAAAAACAGATGCACAGACAGAAATGTTATATTAACATTGAGCAAAACCACAACATATTCTATTTTTGAAAATAATCGCTGACACTGAACGTCAGTGGTTATTTTCTAACGTGTTGTTGACGTCATTTGTGGTTTACTCAGAACAGATAAATGGTTCACTTGCATCATTATATAGATTGTAATTTATAAACACAATTGAACCAACCATCCATTAGCTGGTATGGAGATCAGAAAAAAAAATCACTTAAAATAGACTTTTTTTTTTCTAGTCCAAATGAAAAAGGGCTTATGGCCATATCACGTTGAATACACCAGTTCTCACTCGATAACCAAAGTTAAGCAACGTTGAGCCTGGTCAGTACTTAGATGGGTGACCGCTTGGGAATACCAGATGCTGTAAGCGTTTAGTGACGGATGTGCATTGTGGTGCAGTGGATATCGGCTTGGAAAGAGAAATCGGTGAGCTGAGTTTGATTCCAGTTGAATACCCTGCATTCACTTAAGCACTGGTACCCTTGAGAAAGGTATTAACTCATTCTTCCCTCCAGTTATGGGTTAAATAACAAGGGTAGGACTTGGGGGACCCTGCCCTTAAAAAAAAATCCCAATGAATCTTGATACTCGAAAAGAAAAAAGTTTTACTAGACACAAAACTTATATAAAAACAACAGTAAATTGTTGAAAGAAACAGGTATTACTAGCAATAAATGAATAAAATTTAGTTGGCAATAAATGACCCACTGAGGTTGATATGCCATAAAAACAAAACAACCAATCAATTAGTAACAGCATGGAGAATGTTAATAAAGTGATGAAAAAAATGCTAGAAGGTTTAAATATATACCATGTGACATCATTCTACCACCTGCAAATCAATGGACAGGTAGATTGGTTACATAGGGCAATGCATAATATTTTATCAAAAAACAAATTAGTGATAATGATAAAGCATGAGATTTATGTATTAACCAGATACTCATGGCAATTGGGTTTAACATTAATGAGTCAACAAAATTTTCACCGTACTACTTACTTTATAATATGGACATCATTCTTCCGCTAGATAATATCTTAAAATCATGTTGTCTTTATTATGGAGATAAGTACCAAAACATTGCATTACAGGAACAATGTCATGCATTTACACTAGATAAGAACAATTTGAAGAAAGCAAGGAAACAACAGATAGAAAGATCTAACATTTCAACAAATGACGTAGACTTTAAAGTAGAAGGCTTAGTCTATATTATCATCATAAATGAGGCAAATTAGACATGTGGTAATCCTGTATTTTATAAGATCAAGGATCAGTTAATTACTTTGGTAGTTAAGGCCCATGCTGAACATTTTAGAGCAACAATTATTGAGGAATGGATAATTCCCATTGATAACAGGCCATTATAAAGGACAACCCTATCAGCCCTGGTACTCTCCAATGAATTGAGAACAATTCAGATAATGAAGGAAACTCAAACCTAGAAAATAAGTGTAGACAATAACAAGATGAGTCACATATTCTAATGATGGAACATCATATTGTGTTGCACCAAAGGAGAACAGAAGGAAATGATATGATCCAAAGTAACAGTAGGAATAGAAATAGCTTTTCAGGTTCAAATAATGATGAAGATATAGAGAAATGTGTAACTAAAATGGAGCAGAATTTTTATAGGTATCAGGGTGACAGCACAATGGATGAAAGCTTTAATGAGGACTGTAGTAGTAGTTATTGCAATAGTAAGTATAGACTCAGAAGAAGGGCATAATCTCCGCAGATATGGGTGTATTATAATTGCAGCAACTATGTAAGGGATGCATTGTGAATGTGTTGTATGAAAAAGACCTTTTTTTTCTATTATTATTAGGGTGCATCTTCCAAGTTGCAGCAGCTTGTAAACCAGAAAATATGGTTTATTTATTTATTTATTTTTTTAACTGATCAAACCAGAAAAGTCATTCATGTTCCCTACCATCCGTAATTTAAACTAAAAATGAAAATGTGCATATTTATGTTGTTTTAGATAATAAAACTCTGAGGAAGTAAATAGTGAGCATATTCAAAAATCTAGTAGGAAGGGTGAGAACTGGGCAACTAGTATTGGAAGGAAAGTCATGTGCCATATAGACAAAAAGAGTAGGAAAAATAAAAATGTAAGATTCATAGTTCACACTCTCACAGAAATGATTTAAACAAAACTACATTCTGCCATTTAACTGAGACAATTAGTTTTATGAGATAAAAGTGGTAGATCTTAAAAAACAAATTGTTTGATGTGGACACAGTGGACAACAGGCAAACACGTGAACTGAAAACATATGCAAAGAAACTCTTGTTAAAAAAAATAGTGAATGGACAATTCTGTATGTTTTCCAAAGAGCAAACAGAAAGACATTTTCTAATACCCATGCACCTTTGGGCAGATAGACCAGACCAAAAAATGAATAGAAAAATGTGTGGCATTGAACAATTGCATTTTGTGCTCCTGCAACAGGTGTTATAAAGAAAGGTATGCCACTGGAAAAGTTGCATGAAATGACCTAACTTGAGAAATCAACTGTGTGGGATACTGGGGATATCAACACATAGTAGAATCCAAAGGTTGTGTTTAAAACCTTGTGCATTAAGGCTAGTGTTGGTGGAATGATAATTGTCATCTAAACTTATTTATAAATAGAACTTTGTGTATGTCCGTTACCTATAGATTCCGAAACAGCTGAACTATTTTTTTGAAAATTTACACAGTTGTACTATAAGCATCTGTGAGTGTTCTTAGTTAGGTTTTGTGTCGAGGTACACCCGATAAATATTGATAATCGAAAAAATCGGGTTATAGAAGGAGTGGTCCGATTTTAATCAAATTTATACACTCATAGAAAAAGACATAAGAAATGATATTCAGAAGTTTCAAGGTTGCAGTTCTTACAATAGTGCAGAAAATGGATAATATATATATATATGAAAGGCAAGTTGTTTGTGTGTGTGTCTCTTTAGCTGTCGGTATGTCCTTTATACAAATCCACAATTTTTATCCAATTCTCACCAACCTTCACACAAATATTGTTTAGGCTGAGTCTGAGCTCCAGGACCATGGATTAGTTTTAATGCTTTCATTACACCCAAGCAATGCCAGGCTATACTGCTAGTGTTTTATATTTTTGTGCATTTCTGTAAAAGTTTATTTACTGTTATGTCTGAATGTTTGTTTTGCTTTGTTGTACAATATTTTTTCTTTTGATGTGTGTATATGGTGTTGGAGATAGGCAAATAAGTCACACTTGATAATGTTTTAAAATACATATTACTATGTATTTTGTAAAAGTAAAAGGAGAGTTAATGTTATAGAATGCGAGGGACATGACCAGAATGGTCAGCGATTGGGTGGGGCATTCTGACAGTGTTGACTTGTCTTTGTCTGGAATTTGAATATAAGTCCAAAATGGTATAAATTCAACAGAGGATCTCAAGAACTCTGAAGAGTCGATGTACCTACCACACTCAGGCTTGTGAATCGCTAAGACCACCTGTGGAGGGATGCTGACATCAGTTTTCCTACTGCCTCTTAGAATCTAAGCTGCCACTCTTAATAAATCAAATACCAAAAAGAAATGACCCTTTTCATTGATACCATTTCATGTTGCAGCATAAGGATCCATCGACAGCACAGAATGCAACAATATGCTACTCATACACAATGCAATTGTCAGGTTCTGATTGAAAACTGACTGCTGTTAAATTTTACAACTCAGCTTTCAATCAACACCTGATGATTACATTTTTGTACTACTAATGAAGAAAAAAATCTATATTTATTATTAGTGCGTGTGTGTATGTGTAAAAAATGAGCATACATGATGAAAAAAACTCCCCAAACGTAGGAAAAAAACAAAGTTTTCATCATCAATATTTTTATGTTATTACTAAGATGAAAACTCAGATTTTTTTTATTATAAAATTGTTTTTTTGATGTTTTTAGAATGTTTGAAATTTTGGTTAGAAATTTTACTTTCTTACATCAGTACAGAAAATTTTAGCCACTTCTTTTATGTTGAAAAACACAGTGATTGGAAATTCACACAAAAATCAAATAATTGTCACATTTTAATTAAATGTTCAGGAATTATTCACAAACAAGTAGGCCCATGCCATCAAAAATAAAGACAAAATATATTGATATGACATTTAAAATATACATAACGATGTACCTACTAGTATATAACATCAATATATATATAGTGATGTACCTACTATTGAGTACCTCACATTAAGACATAAGAAAAAAAAATAATCCAAACACCTGAGCATGACAGGAGGGAAATATATACAAAACATACAAATAAATACACAATCGTATTTATTATAATAGAGTGTGTGTGTGTGTGTATATATATATATATATATATACTCTTCACTACTCAACAAGTGAGATAAGTATTGCAAAAAAATAAAATAATAAGGCACTGTTAAAGAGCAAAAACACAGAAAGAGCTTTCTTGAATGGTAGTAAAGTTTAATAACTGGTAGTAAAGAGAATGAACTAAGCCAACACTGCCTTGTTATTATCTCTCTAATGGACAGAGCCAATGCTGTCTCACTATTGTTTTTCTCTCCATGAGCATCTCAGGAGGGGAATATACACATATACAGGTCTTTATTATAGTAGAAAGTAAGAATTTAATTATTTTAGAAATATTTTGTTTTTAGAATGTCTTGGGAAAAACATTTTTTTTTAACTGCCCTCCTCCATAAAATTTTTAAGAAATTCATTTTTGTATAGCTTAATGTTCATATTAGTTAAAGCAGAAGTTCTTATAGAGTTTAAAATCAATTATTTGTAAAACAGGACTTACAGTTACTGAAAATTCTGCTCTGAATTGTAAAAGAAATGCAATATAACTAATTTTTAAATGGAAAATTTTTCTACAATTCAGTGACCACCAGTATTTTTAAAATAGTTTTACCATGAATAGTTAATTTTTACAAGAATTTTTTTTTTTTTTGTAAATATTAAATTTAATCAATTAACTTGAAATGAAAACTAAGATAAAAGTGCCTTGTGGAGGTAGTGTTACCCTGGGTCAAGAGAGTGGCTCCTTGAAGACCCTATGTCTGGCAACAAGACTCTGCACCATACCACACAAGCAGGAAAACCCAGTCATATCTGTTAGGCAATTTCTGTGGCCACATCACCCCTTATATCTGGCCACCTAACTCCCTAATGTGTTGCAGTGTCAATCTGAGGACAGTGCAAAGGATTTGGAAAGAGTTAGGTGAGTCTAATATAATGTATGGCAGCTTGGAAAACTCACTCAGATTGTTCTGATAACAAAAGAACTTCAGAATTTGTTGGTAAGGTTCTCAGACTCAACACAGAGGCCTACATCAAGTGTCTTGATGAAGTAATGCTCCCATGAGTCAGGAATCTGAGAACAGGACTCTGCACCATACCTTACAAGCAGGAGAACCCAGCCATGGCTGTCAAACAATTTATGCAACCATATAGCCCCTTACATATGGCCATTTAACTCACCAGATTGCAACTCCTTGATTATTAAGTGTAGGGCAGAGTTGAACGAGAGACCAACAAAACTCCTTGTAAAACCAAAGATAAGCTGAAGGCAATGGTTATGGCATCATTCACCAACTTAAACAAGGACATTGTCTAGAAAAGATACATGAGATTTCAAAGTCATCTGGAGGCTGTGGTTGAAACCAATGGCGATTTTATTGAATAAATTTACTATTTAGTATTTGAAGATACTTTTGTGTAATTTTGGTAAATATATCTGTTAAAGTGAGATGTCAGTGTTATTTTCATTTTTGTAGAATTTAGGTAACAATTCATTTATTGTCTCCAGTATTTTTTTACATTTGAAATCATTCTTCTTTTTCTAATTCCAGATAACTTTGAACAAGACTTAATATGGTGTGGACCTCTTTCGGATAGCAAAAACTTTGGAAAGTACCATTCAACCAGTCTACACGAATGCTTTTTTCTTTGGTAAGTTCAATTGTTGAACTTTTTTTTTTATTTGCACTTTTACGGTTATCCAGTTTCTCCAGCCATTTTAAATGAAATGATGTCGTAATAAGTCAATCAAACTGTATGTTTAATTTTGTAGTGCAAAGTTAATTTAAAAAGATAAAGTATTCTAAAATACTAAAATATGACTTCATCTATATCCCCCACCCAGGCTTTTTTTTTTAGATTTCCTTTCTTCTAGGAAAGTCTGTTGATTAAAAAAGACCGTTTTGGTACCAAACATTTAATTACTTTTATTTTATTTTTTCAAAGAATTCTTTCAGGTGATTATGATGCTTAGAAAAGGACACAAATTTTCTTTTTCTCTTGGTTGTAAATTTTTTTTGTAAATTCTGTTAGTAACAAGGAAACACTTGCATAAGGCTATCTAAGTCTGTTTACAGTGAAGAAAAAGCTTCTTTGGATTTGCACTGAAAATGATTCATTCAATTATTACACTAGAAAGGAGACCAAAAAAAGAGGAATTGGTTGGGGGTGATAAAATGACTGATTTAAATTTATCAAAGTGTAAATTTTTTTTTTTTGATTTGTCATCTCTCATTTTTGTTTATGACAGACTAGCAGTATAGCCTGGCGTTGCTCGGGTGTAATGAAAGCTTTAAAACTAATCCATGGTCCTGGAGCTCAGACTCTTTGGACGTTGGCACGAAAGACTAAAAAGCAATAGTTATTTCCAGTTAAAGCGAAACCGTAGACTGAAAGAAAAATGAATGGATGTAAGTTAAATTTTGATTTCCTGGTATTGATATCAAATTTTCTGCACTATTGTAAGAACTGCAACCTTGAAACTTCTGAATATCATTTCTTATGTCTTTGTCTATGCGTGTATCAAATTTCCGATTAAAATCGGACTACTCCTTCTATAACCCGATTTTTTCGATTATCGATTTTTGATATTTATCAGGGATACCTTGACACACAACCTAGCTAAGAACACTCACAGATGCTTATAGTACAATTGTGTAAATTTTCAAGAAAATCAGTTCAGCCGTTTCGGAGTCTATAGGTAACAGACACACACACACAGACAAAGTTCCATTCATAAATAAGTTTAGATTTAGATAACCTAGTACAGTAATGTAAACCTTCTGCTTCAGCTTGAAATGAGTTTAGTCAAAACTAATATTTGCGGTGATTTTGTGCCCATGCCATCTAACCTTTGCTTCCTCCCATATTTGCATACGGACAATTATTTAGTGGTTCCATCCTCATTTGCAGTTTTGCTTTCTATTAATCAACCCCAGAACTAAACTCATAAACAATGCTGCATTGCAATAGTATTATTGCCTGGCTGTGCTGTCCCACTTTAGGAAAAATAGGAAATTGTCATTTACTAGAAAGAAATGACATTGGCTACAATTTCTGATGTGCACTACATTTCTGGTTTTAAATGGATAAAATTATATTGGTATACAATATGACCTATTTTGTTAACATTATAATGGGTACCATTTTAATGGATAGCGTTATATTTTTAATGGATACCAAATATATTTTTTAAATGGTTTTTAAATGTATGCCATTATATTTTTTTTAAATGGATACCTTGCAATACACACGAAGTAGAACAGACCAATGCATGCAGCACACAATAAAATAAAAATACTTGTAAAATACATAATATTGTATACCGTTATATTTTTTGTCTATGGCTATATGGTGTTGAATACACCGGTTCCTGTCCGATCACTGAAGTTAAGCAACATTGAGCCTGGTCAGTACTTAAATGGGTGACCATTTGGGAATACCAGGTGCTGTAAATGTAAGGACCAAGAATGGTCCACCGGTCCTCTAGGTTTGGGGGTTGGGTGCAGGGCCCCGTAAAAAACAGTTTGTTACAGAAACAGCAACAAAAAGTTGCTGCCCTATGCACCATCTGGGTGTGATGGATAAATGATGATGATATTTTTTATAGTAAGAGAGGTTGGAGGATGGAAAATTCTTCTCCAACAAGGCCTCTTTAATTCTAAAAGATTTAATAGTATAAATACTCAAAACTTATTGAAATGAATATGCATGTTTTTGGATTCCTTAGCTCAGTATTCTTTCATTCTCAGTTGGGATATTCCATATTTGAATGAGGGTTATGTATACTTTCCTCAACTTCTTGGTTTTCTTTTTAGCTGTGTCCAAGTTACCTCTTACACTACATCATCATTGGAAAGGTTGACTTCGGAGAGCCGCCTTCATGTACCCTAAACACTGAAAGTCTTTTCAGCATTGCCCTATACAGAAATAAAGAATAAATATGATTTTATATAGTAACAATACTTTCGTAATTCACAGACTTTAAGCACTTTGCATTGCCTTTCAGACACTTAAGGAAACAGCTTGTTCTAATCTATCTGTTCAAATCTTTGCCAGTATCTAAACATTAAACTCAATAGTCTGCTCTAAACATGAACTTTATACATTAATTCTTTAAGCAATATAACAAGTTTTCTATATCAAAATCAGCAGAACAAAATAGAAGTTTAAGAAAATCATAAAAAGTTTTGGATAATTAAGTAAATCCTAGTCTGGCATATGGTTACAAATGTTGGGTGCCCAATGAGTGAATATGTAGGCATTCACAAAGCTTGAACTCACCAAATAGAAGGATGATTTTTTTCCCAGGTAGATTGCGTTTAACCTAACAAGTTACCAGTTGTCCTAGATCTTTCCAAAATTTTCATTGTTTTAGATTTTTCATAAGAAATTCAGTTTTTATTGCCATTGACAGTAGGAAAGGGTGCTTAAAAATTATCTGCCTAACCAAGAAGGAAGTCCAAAATAAATTCTGATGTTTGACTATTTGGTCAGATTTTGAGAAAAAAATCATCCAAAGGACTTTTCAGTAGCACCTGATATTTTGTCCAAAAATAATTAATTTTTATTTTTTATTTTTTGCCAAGCAAGAAGAGAAAAACAAATACTTATGAATTTCTGTAAATTCATTTTCTGCAAATTCATGTGGAATCTTCTTCTATGTGCCCTGTCCAATCAGGACATAGGCGATCATGGTTCTCCATGTTTCCCTATTCCTTGTGGCTCTTAGTATTTTTGCTTCTGTTACACCTCACAACCCCCGTTCCGTCATCCACCTGATCAGGCCCTGCAAATATGTTATCCACTGCCTTCCTCTGTCTGTTTTTCCTTCTATTTGGCCTGTCAGTATCAGGTTCTCCAAGCCCTCCTTCCTCATTGCATGTCCCAGGAACTTCAGTTGTCTCTTCCTGATGCTCAGTATTAATTTCCTTTTTGTTGCCATTCTTTCCAACACCTCATTGTTGTTTGCATGCTCAGTCCACAATATCCGCAGCATCCTTCTGTAGAACCACATTTCGGCTGCTTCAAGTTTTGTCCTCATTTTCGATGATATTGTCCAGCATACAGTTACTTAATTTTTGAATTTTTCTTAAGGTCTGGAAATGTTTCATTACATAATCAACAAAGAACTAAGTAAATACCAAAGACACTTCTAAGATTTCCCTAACAATGATTAAAATATGTTGCTGGTAACTTTTGCCTTAACATATTTATAATAAAAAACACAAACATATATTACTTGTGTCATCAGATCCTGAGTGAAAAAAATCCCCAAAATTGAGCAAACCTACTTCATGAAAATCTTCTAACATGTTCCTTTCCAACATATCTTGTGCTAACATGGAAGAGTAGGCTTATAAAATTAACATGAGAATAATATTTCATGTTGATGCACAGTCTGCAAGAAGGCAAAGTAAGGGAATGATGATATATATATATATATATATTTGTCAAAAATGACCAACAAGGAAGTTCTTATTAATTTTTTGTTTAATTTTTCCAGTATTCTAACATGTTTCCTTTTCACCAGGATATTTGTTTAGAATACTGGAAAAATTAAATAAAAACAATTTATAAAATCTTCCTTTGTCAATCGCCTTCAATGAAACATCCTTAAAAGATGTCCAGTCTTTTTTAAACAGATTTCTTAGGGAATTAAACTTATTTATATGCTGATAGAAGTCAGATTTTTTAAAAATAATTTTATAAATACTATAAGATTAAGATGGAAGATTTATACTTAAATGATGTAGGATGTTAAATATTTACAGAAAAGGGATTTTTCTTTTTACTTTTTGTATTTGATCATAATTTGGCATGATTCATATGTAAGAAAATAAAAATGTTCATAACATGGATTTGTAGAAATTGTTAATTTAAGGAAAGCTTTCCAATATTTAAACTTACAGATTTTTTATTTATTTATTTTATTTTTGTATGAACTTAGATCACTGGTGCCCCCTAGGTTCGAATTTGCACGAGATACTAGATTAGCAACTAGTTCCCACCCTTTTACAGTGAAACCGATAAAATGCAACCGCAACTTCTACTCCAAGAGTTTCTTTTCTCGCACTTACCGACTGTGGAATTCTCTTCCACATGACTGCTTCCCCGATGACTACAATCTCCAGGAGTTTAAATATAAGGTCAATAGACACCTCCTAACAAACTAACTTCCATTCTTTCAAACACTCTTCCCACCCACCCAACTATCTATCACCCCCACTTCTGACATTTGCTATATCTAACCACTCTTCCTATTTACCTTCCCCTATGTAGCCCCAAGCGCAATAGTGGTAGTGGAACGCCTTGCTTAGGGTGAGATGATTAAAAAAAAAAATATATATGTTTGTGTGTATATATATATATATATATGTGTGTGTGTATGTGCATAAATATATGGGTGTGCATATATATATATAGTGTTTACTTGTGATAAAATTTAGCACCAAAGTTGGGTTTTTTTTTTGTTTTTTTTTCAGTGGTTTTACTGATAAAATGTATTTTGTCAAGTAGATTTTTTATCATAAAGTGCTCAATATCAGCATGAAGATAGAGCATTGATAAGTACAAAGAGTTTGTGCCTTTAACTGAGCAGATTCATGCCGACTTCAAAGTTTTGTGAGAACATCATTATGATATTCTAACTCCTCAATGCTGACTGCCGTTAGGTCCCAGTTTTTTCTATATAAACAAGAAAAAACAGGACCTAATGATAAACAGCCTTGACAAGTCAGAATATCATAATGATGTTCTCATAAAACTTTGAAGTTGGCATAAATCTGCTCAGGTAAAGATACAAACTCTTTGTACTGACATATATAGGAAATTATGTCAAATCCATAAAATGGGGAGGATGATCCAAAACATATATTTAATTAATATAAAATATTAAATAGATAAAATAGAGAGCTCAATGGATATTATCCAGAGCAATATGATATACAGAAAAGAAAAAATGAACACATAATTAAAAAGATTATAAATCCTTATTCATTTCAATAGGCAGAGGCACCCATCTCTTCAGATCATAAAATATCAAATGGTTTAATTTAATTCAGAATATTAAAAAAAAAATTTAGCTTAGAAATGAATTTACTTCTAGTGACGTCAGTTGAGGTGAAGAGCTGAGAAGTATTCAGCTTAGCATTAAAATGTTGTGATCATACTGGAAATGTCACAAAACTTTTAAAAAATATACACACCAACATGCACACATACATAAATCTAAACTTATTTATAAATGGAACTTTGTCTGTGTGTGTGTGTATATCCATTACCTATAGACTCCAAAATGGCTGAACCAATTTTCTTGAAAATTTACGCAGTTGTACTATAAGCATCTGCAAGTGTTCTTAGCTAGGTTTTGTGTCAAGGTACCTCTGATAAATATTGAAAATCGATAATCGATAATCGAAAAAATTGGGTTATAGAAGGAGTGGTCTGATTTTAATCAAATTTGATACACTCATAGACAAAGGCATAAGAAACGATATTCAGAAGTTTCAAGGTTGCAGTTCTTACAATAGTGCAGAAAATCGATTATATATATATATATATATATATATAACAATCGATACCAGGAAATCAAAATTTGACTTACATTAATTCATTTTTCTTTCAGTCTACGGTTTTGCTTTAACTGGAAACTTTTTAGTCTTTCATGCCAATGTCCAAAGAGTCTGAGCTCCAGAACCATGGATTAGTTTTAAAGCTTTCATTACACCCGAGCAACGCCGGGCTATACGGCTAGTAAGCCATAAATGAAAAATAATCTACATATACAAAAACAACACAAGTAAATAGATATTACTACACACAAACACACACCTAAGAAAACCATATATACATGCAATATACACAAAAAGAACATATGGTTGATTTGTCAGGAAGGTGACATCTTGATGTTATCAACTTGTGGAGGTAATTCGAGAATGTGACACTGTTGGAAAGTGCTTCGAAAAATTATATCCTGGGTTAACCCAAGCCTTGTGGTTGAAATTGGGTCAACAGAACTATTGTAAAGCTGATGATGGTTTTGCTAACACAAAGTCATGAGTCATTATGACCAAGGATTTGAACATACTGGTATAATTCAAACTGTTGATCCTGCTAGATTAAATTCTGTTGAGCATAGTAGTATAAAAGATTGGTCTCTGGGAATGTTGAAATGCAAATGTGCCAAAGCAGGCACCTTCAGCAGGGATTAGCTAACCACCCAAGCAAATACCCATGATCAAAAGCAAGTAGCCAGTTGTTTATATATAAAGACTGTGTGACAGATATAACACAACTAAGGTAGGTAGGTAGGTTTACAAGTATTGATCAGAATCGGATAAATTTGTTGACAATATTAAAGTTCAACATATGTCTGATATGGAAGAAGACATCACTATTATGAAATTCGTCATTTCAAATCCTTATATGTACAGAATGAAATGAGCAAATATATTGATAGGATCAAAGATTTATTACAAAATAACTTGGATAAGTAACTAAATAACTAAAGTAATGATATCAGTTTCACGCTAGCTTAAACATCGATTTGAGATTTGGGTGTAAAATACAAATTACTGATTATCAGGATTACTAATAGCGGGAGGTGCAAACCATCAAGGGAAACAAAATAAGACAGGTAAAACATTTGTAACTGAAAAAAAAATCACCTAATTTTCTTGTTGACTCAATGCTTATAACAATGAGTCCATCTACAAATGATTGGGTTGAGTAAAATGCTTATGAAAAGGGTGTGGAAATTTATTTCATACTCTTACACTAGTATCATAGGCATCTATAAAACAAGCTTTTTATTTACCCAATAATGAAGTATATGTATTAAAACATTTGTTTTTTGACCCTGCAATCCAGGTTCAAGTCTTACGATGGTAGATTTATTAGGAAGGTGACTTCTTGGTGTTATCAGTCTGAGAAAGACAACCCCAGAAAGTACAATACCTTTAATGGTCATGGGCATGACCTTAAACTGCATCCAGCCGCAAAGGCCTCTGATTTGGAGGTTGTGAGGCATAGAACCACCTCTTAATTGCTGTTGTTCCTAGGTTCACCCTGACCCAGAGTGGTAGCACTTGTTAGGGTCCCAGCTATTGATAAATAGTTAACCCCCAAACTGGGGTGAAAATGCTATGAAAGTATTTACAAACAAAACCTTTTTTGAATGAAAAATATTACCAACTTATGTGAATGAAAAATATTACCAACTTATGTGAATGAAAAATATTACCAACTTATGTGAATGAAAAATATATTACCAACAAAACTGATGTGAATGAAAAATATATTACCAACAAAACTGATGTGAATGAAAAATATATTACCAACAAATTATTTTTAAAGACTGACCCTTAAATGACCAAAATGGTTGATGGGTCGTTAAACTTAAACCAAACCAATACCTTTAAAAAGTGCCTGAAAACCATACCACAAGTTGACCCAAGTCTTGTGAGGTAAATTAGGTAGCGAGAACTATTTGCAAGCCATCAATAGTTGTACTAATATATACTACAGGGACTATGAAGAACACCAGGGCAAACAATGGCGGATATACTGTGATAATAGCTACAAATATAAGAACGATAGTCTGCATGCAAATAATATAAATAATAATAAATCCTCATCCCAGAAATACAGATAGAAATATTCTCAATAACATTAGGACATATCCCCAGGGAATAAGGGGAGAATTTCAGTTAGAAGTTTGTTAATCTAGGTAACTTTCAGAGAGAATTTCAAACTGAACCCTTTATTTAATTTATGGAAATAGATTGTTCTCATTTTACTGAAATATCTCTAGACATGTTCAGCAGAACAAGAACAATCTACCCCCATAGATTAAATAAAGGGTTTTGTTTCAGATTCTCTAAAGATTATCCAGCTCAAAAAGCACCTGATGATGGCCAGAGTGTACAATGACCAAAATATTGTGATACTGACAACACAGATAGTGAGAGTGTTAATGTTATAACTAATGAAGGACAACTGTATTTTTTTCACTTTCTCTTTCTTGATTTGAAAATCCATTGAATTCACTAACTCTGATCTTATTTTAATGACACCACTTCCTTTAATTTTTGTTGGCATCCATCTGTCTTGGGAGACAATGGAGTTCTGCACCTCAGATCAATCTGTTGCTGAGTTGCAGCATTTGCTGTGGCTGTACAGGCTTATCCTGGATTGGTAGGCTCTATTGCAGTTGCCACTGGTATAAGTGGCGCCTGGTTCTGAGATGCAGCCCTCTGCTGTCTGCGCTCTCTCCTTGCCTTCCTCTCTTCTCTAAAGTATTGTTTAGTCTTAATTCAGCACCTGAAAATTGCATTGTGCATGAAATTCTGAGTCGTGCTACCAGTGAGGAAAAAAAATGTACATTTATTGATATACAAGTGGGCCCATGCTGTCAAAAATGATGGCAAAGTATCTATATCGACATGCCATTTAAAATGATGTCAACATATATATTGATGTACCTACTGTTGAGTATCTTACAGTAAGACATAAGAAAAAAAAAAAAATAATCCAAACCCCCGAGAATGACAAGAAGAATATATATATACATACAAAAATAAATACACAATGGTCTTTATTATATATATAATCTCATTTGTAAATGAGTTATTATGCAACCTAGGTTTCTACCATAAATAGCATTGTACAAAACAAGATCATTGATAAGTAATGTAACTGCAAGGACAAAAATAAATGCCCACTTCAAGGATTTTTTAATATAAAAGAAGTCCATTTACAAAGCAAAAGTACATGACTTAAATGGTCAAAACAAAACATATTTGCGATCAACCAAAGATACTTTTAAGACAAGATGGTTTCAATCAGAGGTTTACATTTAAAATAGAAAACTTTAAAAATTGGTACAAAATTGGCTAGCTATGTGTGGAAATTGAAATTAAAATATGGGAAAGACCCAGACATAAAGTGGAGTATAGTGAAAACATCCAAGCCTTACAATGATGACAAAATATGTAGAATGTGCCAGGAAGAAAAGTTAGCTATTAAGTTATTTCCAAACAAAAATGAATTACTGAATGAAAGAACAGAAATTATGACTAAGTGTAACCATACCATAAAATACTATTCGGGTCATACAATCATGGATGAAAATGTTATAATTTCGTCTAATTTTGAAAAATTGTGCATTCAAAAATCCGTGTTACATGAGTGTTCAAAAAAATCCCCGTCACGTGTGCGTTCTTAAAAATAACCGATAAAGTCAGTTATTGCAAATCGCCTGAATAAAATTTATTATGACTAAAAACTAAGTAATTAAATAATCAATATATATAAGGTTCTTTTCTATTTTTCAATTTTAATTTCTACATGTGGCTAGCCAGTTTGGTACAATTATTTTGAGGTTTTCAGGTTAAATGTAGATTTATGATTATTCCTCAAGCCACGTATGGAAATTAAAATTGAAAAAATGGAAAAAGACTCTGATAAAACTTGGAGTATAGTGAAAATAACCAAACCATACAACAGTGGCAATCTATTTACATTGTGCCAGGAGGAAAAGTTAGCCATTATGTTGTTCCCAGAACAAAAAAATTAAAAATTACTAAATGAAAGATGAGAAATAATGTCCAGATGCAGTCACACCTATAAATTCATTCTAGGATTATACAAACATGGATGAAAGTGTTGTAAGATCCTTGAATAACTCCTCCCTAATTTTGAAAATTTTCAGTTGTTTAAAAATTCTAGTCACACATTCATAAAAAAAAAATCAGTGATTATAAATTGATTGAAAATACTGAAAGGTTGAAACCTAAGTTGCAGAAACAACTCATTTCCAAATGAAAAAAAAAAAAAAATAAAAAATATATATATATATATACAAACAGTGTTTATTATAGTAGAGAGGTTTAAAAAATATACAGGGTGTGATGGGTGTATTGTTGGTATTTTTAACTTTTAATTTTGAGCATTCACATTGTTTATTTTTAGTTTTGTTGACTGCATAGTGTAGTAGGGTCAGCTGGACACTGTCTGTGAGCAAGAGAACAACATAATGCAATTCACTCTTCTAGAAATTTGGAAGCACCACGCTGTACTGCTTAGTATTTGTGTCAGAAGCACCAATGTAAACATTTAAGAGTATTTTGAGGTCAATTGGAGGACAGTACAGAGAATTCAAAAAGAGCTGGATGAGTCTAATGGTGATTACGAAGGTGTTTGGAGTCTTCACTAGTGATAGCAATGTTATGCCTTCATTCATCTTCCCACAGAGCTTCAGACTCAATATGGAAATCTACATCGAGTGCATTGAGGAGGTAGTGCTGTCTTGGATCAAGAGAGTGGCTGCTGGAAGATACTGGTTGGCAACTGAACTCTGCACAAGCAGGGGGACACAGTGATGGCTGTCATCAATTTCTGCAACTGCAGCACCCCTTACCTCTGGTTGCCCAATTTTCCCCTGACTGCTGTCTCCTTGATTATTATGTGTGAGACATAGTTGAGTGAGAGACTAACAAAACTCCTTGTAGCACCAAAGATAAACTGAACTGTTAAAATGATATTTTTTAATTTAATCATTTCACCCCAAGCAAGGCATTCCACTGCCACTATTGCGCTTGGGGCTACATGGGGGAAGGTAAATAAAAAGAGTGGTTAGATATAGGAAATGTCAGAAGGGGGGGTGATAGTTGGGTGGGTGGGAAGAGTGTTTGAAAGAATGGAAGCGAGTTAGTTTGTTAGGATGGTGTCTATTGACCTTACATTTAAACTCCTGGAGATTGTAGCCATCGGGAAGTGCGAGAAAAGAAACTGTTGGAGTAGCAGTTGCGGTTGCATTTTATCGGTTTCACTGTAAAAGGGTGGGATCTAGCTGCTAATCTAGTATCTCATGCAAATTCGAACCTAGGGGGCACCAGTGATCTAAGTTCATCGGAGCAGAAGCCGTGAAAGTATTTATAGAAGAGACACAGGGAAGCCACGTCACGCCAGTGAGAGAGAGACTGCAGGCGGTCTGCTAAGTCTGTATCGATCATATTACAGACCCTCCATTGTACCTTGTCAAGAAGCCCAAGGAGAATAGCAGGGGCACCCGACCAGATATAGCAACAGTATTCAATACACGGGCGAATGGTAGATTTATAAATGTGCAGGATAGATTCAGACAGAAAAAACTTTCGGGCCCTGCACAGAGAACCGACTTTCATAGCAGCGGATTTAGCAATGGATTCAATATAGTCATTTCCACTTGAGGTCCGTTGAAAGTGTGAGACCAAGGAGGCGTAGTGTTTTACTCTCTGGGAGGCAAGCCTGGTCGATGCTAATAGGAAGATAGGTGCGATTGTCTATGATGATTAATTGATAGTAGCTTCGTTTTAGAAGCATTAAAATTTACGAGCCATTTCTTACCCCAGTCCACTACGGATTGGAGGTCCTTTCCAAGCTCGGCTGCAAGGTTAGCTTTGTCGCCCACACCAGATTTTTGATCGAGGCGGGAATAAACTGTGGTGTCATCAGGTGTACATACCTACTTGGGATCTTATGGTATCAGAGAGATCATTAATGTAGATCAGAAAGAGCGTAGGACGTAGGATAGAGCCTTGAGGGACACCCGCGTTCGTATGGTAGTTCTGGGAGGTATGTCTGTTTAATACCACGTTCAATGTGCGGTTAGATAGGAATGACTGGATTAGTTCAAACAACTGTCCAGCTATACTATAGCTCCGCAGTTTGTATAGAAGGCCAGCATGCCAAACTCTGTCAAATGCTTTAGAGATATCCAAGGCAACAGTTCGGGCTTCACCATTCCTGTCAAGTGCCTGATATATGTACTCAGTGATTGTCGTTAGCATATCAGCTGTAGACCTGGTGAAGCGGAAACCATACTGCTTGTCCAAGAGGAGCCTGTGTGCTGTGAGATGCTGAACCACCTCGGTGTTGATAATGGCTTCGAACACTTTGCCAAAGATTGGAAGAAGGCTGATAGGTCGGTAATTTGCAGGGTCCGAGGATTCTCCAGTGTTTTTAAATATAGGAACTACAGAGGAAGATTTCCAACAGGCAGGAAAGCAGGAAGCAGATAGGCAGTTGTAGAGCTTAGAAAGGACATAGGAAAGTTCAGGGGCACATTTCTTTAAGACTATGATTGGGATTCCGAATTTAGATGATAATTCATCCATTGCACCCTCTGTGTGTGTGTGTGTGTGTGTGTGTGTGTGTGTGTATATATATAGTGATTTAAATAGGTAGAGAGACATTTTTTTTTTAAATATTTATCCTTTAAGAATCCTTTCTGGCTAACACATCTTCAGAAAGAGATATTGGCATACTCTTAATGAAAGCAGAAAGATAACTGATTACAGGGAAGAATAAATGAAGAGGTGCAAAAATACTCCAGTGTATGGATCAGTTATAACAAATTTAGTATAGAAGCTAAAGAAATTGAATAAAGAATAGGTTGTGATGGGGTAGATTTACCCAAAACCACAAATTATTCAGTCAGTCAGTTAAGTGCTATATGTGATACAAACTTGGGTGATCATGTTTCGAAAGAGACATGACTAGCTGGGCAGAAAATTTTGCCACAGTAGATTGCCATTACTTTTTGCGATAGAGTGATTGCCAACCAAGGCTATAGAACCTAATCTGTCCTGCTGTTTAACCCATAGCTGCAGGAAGAAGCAGCAGAGTAGTACCTTTCCCAAGGGTATTTGCATATAACTGAATGCAACAAATTTGACTGGAATTCAAACTTGGCTTTCTAATTTCTTCTTCTATGTGCTTTGTCCCTTCAGGACGTAGGCGATCATGGCCTTCCACGTTTCCCTATCCCTGGTGGCTCTGAGCACGCCTTCTCCTGTTACCCATGCAATCCTCATTCCGTCATCCACCTGATTAGGTCCTTCAAATATGTTATCCATTGTTTTCCCCTGTCTCTTTTCCCCTCTATTTGGCCTGTTAGTATCAGATTCTCCAAGCCCTTCTTCCTCATTGCATGTCCCAGGAACTTCAGCTGTCTCTTCCTGATGCTCAGTATTAATTTCCTTTTTGTTTCCATCATTTCCAAAACCTCATCATTGCTCACATGCTCGATCAATGATATTTGCAGCATCCTTCTGTAGAACCACATTTCAGTTGCTTCAAGTTTTTCCTTCATCTTTGATGGTATTGTCCAGCATTCACTGCCATATTGAAGGACGGACAGCATATAGCAATAAATATCCTCATCAGATCAAGACTATCTTATGGATGTCAAGCATGGCACCAAACTCATTCAGAAATATCTAAACTGTCAGTTGTATGCAGCCACTTTCTCAGATCAATGATTAAAAATAACTTTGAACAAATGAAGCATGTAGGTCTTAGCGAGGACCATACCTCTATGAACCTTGTAAATTGATGCTACAGAATCAAAGACAAAGAACTATACTCATTAACAAAAATCACATCATTTGATGACCTTCAACAGTAGCAACAACTAAAATGGATATCACATGTAACTCGAACAGAAATTAATGACTTAATCGAGATGTAGACTTTCCACACTACTTCAAATAAGTTAGGCAGGAAATACCTTGTCAGTTATAGAAAGAGTGATAGCCCTCACTGAACTTTAAAAATGTATTTTCCTGAAAAATTGTTTTAAGAGGAAGTTTTATAAATTTCAACTGAAAACTGTACTGGCTGCTTGGTTAAAGAATGCCAAATATTTCCTTTTAAGAAAATGGCTAATATTATCATTACCTTGGCTAGTTGACATTAATTTCACTGTTTAAAAAGCAAACATGTAACAGGGCTGTTAAGTGAAACATGTGTACCCACTAAAAATAATGTTTATAGGAAGAGGAAATGATATTGGATTAAAAAGAAAATCAGTTATGCATTTATATAGGATGCAACAGGTATTTGAGAACATCTTTTTTTTTTCTTTTAGTTGGCTGTTACCAAAAGACAATGTAATGTTATGTTGCATGTGTCAAATTTTAATGTAATTTCCTTAGTACATTAATATGGCAGCTGGTGCGGGAGTAACTGACTGATAATTTTTATAATCATGTCACTTCAAACTCTCCTGATATAAATACCCAGAGCTACTATATCTGGGATGCCATTGAGAAGGAAACCAATCTGTATCTCCACTCATTGACAACTGTTCCTGAGTTTGAGTTTTCTTTAACAGCATATCAACCTCTGTGGGTTATTTAATGCCAAAAAGGTGGAGGTTTAAGGTTGTTTTTTTTTTTTTTTAATGCTCAGTTATAGTGAGAAAGCTGATTTAGTCAGATTTTAATGAAAATTTTTTGTTTTTATTCTTTTTTATTTTAGAAAACTGAAAATGTCTTCTAGTTTTGTATTCAAAAATGTTTTGTTGAGAAGTTTTTTTTTCTTTCAAAAATGTGTTATGGTAATAATTTTTTCTTTAAAAATGCACTGTTAGCAATATTTCTCCTTCAAAAATCTATATTTTTCTATAAAATTCTATTTTTATGTATATACTGGTAGTATAGCCCGGCGTTGCTTGGGTTTAATGAAAGCTTTAAAACTAATCCATGGTCCTGGAACTCAGACTCAGCCTAAACAATATTTGTGTGAAGTTTAGTGAGAATCGGATAAAAATTGTGGATTTGTATAAAGGACATAGAGACAGATAAACACACACACACACAAACATCTTGCCTTTTTTATATATATATATTTATATATATATATATATATATATATATATATATTATCGATTTTCTACACTATCGTAAGAACTAAAACCTTGAAACTTCTGAATATCGTTTCTTATGTCTTTGTCTATGCGTGTATCAAATTTGATTAAAATCGAACCACTCCTTCTATAATCTAATTTTTTCGATTATCGATTTTCAATATTTATCAGAGGTACCTCAACACAAAACCTAGCTAAGAACACTCGCAGACGCTTATAGTACAATTGTGTAAATTTTCAAGAAAATCGGTTCAGCCGTTTCTGAATCTATAGATAACAAACAGACACACACACGCAGACAAAGTTCCATTTACAAATAAGTTTAGATTTCTATAAAAGTGTACTTTTATAATTTCATAGTGTTTTGACCCCAGTTTAGGGGTTAACTATTTACCCATAGCTGGGACTTTAACAAGTGCTACCACTCTGGGTCAGGGTGAAATTGAGAACAGCAGCAATTAAGAGGTGGTTCCTTGCTCCTCACAGCTTCCCAATCAGAGGCCTTGCTGTCGGATACAGTTTACCATCATGTGCAGGACCAGACAACTGTTCCCTTGAACATGATTAATAACAGAATCCAATCAGACAATATCTTCTGCCACATCAAGGCCATCTTTGGAGCTGAAGGTAGTTTTATTGGATAATCTTTCTCATGTTTTTTTCTTATTTGAACATGTGAACAAATATTTTAGAAAAAATATTGATTTTTTTTTTCTATTCAATATCTTTGTTTTTCTTTATGCAATAATTTGTTCTGAATTGTCTGTCACACTCACTCACTCTCTATCTATCTATGATAAGATAAAGAACAAACAGAAAATGTTTATCAATCTAAAATGTTTCACTTTTATTAAAGTGTTTTCAGAGACTAAGTTATAGAGAAAAAGAAATTCTGGTATTTTTACTTTTGTGTTGTTTGATTTTCTTTGGACAATTACATTTCATATTCATATCTTATTCTCTAATGAAGCTTTATTAAAGTGAAATATGTTGCATTGATAAATGTTTCCTCTTTGTTCTTTATCTTATTCTGTCAGTCCAGTTCGTATTTGATCCCAACTGGTATACACATATGTGTATGTGGAATGAAAAACATCTATGCTTTCAATAATCTTGGAATTATTTTGAACTTTTGTTCTCATTTTGGTTGATATAGGTGTTATAATAAACAAAATGTTTCAACCAAGTACCTCTGGTCATCATCAGGTGTCCGTAGATATTTCCCAATAATCAACGAGATAATCCATATCAACCAATCTATGGACACCTGATGATGACCAGAGGGTACTTGGTTGAAACATTGTGTCTATTATAACATCTATATCAACCAAGATGAGAACAAAAGTTCGAAATAATTCCAAGATTAGTGAAAATTTCTCATCTCAAAAATAAATACAAATCTGTGTTTTCATATTCTTAAAACTTAACTTACTGTCACTGAGTTTCATTTCATAAAAATCATATCGTACACAGTATGACATTTTCTGACTGTTTCTTTGCTACTTCTGATACATTATTGGAAAAAGAAAATTAACAAGTGAATCCTTCCCCAATTTGAATATCTAACCCCCACAGTAAGCAAATAAGTGACTTAATCTGCTATTTGTACAGCATGATAAAATTCAACTGCAAGTAACAAATTAGGCAAGATGCACAGAAAACTATACTGATCTTAGGCAGATGACTGGGAAGCAACACTTTGATCTGACTCTTAGGTAAATAATCTCATCATTTTTTATGGGCACTATGTTAATTTTATAAATATAATTGTGCATATATTTTATTTTCTAGATAAAATGTATAGAGGCCCAAAAACAAAGTAACTTGTTTTTTCGTAGCTTTCTCTCTTTCTTTCTTTTTTCTTTCTTTTTCTCTCTTTCTTGCTTTCCCTCTGTTTTTGTTTTCTTTTTCTTTCTTGCTTTCTCTCTTTCTTGCTTGCTTTCTTTTTTTTTTTTTTTGCACTTTCTCTTTGTCTGTCTTTCTCTCTTTTTTGTTTTCTCTCATTTTGTTTTCTTTCTTGCCTTTCTTATTTCTTTGTTTTCTCACTTTCTTTTCCACATACTAGAATTTGATTTTCCTAATTCATGTGCCATTAAAAATGTTTATGAAACTAAAAGAAACAAAGATAGTAATGTTAGCTTAACTGAACTCATGAAATTTATTGATATCCACCAGTGTCAGATGAAAATCAATATAATTCTTGAACTTGACATTGAATGACTTCAGAGTATGTCCATTAGCTTTTAAGCTGATTAATGTATTTTTAATGGGATCATAATAATAATTATAATAATAATCTTATAATTTAAAGGTTCTCAGTATATTTTATTTATTCTATACCTATCAGACCAATGTGAAATAGTAGTTGATACCAAGTCAAATGTTTCAAGAACAAATCAACTAAAGTATATAAACTGAATAAAACCTATACTATTTGTGTTTCATATTAATATTTATATTATAATATACTTTATGATAATTGTATAACAATTTACATACACAATTTTAGTTTGTGAAACATAATTGTTAAAAAACTAAATTTCACTTATATATATATATATATATATATATATATTGTTATCATTATGTTTTGTCTTAATTAAGAAACAAGCATTTTTTTAAATTCTTGATTAAATACATTCTATTTTCAAAAATTTAATTGCCAATTGTACTCTGGAGATCCATCTTGGACATTGTTAAATTTTTTTTAAAAATCATCTAGATATATATATATATATATGTATTGTTTACTTCTGTCCTTTCTGCCTTCAATCTGTCTTGTGAGTATCAGATTTTCTAAGCCATCCTTTCTCATTACACATACCAGAAATTTCAACTGCCTCTTTCTGATGTTAAGTATAAGCTTTCTTTTCATTTCCATTTTCTCTAAAACCTCATCATTGCTCACATGTTCAGCCCATAGTATCCTCAGCATCCTTCTGTAGAATTACATTTCTGTTACTTCAAGTCTCTTCATCTTTGAGGAGACTGTCTAGTATACAGACATCATATAAAAGTTCAGTACTATTTTTTTGTTTCTAACAAAGTTTTTGTACTTCTTAATACTCTGTTTAGCTTTTAGAATGCTTCTTTGGTTATTCCAATGTGTCTTTGAATTTCATTGTCACAGTTTCCATCTGATAAAAACAGCAAAGTTCAAGTTGTTGCTCATGATATCTCAAAAGCATTTGACAGTGTTTAGCATGCTGGCCTTCTGCGCAAGCTGCAGAGCTACAGCATTTCTGAACGATTGTTTGATTTAATCCAATTGTCCTTATCAAATCATGAAATGAATGTTGTCTTGAATGGGCAAGTTTCCAGATCCTTTCATAAAACATGGGCATCTGTCAAGGCTCTATCCTAGGCCCTACACTTTTTCTGATCTTCATCAATAATCTTCCTGATGTAATTAGTTCTCATGTAGGCATCTATGCAGATGACCTCATCGTTAAAATAAGAAATATGCCAAGGCTAACAAAGTAAACCTGGATTCTGCCCTTCAAACAAACTGTCAATCTGTGATTGAATGGGGGTAGGAAATGGCTCATAAATTTTAATGCCTCCAAAACAAAACCATTTTTTTATCAGTTTGTATTGTAATCTTTGATGCTAATAGTTTCCTCTATCACTTTTTTACCAGAGCTCATATTGCAATCTCTGACACTAATAATTTTCTCTAGCACTCCAAATTACTGGTTTCCATATTGTATTCATTTCTGTGCTTGGTCAACTTTTGTAGTCTAGCATATTTGCTGGTTCCTTAAATTTACATAGTTTCCAGTGGTGTTCTCTATCTATTATTTCAACTTCATCCCAGAGAGGGCAGTGATCCTCTCCCTCCTTTCATATGTGGTCAGCTATTCCTTATTTTTCTATCTCCCCTCATGTTCCTGTAGCCTTACCTTAAGGGGCAGCCATTTTTCCTTTATATTTCTTTCCACAGCTACATGGAATGGAGTACACACAGTCCTTAGTCATGTTCTCCTCCATTGGAGGTCTTACTTGGGCGAGGTACCTGCAAATTGTAGAACCACTACTGAAGGTCATCCTGATGTTACATGGACCTCAGATCCTTTGTAATTTCTCCAATAACCCCTTCACATAGGGTAGACAGACCGAGAATTTTTTCTGAGAGATGTTATTCTCATGCATCCACTCTTCCCTGTTATCATGTACCCTGGATAATTGTTACATTGTAGGGTACTGCTTATACTGACCATTTCCTGTTCATATGTCTCTGGTTTGCTGCTTATGACTTCTGGTTGATGTTGCAGGCAGCAGACACTCTTTTTTTACATTGTATGAGTGGTGGAAGTTGAAATAGAGGTATTACCTGGTGAATGCTGGTTTGCGGTTTCCAGATATCTTGAACCTCCTCTCTGTTTGCAATATTAGTACATCCAGGAATGCTAGTTTGTTGTCACTTGCTAATTCTATTGTGAACTGTATCGATGATCTTATTGAGTTCACATGGTCCAGTAATGTCTGGACCTTTTATGGTGTGGTAAGAGTACGAATGTGTCATCAACGTATCTCAGCTATAGAGTTGGCTTTAAAACGGTGGATGTCACCTCTTCAAAATATTCCATGTTAGCCAGTGATGGTGATAATGATGAGCCCATTGTTAAACATTCATCCTATTGATATATGTCTGAACCCATTCCAAAGTGTGTTGTTTGTGTGCAGAAAGTCAGCATCTCTATCAGGTTATCTAGTGGAATACTGGTACGCTCTCCTAGAGATGCTAGTGCATCCACTATGGGCACCTTGGTGAAGAGACTCAGCATGTCCAAGCTAACCATCTCGTTGCATTGGATAGGAGCATCTTTGATAAGTTCCCTGAAATTGGCGGAGTTTCGAATATATGATGGTGACTTTCCTATCAGTGGGTCAATTATATCTACAAGGAAGTAACTCAGAGGGTGTCACACCAAGCCTAGGCTGCTAACAATTTGCCTGATTGGAATACCATCTTTGTGAATCTTAGGTAATCCATACATGTGAAGTAGCTTGCTGTAGCGTTGAGATAACTGCCTGTATGCCTTAGGCTGGAAATGATCTTATTCTTGATTAGGATCTGCAACAGTTGTCGTTCTGTTTTCAAAGTGGGGTCTTTCTTTACCTTGCTATAGCTGCCACTTCTAATGAGGTCTTCCAGTTTATCGGTGTATACTATTTTGTCCATGGAGTAGATAGATCTATCTATCACCCGGTTCACACTCCACCCATGTCTATTGAACAGGTTAAGAGGCTCATCCCTTGTTCCCTGTTTAGAATGTGGTTTCCAGCTTTCTCTTTTCCAATCTTCTCACTTTGTTTTTTTTTTTTTTTTCAATTGGAGAAGATAGATCTATCTATCGCCTGGTTCACACTTCACCCACGTCTATTGAACAGGTTAAGAGGTTCATCCCTTGTTCCCTGGCCTTCTCTTTTCCAGTCTTCTCACTATTGCGTAGCCCCCTGCACATCAGTGGTGTTGCCGCCTTGCTCGGGGTGATACGATTAAAAAAAATAAAAAAAAGTTGCATTGTCATCATTGTCAACTGGTAGTGTGATGATGTTCTCATTCCTCTGTAGGGTTTTGATTGCCAGCCGTTCTTCAGTTCTGATATTTGGTTTGGGTAGCTTGGCTTTCTCTAATGTCTGTTTCATTTTCCCTCTTAGCGCCTCCACCTGAGCCTGAGGGATGTTCAAGTCCATGGTAAATTTTTGTTTTGTTCCCCGAAGGCCTTTACCCACTTCAAATCTTTCCAAAACATCCTTAATTCCGTGCAAATGTATATGCTGAACTCAAATCAATAATTGTTTATAGAAGAAACGTACCTTTTTTTCATGTTATCGGCCAGAAATAAATCGTACTATATCTCATCCCTTACCACCATTCTCATATCTGATTCACCGCTGAATGAACTGAGGCGTAAGATACTGAATTCGTTCTATTTACTCCCGTTTCAACAATTGCTCTGCGATTTGTGTTTCGGAACTCATTTACTGCACATTAATCGCAAAATGGAAGCAAAAAGGCCAAAAAATTGGAAATCTACATGTGAAGTCAGTCTGCAGTGAATAACATCTTTGAACCATGGTTAGGGGGTGAGATAAACAGTGACAAGAAGTTCCATATTTTTCTTCTCGATAAAATGAAAAAAAGGTAGGTTTTTTTCAATAAACAATTATCAATTTGAGTTCAGCATATACATTGGCACGGAAATAGGGATGTTTTGGAAAGATTTCAAGGAGTAAAGGCCTTCGGGGAACAAAACAAAAGTTTACTAAGTCTATTTCCTCGATATGGGCAATGATGTTTCAATATGGTACCTGCCTGATGAAGAAGGCTGGAGTGTACAATGGATGAATTGATGTATACATGGCAGTAAAGATGAGGACAATAGTTCAAACAATGTAAATAGTGTAAATACTACCTCATCTCTGAAGTATGGACAAATCCATTTTGCACATTTATATGTCTACCATTCATTTGTGCCTTGAATATTGTTGCCATATCTTGTCGGGGGCTTCTGCTATTCATCTTGAGGTTCTTGACAATCCAAAAGAGAATCTGCAATATAATCAGTCCTGACTTAACCCACCTTCAGTAACTTTCTAACAGACATAATGTGGCTTCCCTCTGTCTTTTCTACAAGTATTTTCATGGCAACTGTTCTGATGAGCTTTGTTCCCTGCTACTTCGATCACATGTATTTACTCATGCTACTAGATTAGCATTAAGGTCCCACCTTTTTATCATCAAATTAATTAAATGTAACTGCCTCTTCTATTTTAATAGTTTCTTTTCTCACACTTCCCATTTGTCAAACTCAGTTTCATTTGCATGTCTTACTTGATAGCTACAATCCCCAGAAGTTTAAATGCAATGCCAACTGCCATCTTTTATCTATTTTATTCTCATCTACCTCTTATCTTTTCTTCAACATCTCCTGTACCTGTTTTAGTCTCTCACTGTAACCTTATGTATGCCAGTGGCATTTCTGCCTTGCTTGGGGTGAAATGATTATTTACAAAATCCTCTGTTCAAACACATCCCAGACATTAAAATTTTTGTACTTGTTTGATTTCTCTGATTTGTAATTTTCATTTAGATCTCACTTACCATTGATAAAGATTTATAGTTAAAAAAGAAAGGTAAGAAATACTGCAATCTATTGGCCTTTTATTCATGACGGTGAGGGATTAGTTTTTCAGGCTTCCTCATCTATACACAGCATTTATTTCCAGATTTGCTTCATCAAAATCAAAGAGTTTGTACCTTTCTATATGTACTTGTAGATTTATCTTATTTCTTTCCTCAAATTCAAGTACAAGTGATCAATGACTGCTTTACTTTTCCCACATCATCTCTGACCAAGGTTATTGGCATGTGGGAGGTGCTTACTCTGTTAAAGGTTAAGTACCTGTGACATATAGGTGTGGTTGCATTTTCAGCACATGTTAGAAAGTATCTGTTCTGGCTTCTGGTGCATTTGCGTGTCTACCTCTATTTCTGTTTTGATGTTATTTTTACTTGTGGTTACTGTGGATTTTGCAAGCATCTCAAAGAAATGTTTATGACATTAGTATTCAAATGTGATGTCACTGTACTTTTATACATGTCCTCTTCTGTATTTTCATGTTTACTGAAAACAATAGATTTCTCCTTACTTTTAACTAGCAGTATAACCCAGCGTTGCTCGGGTGTAATGAAAGCTTATACATATATATTATTGATTTTCTGCACTATTGTAAGAACTGCAACCTTGAAACTTCTGAATATTATTTCTTATGTCTTTGTCTATAAGTGTATCAAATTTTATTAAAATCAGACCACTCCTTTTATAACCAGATTTTTTCGATTATCTATTTTCATCGGAGGTACTTCGACACAAAACCTAGCTAAGAACCCTTGCAGACGCTTATAGTACAACTGTGTGAATTTTCAAGAAAATCATTTCAGCTGTTTCAGAGTCTGTAGGTAATGGACACACACACACATACACAGACAAAGTTTCATTTATAAGTAAGTTTAGATTTAGATCATTGTATGAATAGATGGCAGAACAGGCAGCAAGAGCCTTAGCAAAGAGAGAAAAACTGCTCAGAGCCACACAAGATAAGAAGTTGTGGAGAACCATGATTGCCTCTATCTTGAAGAGACATGTCACATAGAAAAAGAAAATTCAATTGGTTCAGTCTAAATTTCTTATCTTTATGAGTTTTTCATTTTCAAAATTTTTGTCTAACCTTTGGCCTTTCTTGGGTGACTTGTCAAATGGTTCAGAGCTGAAACATGAAGAAAAACAAAAAAAGAAAAAAAAATTGTCTAAACCAACTATATAATGGCTAGCAAATCCCTGTTCAGACTCCCTCTCTGATACATTTCTGTTCCTTCGACACCCACAGAGCCAACCAGTGTATTATACTGCAAATATGCTGAGCAGACCAAAGTGAGAGAGAGCATATAATCTGGCATGATCAATAGTTTGAACAAGGCCAGTATGCTCAAGACTTCAGTCATGATGACTTGGGACTTTGTGCTGGCAAAACCATAGATAGCTTCAGCCACTTTCCAAGAATGTTGCACACTGGGATTGTCTCCCCACATCAAGAACTCACCTTCCTGACAAATTGATCATGGGGAGATTCAAACCTGGGTCTTATAGTTAGAAATCAAGCATTCTAACCACTCAGCCACACATGAAGCAATTATATACAATAGTTAAAACTTCTTCTTCTATGTGCCCTGTCCCTTCAGGACGTAGGCGATCATGGCCCTCCACGTCTCCCTATCCCTTGTGGCCCTCAGCATGTTTGTTCCCATTACTCCTGGTAACCCCCGTTCCGTCATCCACCTGACCAGGCCCTGCAAATATGTTATCCGCTGCCTTCCTCTGTCTCTCTTTACCTCTACTTGGGCAGTCAGTATCAGGTTCTCCAAACTCTCCTTCCTCATTGCATGTCCCAGGAACTTCAGTTGTCTCTTCCTAAAATTCTGAAAGAATTTTGGGTGTAAGTAATAAAAAGAAATATTATTATAATTATTTTGCTTCTGCACAGTATATAATGTTGGTTGTGCACATGAAGTTCATTTTAGGTCACCATTTGTCATTCATTTTGTTTATTATTATTATCATCATCATATTTTGATTTCTGCTATGGTCTCATCACCTACCAAGTTTGCAAGAATGAACTAAGGCAGGTAATGGTGTATTGCTATGGTTACATTTCATGATTTCTTTTTCTACTTCACATAACATCCCTAGCGTTACATGAACAAAGTTCTTCTTAGTGTGTGGACAATTTTTTGTATTTCTCTTATGCTTGGATCTCCAGTTATTTTTTTTCAATGTATTGTTGTGTTCGTTTTGTTATCATTCCAAGCATGCCAGGTATGGCTGGTACTATTCTTGCTTTCAATTTCCACATTTTTTTTTATTTAAATTTTCGGGTCCTTGATAGTTTTTCAAATTCCTAGGTTGCTATGTTACAGTTCACTGGGCAAGCCATATCAACAAGTAGGCAAGTTTTTTCTTTTCATTTTTGACATTTATGTATGGCCTATTTGCTTCAATCTTCCTGTCTGTAAAGATGGTGTAATTGTGGTGGAGACTTACCTTGCCAAAGCAAGAGAAAGCGGTTTGTCTGCACATGCGTTCGTAGATGTCATGGAACTGCGAGGTGAGCTTGTGCAAGGCAGTTTTTGGAACAACACAGCGCATGCATCATTGGCAAAAGCGAGGCTTTCACATGCAAGAAATCATGGTTTCTTGCTCAAGACCAAAAACATAAAAAGAGCCAACTTCTGTTTTGGAGGCAGTTCGGTGTTGGCTATTCATGAAGGCTACACTGGTGTTCGGGAGACAGTGTTTTGTTTATGATGCGCAGGAAATGGTGTCCTGAGTAAAGCAGTGTTCCGGGTTCTACGTAGAGCAGCTAGGAGAACGAATCCAAGCAGTCATTAATTCGTCTACCAACTATATTCCAAGAAGATACAAATAAGTAATCCTATAGAATTGTGATGTTGTCTATTTTTGTATCCTGCGTTGGGTGATGTTCATACCAGTGTTTGTTAGTATCTTTTCCAAAGCGTTTGTATATTCTTCAGTGTAAATACTACCCTACTTTATCGTGAGGATTTTTATTATTGTCATTATTGATATTTTTATTATTTCACTTTTGTACAACATGTGATGTTGGATGTGAATAAGAATTTTATTTTAGGTCACAATTTTGTCAATCATTTTGTTTATTATTATTATTTTTAGTAAGTAATGTTAGAATTTTTTAAGTGAGAAATTGTGGTGATACTGAGCAAAGCGAGGGACTGGATGTTTGCACTCTCAGGACCAGAAAGCAAATGACCAAAACTGGTCTGTGCACAGAAAGCCAAAAATTAATTAAATATCAAATTCCGAATTTTATTTATCATCCAATGGGAAGCCCAGAATTAAATACAGGTGTGCATTCCCAAATGACCTGCTGGGACCCACAAAGACGAAATAAAAAGCTGACACAGAAAACATCACCAGAGTTGAGAAAGTGAGAGCATAATTAGCATGTCTGTTGAACACATCCTAAAGACATTGTCTTATTTGTAAAAACCGTAATTGATATATGTGTATATATAAAATGTTGTTTCTATACTCAATTTGATTTTTTTTGTTTTATAACCCTTTTTATAACTTATAGTGGGCTATCAACTAACAGGCCAAATTCAGTTAATCTGTTTCAACCTACAACTACATTTCTAGATAACCCACTATAAAATAAAAAGAAATATTATTACTATTTCACTTCTGCACTGCCTATAATGTTGGTAGTGAGTAAAAAGTTTATTTTAGGTCACCATTTGTCAACCATTTTGTTTATCATTATTGCACTTCCTGACTTGTCTCAGATATGTTAATATTTCATTGTTTGTATAATGTAACTGCTTTAAAAACACAGACATTTTTTTTTACCATAAAAGCCCTAGGATTTATTTCATCTTTTTCATTTTCTTCAAATTGTTCAACAGATTTATTTTTACAAAATTATGCTGATTTTTTTACAAGTATTGAAGTAAAACTTTTTCACATTTTTATTATAAATTCTTTTCTATAATGTTTTTATCATTTCTTTCTAAGAATACTTAGTAAGAAGAAAATTTCACTTGGACAGCTTTTTTCCAAGAATTTCCACCTTCTGAAACAGACTCCCACTTGGATACTTACCTGAATCCTAATCTTAATCTCTTCAAGTTAAGGGTCAATCATTATATATCTTCCATAATCTCATAATCTTCACTCTCTACCACCTCCTCTTTCATTGAAATGACACATTTCATTCATCATAATCATTTTAACAATAATTCTCTCCTTTAACTGGCTCTGGAGCCTTATATAAAAAATAGTTCTATCTTACAAAAAAGTTTCCATCCAATATTTCTCTTACTGAAATGTTCTTGGCTAAACACATGTTCTAAAATTTGACCATATGACCACACATCAGAATTTCTTTTTAATCTAGCTTTGGTCAGGCTGAAAATTTTTCAATACTCATCCACATTAGTGCAATACAGTTATACTTACTTATTAGTAAACAGTCATTGGTTATTGAATATTATGATGAGGGAACAAGTGATCGATAATTACCATAATTAGTGCTTCCGACTATATTGTCAGCTATGAATAATGGTCCTTTTAACCACAAATTATTGGAACTCCATTAGAACAGTAAATCACTTGATTTCTCACCATGTTCAAGGATCAGTGAAGACAATAATGACAGGATAATAACAAACAAAATATTGACTCTTTAGATTTCTTAAGCATAGTCATTATTTATCGAAAAGTATAAGAGGTCAGTTGATTGTAGAAGCATCATACTTTAAAGACATACAATCACAGATAACCTCACCTTGCTTAACTCCACATTAAATTATTGCAAAAAGAACTGCAGCTTGGCATTTCAGAGACAAAGGAAATACAATGGCAAGATCACTAATGTTTATCAATTTTCACTATTCAGTAATGAATGACTATGAGATTATGTAATCTCTAATCCTGATAAATTCATTCTAAACTCTACCAAAAAATATGATTACAAACACAACAAAGAGATTTGAGAGATGACACTCCTAAATTAAATCTTTACAATTTCAGCATTGCACCTTGGATCGGCACCTGTTTGGGTTTTAAAAATTGCCTCTTAGATGATTGCTGTGACTAGATGCAGAAGAAAAAAATGGCATAATCAAGAAGTGACCACTGTAGAATTAGAAATATCATATTCGCCTTTGCAAGGAGGTCCCTAACTAGTGTACAGTTGGCAGACAGGAGAAGATCAGGCTGTAAATGAATACAGTCCCCATACTTGAGTATTCATGGCTGCTGACTTTTGTGTGGATACTGTTGTTAGTAAATATCCATCATTCAGCTATGAATACTTGTGTACAGGGTCTGTATTTATTTACAGTTCAACATACCATTGCTGTGATTCCGAACTTCTTTAACATAGCCAGCTCTATCTGTGACGGCCGTCTAGCATAAGTAGTGTGTTTAAAATGACTGACAAAAGCCACATAATATGTGAAAAACATTTATTTAACATATAAATGCAGCCTTGTGAAAACTGCAACAAATTAAAACAAACATAAATAAAATACAAAACAATACATTTTGAAGGTACAAAAAACATTAAAGAGTATAAAACTTTTAGGGAAGTTTTATACTTAACATAAGATGAATAAGAATTTTTATAAATAGGAAAATCAGCAGGAAAGTTTTGGGTTTTAACATTTACAAAGAAGGGTAGAAAATATTCTTAGAAACAATAGCAAAGCTTTAAAAATACGTTAATAAGGTGCTAAAAATACTTAGCTAAAACTCAACTTAAGGGGAAAAAAAAACAAAAAAATTACCTTTTCTGGCACACTGCTAGTGGCCATTAACTAAAGCCAGTGTCTCGTAGCTGGGAGTAAAACTAGGGTGTGACCATCCTCTTTGACGTCCAGAGCTGAAGAGGCTGTTTATAGCAGTATAGGGCAAGAAAGGGTACTAATTTGTCTGGCGATATTATCCTAAGGGATGACAAAACCACTGGTAATGGAATACAGGGCTGGCTTTGCTGAGAAACAAACCAGCTGAATTTACAAAATGAGATCTGGTCGCAACAAGAATTTAGGCCTATTTTCTATTTTGGCAGCAGCCACACTATCTAGTGTATTGCAAGCTGAGTCTGCTGTGACCACCTAAATTCTACATGGTGCTACAAGCAGTAATGGAACCTGAAGATTGGGAAAACTATCTTACCAAAGCAGGAATCTCTGCCAACTCAGCCAAAATCTATGTAACATTTGTAAGTGAAAAGCTGACAAAAGATAACCTACACATGATGGATCTGGCTATGTTAAAGGAGTTGAGAATCACAGCAATGGGAGAAGCCCTATTTATCCTTAAGCAAGCTAAGAAACACTGCTAAAGTACTGGCAGCCAAGCTTCCCTGGCTCCATTTTGAAATGACCCCATCTCCAACAATTCAGGAAATTTCAAATTGGAGCCAGAGAAGCTTTGTTGAAAGATCATAGATAAGAAATAATTGAAAGAATCATTCTGGTTTATTCCTGTACTTCAACATTAAGACAGGACTCTGGGAAAAATGGAAAACCCAAAAATGTTAGATAGAATTTATTCCTCATATCACTGGCACAGAATGGACCGTCTTTAGCTAGCCAATGGTTCCTCATTTATAGGGTTTATTGTTCCTCCCTGTTTAAATATAAAAAGTAATAAATTGCAGCCCCTAATCCAAACAAATCCAGAGTCAAACATATTTGAATCAAGACTTGAAGTGCTTTGAACTATCAGGCTTAATTAAAGGTGTATTCTTTCACTACCAACTCTTTAATTAGCAAAATCATATACCCCTATACAGTCTTATATTACACTTCTATTCTAAGCCATGTTCCTTCAGGATCTAGGTAGTCAAGGCTCTCCACAACATCCTGTCCTTCATATCTCATGATAATTTTTTTGTTTTTGTTATCTCTCCTAATCATTTCTCTGCCATCTGTTTACTCAAGCTCATTGTCATGCATTATTTTCTTCTGTCTCTCTTACTTTCAATCTGTTCTGTGAGTATCAAATTTTCCAAGCCCCCTTTCCTCATTATGTGTCCCAGATATTTCAACTGTCTCTTCCTGATGTTAAGTATAAGCTTCCTTTTTGTTCCTATTTTATCTAAAACATTGTTATTGATCACATGTTCAGTCCATTGTATCCTTCTGTCGAACCACATTTCTGTTACTTTAACTTTCTTCTTCATCCATAAGGAGAATCTCCAGCATTCACTGCCATATAGAAGAATTAATATCACATAACAGTTCAGTACTATTTTCTTTGTTTCTAATGAAATTTTTGTTCCTTAGTATTCTAGTAATTGTCATTATAATGGATAACAAGCAATATTTTATGAAAAATCTGTCTCTTTATCACTAGCTGAAGATAAGGAAAAGGGATGATTTTCCAAGAATTCCTTAGAATGTTCCTGAAGATAAGAAGATTAAGCTAAAGAAGCGATAAGTACATGTGGATTAAGTAATTAATTAATCCTGTGTATGAATAATCAATAATGAGAAAACTATCAATCACAGTGTACAGGTAAAATGAAAGTGCGATGCTTCAGTTAGCCAAAAGTACAGCTTTTTAGTCTTTAGAAATGAAACAAAGGCAAGAACCATGACAACTGATAAAGCAAACATGAAATTATAGGTTAATTTAACCAGAAAATGGATAGGGATCTCTTACAAATTTGCATCAAATTGGAACTAAAAATTTCCTCATGCAATGTTTCTGAGCTAGGATAAAAGTCAGGGCAGAATTTATGTGAACAAAAATATGCCAAGAACTAATGTCCTAATGGATATTGAACATTTTATCAACATAAATTTTTATATTTAATGTAAATTTATGTTTATGCTAGATATCAAGTGGTTATTGATGGGTTTGAGTTGAGAGCAAATGCCATCAGTTTTTCAGCTCTTACCTCACTATTCTCACAAATATCAATGTGGCGTGAATAGTTTCAATCCTTATATTAAATTTCATATTTGAGTTGAGAGCAAATGACATCAGTTTTTCAGCTCTTACCTCACTATTCTCACAAATATCAATGTGGCATGAATAGTTTCAATCCTTAATTTAAATTACATATTAAATTTCATATTTGAGTTGAGAGCAAATGCCATCAGTTTTTCAGCTATTTCCTCACTATTCTCACAAATATCAATGTGGCGTGGATAGTTTCAATCCTTATATTAAATTTCATATTAAATTTCATATTTGAGTTGAGAGCAAATGACATCAGTTTTTCAGCTATTTCCTCACTATTCTCACAAATATCAATGTGGCGTGAACAGTTTCAATCCTTATATTAAATTTCATATTAAATTTCATATTTGAGTTGAGAGCAAATGCCATCAGTTTTTCAGCTCTTACCTCACTATTCTCACAAATATCAATGTGGCATGAACAGTTTCAATCCTTATATTAAATTTCATATTAAATTTCATATTTGAGTTGAGAGCAAATGACATCAGTTTTTCAGCTCTTACCTCACTATTCTCACAAATATCAATGTGGCGTGGATAGTTTCAATCCTTAATTTAAATTACATATTAAATTTCATATTTGGAGTTGAGCAAAATGCCATCAGTTTTCAGCTATTTCACTATTCTACAAATATCAATGAAGTAGCATGCTCTCTAATCCTTATTAAATTTCATATTAAATTTCATATTTGAGTTGGAGAGCAATGCCATCAGTTTTTCAGCTCTTACCTCACTATTCTCACAAATATCAATGTGGCGTGGATAGTTTCAATCCTTAATTTAAATTTCATATTAAATTTCATATTTGAGCTATACAAATGTCATCAGTTTTTCAGCTCTTACCTCACTATTCTCACAAATATCAATGTGCAGGATAGTTTCCAATCCTTAATTTAAATTTCATATTAAATTTCTGCATATTTGAGCTGAGAGTAAATGCTTATCAGTTTTTCAGCTCTGCCCTATCATTTCACAAAATATCAATGTGGCATGGATAGTTTCAACTTTAATTTAAATTTCATATTAAATTTCATATATTTGGTTGAGAGCAAATGCCATCAGTTTTTCAGCTCTTACCTCACTATTCTTAAATATCAATGTGGCGTGGATAGTTTCAACTTTAATTTTTAAATTTCATATTAAATTTCCATATTTGAGTTGAGAGCAATGCTATCAGTTTTTCAGCTCTTACCTCACTATTCTCACAAATATCAATGTGGCGGGATAGTTTCAATCCTTAATTTAAATTTCATATTAAATTCCCATATGATTGAGTTGAGAGCAAATGCCATCAGTTTTCAGCCTACTCACTATTCTCAAATATCACGGCGTGGATAGTTTCAATCCTTTAATTTAAATTTCATATTAAATTTCATATTTGAGTTGAGAGAGCAAATGCCATCAGTTTTTCAGCTCTTACCTCACTATTCTCACAAATATCAATGTGGCTGGATAGTTTCGAATCCTTAATTTAAATTTCATATTAAATTTCATATATTTTAGAGTTGAGAGCAAATGCCATCAGTTTCTTTCAGCTCCTACTTCACTATTCTCACAAATATCAATGTGGCTGGATAGTTTCAACTTTAATTTAAATTTCATATTAAATTTCATATTTGAGTTGAGAGCAATGCCAGTTTTTCAGCTCTTACCTCACTATTCCCAAATATCAATGTGGCGTGGAGGTTTCAATCCTTAATTTAAATTTCATATTGAATTTCTATATTTGAGTTGACATGTGCTATCAGTTTTTCAGCTCTTTACCTCACTATTCCCACAACATCGTGGCGTGGATAGTTTCAACTTTTTTTAATTTAAATTTCATATTAAATTTCATATTTGAGTTGAGTATAAATGCCATCAGTTTTTCAGCCTTACCTCTACCATTCTCAAATATCAATGTGGCGTGGATAGTTTCAATCCTCTTAATTTAAATTTCATATTAAATTTCATATTTGAGTTGAGAGCAAATGCCATCAGTTTTTCAGCTCTTACCCTTACCATTCTAAGGCAACATCAATGGCGGTATAGTTTCAATCCTTAATTTAAATTTCATATTAAATTTCATATTTGAGTTGGAGAGCAAATGCTATCAGTTTTTCAGCTCTTACCTCACTATTCTCACAAATATCAATGTGGCGTAAGGTTTAACTTTAATTTAAATTTCATATTAAATTTTATATTTGAGTTGAGAGCAAATGCCATCAGTTTTTCAGCTCTTACCTCACTATTCTCTGCCAAATATCAATGTGCGTGGATAGTTTCAGTCCTTAGTTTAAATTTCAAATTTCTTCAGTCTCACTTCTAATGTTTTTCATTGATTTTAAATGTGTCAGTTTTAGCCAAATTTCTAATTTTCATAGTTTTCAGGTTCTTTAGAATAAAAAAATATGATACTTAGCCTTGCAAGGAAGTCACCAACTAGTGTCCAATTGTTAGACAGTGTGGAGATTGGGCTGTAACTTATTAAAGACCCTGAACGTAAGTATTTGTGGCAGAATGATGGATATTTATTGATCGCAGTATCCACATTAAAGTCTGCAGCAAATTAGAACTTAGAGAATAGCCTTGCCCAAGTAGCAGAATGGAACACCACAGCCTGTTATATAAACCACTCCCTAACTGGTTCAAACAAGTGATCATAGAAGAGTCAATTTGCAATACAGTAGAGTACCGGTCAGTTTATCCAATTAAATTCTACATAAGATGAATATATCCCTAGACATGGATACCAGAAGGAGACAAAAATGTTCCTAGACAAGGATATCAGAATGAAATGAATATGTTCCTCCACATGAACCCTAGAATGAGGTGATGCCCCCAGACATGGACATTGAAATGTGATGAATATGTCCCTAGATATAGATACCAGAATGAGACAAAGATGTTTTTAGATATGGTCACCAGAATGATAAATGTGTCCCTAGACATGGACACCAGAATGAGATAAATGTGTCCCTAGACATGGACACCAGAATGAGATATCTCCCTAAACATATACACTGTAATGAGATGAATATCTCCCTAGACATGTACACTGGAATGAGATGAAGATCTCCCTAGACATGGAAAACACCAGAATGAGACAAACATGTACCTAGACATGGTAGACAGCATAATAAGACAATGATGTCCCTAAACATGGACATTGGAATGAAATAAATATGTCCCTCTATATGGAAAACACCAGAATGAGACAAAAATGTCCCTTAGAAATGGATACCAGAATGAGATGAAAATGTCCCTAGACATGAACCCTGGAATGAAACGAATATGTCCCTGGACATAGATCATGCAATGAGATGTAGGTGTCCCTGGACATGGATACCAGAATGAGATGAAGATCTGCCAAGACCTGGAACATCAAAGTGAGAGCAATAATAAAAGAAAAGACAATGTAAACCATTATCTTGTCTCCTTTACTTTTGTCCTTTTTATTGTACTTTCTTCTCAGAAAAGTTTTCTCAGTTTCCTTCACTCTGTTTTATTTCATTCTCTAAAAGCCCTTGCATCTTAGTAACTTTATTGCCTTGCTTGAAGTTGAAATGATTAAAAATAGTGGGGTTACACACATTAACAGACATCTGAAGAATGAATAAAATATTATGATAATCAAGATGGACATGTAAGTCTAGAATGTAAATAATCAGTCAGTCAGTTAAGTGCCATACATGATACACACTTGGGCGATCATGTCTCGAAAGAGACATGACTGACTGGGCAGAATATTATCCCGCAGTAGGTTGCCATTGCTTTCTGCGGTAGACTGGTTGCTGACCAAGGCTATAGAACCCAATCTGTCCTGTTATTTAACCCATAACTGGAAGGAATATACGGATTAATACCTTTCCCAAGGGTATTTGCACGTAAGTGAACACAATGAATTC
Source organism: Ascarosepion bandense (assembly GCA_037127315.1). Taxonomy (NCBI): domain Eukaryota; kingdom Metazoa; phylum Mollusca; class Cephalopoda; order Sepiida; family Sepiidae; genus Ascarosepion; species Ascarosepion bandense. The sequence continues at coordinate 1,185,395 of JBBBDQ010001092.1, forward strand.
AGCTGGAATTCGAACTCAGCTCCCCAATTTCTCGTTCTGAGCTGATATCCAATGCACCACAACGCACATCTGCCAATTTGAATGTCAAAAATCGTTTGTGCAGTATTGATGTAACTTGACAAGTCAGAGATAACCTTATTGTGTATACACAAACAGTTCCTCTCCCTTGTAGTTATTCAGTCAGCAGTGAAATGTATAGCAAAATATTGCATCACTCATACCAGACACCTCTTCTAACTCTAGTCCAGATTTGGCTTTCTGTGACTTCTGTTTTTTTATAAATTTAAAATCCTTTCTGAAATGATGTTGATGTGATTATGGGAAATGCAACAAGGCAGCTGATGGTGATTTCAAAAGGGAACTTTGTACATTGTTTCTGGTAAGTTTAAATGGATGAAATATGTAACTGAATCCCTAAATGGACTACTTTAAAATGGATTTTTCATTTATAAACGAGTTATTTCACTACTTTGGTTTTCACCATGAGTGGTTTCTTCTTAGTTATTAAAAATTGCCTGAAGAAACCACTCATGGTGGAAACCAAAGTAGTGAAATAACTCGTTTATAAATGAAATATATATATATATATATATATATATATAGATATATGTGTGTGTCTGTGTCTGTTGTATCGTGGAGGAATGATAATACACAGATATAAGTAAGTAATACGTTTATACTCAGTAGATACAGTAGTACACATCCGTGTAGGGTGACAACAACTAGTGAGCTGAGTAGACAACAACCGTGCTAGCCATCAGCTGCTGACTCCACCTGTCGCTACTCAATATTAGTCCTTTATATATTGTGAACCGTATGTCACGTGTTCAAGCTACGTCACAAAAATATATATATATATATATATATATATATATATATACACACACATAGAGGGAGAGGGAGAGAGAGAGGGAGGGAGAGAGAGATTAAATTATAATAAAATTAACAAAATTAACCCAATACTTGTCGTATTGTATGCAAATGAAGAGACCGGTATAAATTTTCTTGATGCAAATAGATCACAACATGGCTATATTGGAAAAGAAGAGACAAAAAATACTGGCATATGCAGATCAGTTCAGAAGCAGAAACAATCTGGAGGATGTGGAAATGGGTGGTCAAGAACAAGAAGAATCAGAAAGTTATATAAGTGGAACAGAACAGGAAATGGAAAAAGGTGAGAATGAAGAAATAGGTGAAGATGATGAGAAAAATGAAGAGAAACTGAGATCACCATTGAAGAGAAAACAAGAGATACAAGAGGAAGGACAGTACAAAAACAAAAATAATTAGGAGTAGTAAGAGAAAAAATGAGGGTGTACGACCTCTTCAATTCAGGGAGGTGTAGTATTGTATGCAAATGAAGAGACCAGTATATATAGAGAGTACTTGGAGAAGTAGGACAGGAGAAGCCTGTTATCACAGAGGACATGCAGAGCTGTGTTATGACTACTGCTACTCACATTGATATGCAAAACATAACAATGGCATTACCAATAGGGTCTATGATTACACTGGACAACCCAGGACACATAAAAACATGGAGGAGAAAAAAAGGAGATAACTGATTTATTTCTTGCTACAGTGAGATGCAAAGCTGTGAAGAAAGTTTTGACAGTGTGGTATCTGAGTGAATTAGAAGAAATGACATTTGAGCAAATTGTAAAACTTGTAAAAACAAACATAAGCCAAAAAAAAAAGATTGGCAATAGCAAAAAGAGCCAAGTTTTTTTAAACAAGACAAACATCACAGGAGTCCATGATGAAATACTTACATATGTTGAAAGAATGAGTAAAGTATTGTGAATTTGAAAAATTGGGAGCACACGAAATGACTGCAGAAGATGAATTAATTCTTTTTAGATTAGTTGAAGGCTTGCAAGACCAAAACCACAAGCACAAATAACTAAAACGTCTTCATAGTAGCAGTTTGGAAGCTAGCATTGAGTTTTTGCAACAGTTAGAGTTGGTTAGAGAATTTAATCAATCAAAAGAAGAATTTGAGACATACAGGACAAGCATTACCAAATCCATTTGCCAAATATTGAAACTGCAAGCCACAAGTTAACAAAAATAGAGTGCTTTGCAAAAATTGATCTCAAGTCAGCATACAATTAAATAGAAATTTATGAGAAATTCAAAGAAATAAACACCCCTATAGACTTACGAAGATATCTACCATTTAGGATAAAAACTTCAACAACTATATTTTTCAAATAGCAACTGAAAGTATATTATTAGGAAAAATAAGAATATGATAATATTATTATTATTAATATTATTAGGAAAAATAAGAATATGATATTATTATTATTATTAATATTATTAGGAAAAATAAGAATATGATAATATTATTATTATTAATATTATTAGGAAAAATAAGAATATGATATTATTATTATTATTAATATTATTAGGAAAAATAAGAATATGATATTATTATTATTATTAATATTATTAGGAAAAATAAGAATATGATAATATACCAAAATGATATAAGTGTAGGGGCGAGAACTAAATTGTTTTTTTTTGTTTTATTAAATTAATGGTTAAAAAAAATAGGTTGTTTTAGTTCCATCTGAATTTAACTTCTTAATAAAAAATTATCAAATTGTTATCAGATTTTTAATAGAATAGGCTAATATATTTAAATCCTAAACAGGATAAAAGTTTTGCTTCTAAGATTTTATAATCACTAATCAGAAGACAGTAATATTTATTGATAGGTCAGATGATCAGAATATATTAATGCTTATGATTAATTTATATTGAATCCAGTAATTTTTACAAGTTGTTCTTATTAAGGATTATGATAATCTTGAACCTCATTAGAAATTCAAGAAAAATTGGAACAATTTACATTTCTTATAAATTTATATTCATTTTTCAGAAACAACTTTAAATTTAGTCAAGAAAAATTAATGAAAGATATTAATTACCTTGAAATCATAATTTGTAAATTTCTTATAAATAAAATATTCAGGATGGACTGACTTTGCTAACAGCAACTTGACAACATTACACATGAAATTACAATAAATAATTTCCTCCATCTTTAGTTAATCAATGAGAAAAATTAGAGGAATTGAATAATTGGAGACAAAAAAGAAACTCGATTGGAAATATTCATAGAATTAATGGTATTGTCAGGTTTGAGAGGATGGTATTTCCAAGAAGAGTATCCATGCAAATATTTATGTTTAAATGCAACATGTTAACATGTAATTAATAATAGGCTTCTGCAGGTAAGTGTATGCATATGTACTCATTTGTGTGTACACATATATGGATGTCAAATAAGGAAATCATTTTTAAAAACAGAAAACAATAAATAAAAAAAGCTATATTTAAATATTTTCTCTGTTCATTTAGATATTAAATATACTTATATTTTGTCTAAGGATGTACACTAGGTTTACTATTTAGTTAGTTTCATACCTTCTTTGATTTAAATAACTCTTAGTAAGCTAGTAGGCTAAAATATTTTTAAATAGGGTTTACCTAAATTTTAAAATCTACCATCCCTAACATTATCATTATCTAGCAAGGTAGATTATGTAAATATAAAAGAGCCAAAATTTTAAGGAACTTTATGTAATAATGGGTTAATTTTGTTAATTTTATTATAATTTAATCTCTCTCTCCCTCCCTCTTTCTATGTATATAATGCAACCACAACTTTTACTCCAACAGTTTCTTTCCTCGCACTTCCCGACTGTGGAATTCCCTTCCACATGATTGCTTCCCCGACGGCTACAATCTCCAGGAGTTTAAATGTAAGGTCAATAGACACCACCTAACACACTAACTTGCTCCCATTCTATCAAACACTCTTCCCATCTAACCAACCCTCATCCTCGGTATCTATCCTTACCCATCTATCACCTTCCTCCTGACATTCCCTATGTCTAACCACTCCTTCTCTTTACCTTCCCCTCTGTAGCTCCATGCGCAATAGTGGCAGTGGAATACCTTGCTTGAGGTGAAATGATTAAAAAAAAAAAAAAATAGGCGATTTTTAATAACTTAGTTATTAAAAATCGCCTGAAGAAACCACTCATGGCGGAAACCAAGGTAGAGAAATAACACGTTTATAAATGAAAAATATTCAAAAGTTCTACAATATAATTGTATAGAACACTTTTTAATATAAATGTGTACTGATCTAACCCTATTAGGGCCAAAAACTAAGTATTAAACAATCAATATATATATATATATATATATATATATATATATATAGTCATCCGCAGACATCTGTTTCGCTGTATCACAGCTCATCAGTACGGTTAAACTCCGATTGCTTCTAACCCAGGATTGAAACCCGACCGAAGTGGCGTCAGTCAGCGATTCTACCTCTGGGCCATGGGCGCACAGTAGAAGAAGGAAGCCTTTTTAGCATGTATATTATCACTATACATGCCCAATAGCCAGAGTGCTCTAATTCATTAGTGAATGAGCAATGCGTACATGCCAGGGTAGCTACTGTTTTTCAAAGTCTACCATTCTTCCAGAGTGCTCGATCAGGGTGTGAGAGAGTGTTAAATTGTAATGATGCTTAGTGTCAAAATTGGTGTTTTTTTTCAGTAGTTTACAGGTAGAAAGGCATTTTAGGCAAGTAGGTTTTGTTATAAAGTGCTCGATATCAAGATAGAGATAGTTGATTTTCTAAGCACCGCTTAGATGTGGCATGAAAGTATGAGGCACCCTGTGAGTATCGAACTCACTTCTCAGTTGTAATAGATTATAGCAAGACAAGCTTGCTAGCCATTACACCATGCCGAGGTGCCCATATCAAGATAGAGATAGTGTGTTAACAGAATTAATGTGTAGTAGTTTTCTCCCTTAGCTGAGTAGTGTTATTTCAGTCATGCTGATTTTAAAATTTTATGAGGGCATTATTGTAATGCCTTTACTCTTCAGGGTTTTTGTTTTTCAGCAGAAAAATTTACTGGAAGAAAGGCATTTTAGGCAAGCTTAGTAGTGTTATTTCAGTCATGCTGACTTTGAAATTTTTATGAGGGTATCTATTTCCTACTCCCCTTATCCTTTAATCAGATTACATTTTAATTTCAGTCATTAATAAAAAAATTTTCTGATCAGCTACTTAGTCTTAAATTACTGACGATTTTTGTTCTGAAGAAGGATTGGTTGAAAGACACCTTAAATTTTAAATGTTGTGATACTTTTCTATCCCGTTTTATTAATATGATCCTCATTTTTTTTAAAAATTTAATATATATAATCATTTCACCCCAAGCAAGTAGATAATGCCACTAAGATACAAGGGGTTACTGGGATGAAGGAAAATGAGAAGACTTTAGGTGAAGAAACAAGGGATAAAAAGAAAAAAGGATACAAAAGATGAGGAAGGAGTGTGAACCTGGTAATAGGTGAACTTGTTTTTTTTACAGTAAGGTTCACCCTATACAAGGCTAGGGAGCCACTCAAGGTAAAGAGTTACAGAGTAAGAGGCAGTTTACACAGATAGAAGGGCAAGAAAACAGTCACCTTTAGACTTGAACAGGTTAAAATTGTAGTGATTAGGGAAGCATACTCTAGGGTGTTGGTTCCACAGACCAGTGGTTTGCTGAAAGAAGTTGTTTGTTACTTCTATTATAAAAACCCGTTCATCAAAAGAAACTTTTTGTGGCTGGAGGTGAGCTAGTAAATATGTTTAGGAAAAGGCACACAACCTTCAATTTTTAGGTGATTCTTCAAAATCCAGAGAGTGAACTCAAACTTTTGGCCTGTGGTGTACATTGTGTGTGTGTGTGTGTGTGTGTGGTGTTATTGAGAAGGAGACCCAACATTGTACAACCAAAAGTCTCTTTCCTTTGAGAGATTTTCATAATTTTTCTGGTTGCTTTAAGTAAGGAAACAAAAGTTGGTATCGTCAATCATGGCAGTAGACCAAAAGATGAAAAAATAAATAGAAAAGTAACTGGAAACCATAAAATTAGAAATGTGTCTAAAACTGACGCATTTAAAATCAATCAAAAACATTAAAAGTGAGACGGGAGAAATATGAAATTTAAATTAAGGATTAAAACTATCCACGCCACATTGATATTTGTGAGAATAGTGAGGAAATAGCTGAAAAACTGATGGCATTTGCTCTCAACTCAAATATGAAATTTAATATGAAATTTAAATTAAAGATTGAAACTATCCACCATATTGATATTTGTGAGAATAGTGAGGAAATAGCTGAAAAACTGATGGCATTTGCTCTCAACTCAAATATGAAATTTAATATGAAATTTAAATTAAGGATTGAAACTATCCACGCCACATTGATATTTGTGAGAATAGTGAGGAAATAGCTGAAAAACTGATGGCATTTGCTCTCAACTCAAGTATGAAATTTAATATGAAATTTAATATGAAATTTAAATTAAGGATTGAAACTATCCACGCCACATTGATATTTGTGAGAATAGTGAAGTAAGAGCTGAAAAACTGATGGCATTTGCTCTCAACTCAAATATGAAATTTAATATGAAATTTAAATTAAGGATTGAAACTATCCACGCCATATTGATATTTGTGAGAATAGTGAGGAAATAGCTGAAAAACTGATGGCATTTGCTCTCAACTCAAATATGAAATTTAATATGAGATTTAAATTAAGGATTGAAACTATCCACGCCACATTGATATTTGTGAGAATAGTGAGGAAATAGCTGAAAAACTGATGGCATTTGCTCTCAACTCAAGTATGAAATTTAATATGAAATTTAATATGAAATTTAAATTAAGGATTGAAACTATCCACGCCACATTGATATTTGTGAGAATAGTGAGGAAATAGCTGAAAAACTGATGGCATTTGCTCTCAACTCAAATATGAAATTTAATATGAAATTTAAATTAAGGATTGAAACTATCCACACCACATTGATATTTGTGAGAATAGTGAGGAAATAGCTGAAAAACTGATGGCATTTGCTCTCAACTCAAATATGAAATTTAATATGAAATTTAAATTGAGGATTGAAACTATCCACGCCACATTGATATTTGTGAGAATTGTGAGGTAAGAGCTGAAAAACTGATGGCATTTGCTCTCAACTCAAATATGAAATTTAATATGAAATTTAAATTAAGGATTGAAACTATCCACGCCACATTGATATTTGTGAGAATAGTGAGGAAATAGATAAAAACTGATGGCATTTGCTCTCAACTCAAATATGAAATTTAATATGAAATTTAAATTAAGGATTGAAACTATCCACGCCACATTGATATTTGTGAGAATAGTGAGGAAATAGCTGAAAAACTGATGGCATTTGCTCTCAACTCAAATATGAAATTTAATATGAAATTTAATATGAAATTTAAATTAAGGATTGAAACTATCCACGCCACATTGATATTTGTGAGAATAGTGAGGAAATAGATGAAAAACTGATGGCATTTGCTCTCAACTCAAATATGAAATTTAATATGAAATTTAAATTAAGGATTGAAACTATCCACGCCACATTGATATTTGTGAGAATAGTGAGGAAATGGCTGAAAAACTGATGACATTTGCTCTCAACTCAAATATGAAATTTAAATTAAGTATTGAAACTATCCACGCCACATTGATATTTGTGAGAATAGTGAGGAAATAGCTGAAAAACTGATGGCATTTGCTCTCAACTCAAATATGAAATTTAATATGAAATTTAAATTAAAGATTGAAACTATCCACGCCATATTGATATTTGTGAGAATAGTGAGGAAATAGCTGAAAAACTGATGGCATTTGCTCTCAACTCAAATATGAAATTTAATATGAAATTTAAATTAAGGATTGAAACTATCCACGCCACATTGATATTTGTGAGAATAGTGAGGAAATAGCTGAAAAACTGATGGCATTTGCTCTCAACTCAAGTATGAAATTTGATATGAAATTTAAATTAAGGATTGAAACTCTCCACGCCACATTGATATTTGTGAGAATAGTGAAGTAAGAGCTAAAAAACTAATGGCATTTGCTCTCAACTCAAATATGAAATTTAATATGAAATTTAATATGAAATTTAAATTAAGGATTGAAACTATCCACGCCACATTGATATTTGTGAGAATAGTGAGGAAATAGCTGAAAAACTGATGACATTTGCTCTCAACTCGAGTATGAAATTTAATATGAAATTTAATATGAGGATTGAAACTATCCACGCCACATTGATATTTGTGAGAATAGTGAGGAAATAGCTGAAAAACTGATGGCATTTGCTCTCAACTCAAATATGAAATTTAATATGAAATTTAAATTAAGGATTGAAACTATCCACACCACATTGATATTTGTGAGAATAATGAGGAAATAGCTGAAAAACTGATGGCATTTGCTCTCAACTCAAATATGAAATTTAATATGAAATTTAAATTAAAGATTGAAACTATCCACGCCATATTGATATTTGTGAGAATAGTGAGGAAATAGCTGAAAAACTGATGGCATTTGCTCTCAACTCAAGTATGAAATTTAATATGAAATTTAATATGAAATTTAAATTAAGGATTGAAACTATCCACGCCACATTGATATTTGTGAGAATAGTGAGGTAAGAGCTGAAAAACTGATGGCATTTGCTCTCAACTCAAATATGAAATTTAATATGAAATTTAAATTAAGGATTGAAACTGTCCACGCCACATTGATATTTGTGAGAATAGTGAGGTAAGAGCTGAAAAACTGATGGCATTTGCTCTCAGCTCAAATATGAAATTTAATATGAAATTTAATATGAAATTTAAATTAAGGATTGAAACTATCCACACCACATTGATATTTGTGAGAATAGTGAGGAAATAGCTGAAAAACTGATGGCATTTGCTCTCAACTCAAATATGAAATTTAATATGAAATTTAAATTAAGGATTGAAACTATCCACGCCACATTGATATTTGTGAGAATAGTGAGGAAATAGCTGAAAAACTGATGGCATTTGCTCTCAACTCAAGTATGAAATTTAATATGAAATTTAATATGAAATTTAAATTAAGGATTGAAACCATCCACGCCACATTGATATTTGTGAGAATAGTGAGGAAATAGCTGAAAAACTGATGACATTTGCTCTCAACTCGAGTATGAAATTTAATATGAAATTTAATATGAGGATTGAAACTATCCACGCCACATTGATATTTGTGAGAATAGTGAGGAAATAGCTGAAAAACTGATGGCATTTGCTCTCAACTCAAATATGAAATTTAATATGAAATTTAAATTAAGGATTGAAACTATCCACACCACATTGATATTTGTGAGAATAATGAGGAAATAGCTGAAAAACTGATGGCATTTGCTCTCAACTCAAATATGAAATTTAATATGAAATTTAAATTAAAGATTGAAACTATCCACGCCATATTGATATTTGTGAGAATAGTGAGGAAATAGCTGAAAAACTGATGGCATTTGCTCTCAACTCAAGTATGAAATTTAATATGAAATTTAATATGAAATTTAAATTAAGGATTGAAACTATCCACGCCACATTGATATTTGTGAGAATAGTGAGGTAAGAGCTGAAAAACTGATGGCATTTGCTCTCAACTCAAATATGAAATTTAATATGAAATTTAAATTAAGGATTGAAACTGTCCACGCCACATTGATATTTGTGAGAATAGTGAGGTAAGAGCTGAAAAACTGATGGCATTTGCTCTCAGCTCAAATATGAAATTTAATATGAAATTTAATATGAAATTTAAATTAAGGATTGAAACTATCCACACCACATTGATATTTGTGAGAATAGTGAGGAAATAGCTGAAAAACTGATGGCATTTGCTCTCAACTCAAATATGAAATTTAATATGAAATTTAAATTAAGGATTGAAACTATCCACGCCACATTGATATTTGTGAGAATAGTGAGGAAATAGCTGAAAAACTGATGGCATTTGCTCTCAACTCAAGTATGAAATTTAATATGAAATTTAATATGAAATTTAAATTAAGGATTGAAACTATCCACGCCACATTGATATTTGTGAGAATAGTGAGGTAAGAGCTGAAAAACTGATGGCATTTGCTCTCAACTCAAATATGAAATTTAATATGAAATTTAATATGAAATTTAAATTAAGGATTGAAACTATCCACGCCACATTGATATTTGTGAGAATAGTGAGGAAATATCTGAAAAACTGATGACATTTGCTCTCAACTCAAATATGAAATTTAATATGAAATTTAAATTAAGGATTGAAACTATCCACGCCACATTGATATTTGTGAGAATAGTGAGGAAATAGATGAAAAACTGATGGCATTTGCTCTCAACTCAAATATGAAATTTAATATGAAATTTAATATAAGGATTGAAACTATCCACGCCACATTGATATTTGTGAGAATAGTGAGGAAATAGCTGAAAAACTGATGGCATTTGCTCTCAACTCAAATATGAAATTTAATATGAAATTTAAATTAAGGATTGAAACTATCCACGCCACATTGATATTTGTGAGAATAGTGAGGAAATAGCTGAAAAACTGATGGCATTTGCTCTCAACTCAAATATGAAATTTAATATGAAATTTAAATTAAGGATTGAAACTATCCACACCACATTGATATTTGTGAGAATAGTGAGGAAATAGCTGAAAAACTGATGGCATTTGCTCTCAACTCAAATATGAAATTTAATATGAAATTTAAATTAAAGATTGAAACTATCCACGCCACATTGATATTTGTGAGAATAGTGAGGAAATAGCTGAAAAACTGATGGCATTTGCTCTCAACTCAAATATGAAATTTAATATGAAATTTAAATTAAAGATTGAAACTATCCACACCACATTGATATTTGTGAGAATAGTGAGGAAATAGCTGAAAAACTGATGGCATTTGCTCTCAACTCAAATATGAAATTTAATATGAAATTTAAATTAAGGATTGAAACTATCCACGCCACATTGATATTTGTGAGAATAGTGAGGAAATAGCTGAAAAACTGATGACATTTGCTCTCAACTCAAATATGAAATTTAATATAAGGATTGAAACTATCCACGCCACATTGATATTTGTGAGAATAGCGAGGAAATAGCTGAAAAACTGATAGGCATTTGCTCTCAACTCAAATATGAAATTTAATATGAAATTTAATATGAAATTTAAATTAAGGATTGAAACTATCCACGTCACATTGATATTTGTGAGAATAGTGAGGAAATAGCTGAAAAACTGATGGCATTTGCTCTCAACTCAAATATGAAATTTAATATGAAATTTAAATTAAGGATTGAAACTATCCACACCACATTGATATTTGTGAGAATAGTGAGGAAATAGCTGAAAAACTGAAGTCATTTGCTCTCAACTCAAATATGAAATTTAATATGAAATTTAAATTAAAGATTGAAACTATCCACACCACATTGATATTTGTGAGAATAGTGAGGAAATAGCTGAAAAACTGATGGCATTTGCTCTCAACTCAAATATGAAATTTAATATGAAATTTAAATTAAGGATTGAAACTATCCACACCACATTGATATTTGTGAGAATAGTGAGGAAATAGCTGAAAAACTGATGGCATTTGCTCTCAACTCAAATATGAAATTTAATATGAAATTTAAATTAAGGATTGAAACTATCCACGCCACATTGATATTTGTGAGAATAGTGAGGAAATAGATGAAAAACTGATGGCATTTGCTCTCAACTCAAATATGAAATTTAATATGAAATTTAAATTAAGGATTGAAACTATCCACGCCACATTGATATTTGTGAGAATAGTGAGGAAATAGTTGAAAAACTGATGGCATTTGCTCTCAACTCAAATATGAAATTTAATATGAAATTTAAATTAAGGATTGAAACTATCCACGCCACATTGATATTTGTGAGAATAGTGAGGAAATAGCTGAAAAACTGATGGCATTTGCTCTCAACTCAAATATGAAATTTAATATGAAATTTAAATTAAGGATTGAAACTATCCACGCCACATTGATATTTGTGAGAATAGTGAGGAAATATCTGAAAAACTGATGACATTTGCTCTCAACTCAAATATGAAATTTAATATGTAATTTAATATAAGGATTGAAACTATCCACGCCACATTGATATTTGTGAGAATAGCGAGGAAATAGCTGAAAAACTGATGGCATTTGCTCTCAACTCAAATATGAAATTTAATATGAAATTTAATATGAAATTTAAATTAAGATTGAAACTATCCACGCCACATTGATATTTGTGAGAATAGTGAGGAAATAGCTGAAAAACTGATGGCATTTGCTCTCAACTCAAATAGAGAAATTTAATATGAAATTTAAATTAAGGATTGAAACTATCCACACCACATTGATATTTGTGAGAATAGTGAGGAAATAGCTGAAAAACTGATGGCATTTGCTCTCAACTCAAATATGAAATTTAATATGAAATTTAAATTAAAGATTGAAACTATCCACACCACATTGATATTTGTGAGAATAGTGAGGGTTTAGCTGAAAAACTGATGGCATTTACCAATCAATATAATTTAATATGAAATTTAATATGAAATTTAAATTAAGGATTGAAACTATCCACGCCACATTGATATTTGTGAGAATAGTGAGGAAATAGCTGAAAAACTGATGGCATTTGCTCTCAACTCAAATATGAAATTTAAGTGAAATTTCAAATTAAGGATTGAAACTATGTCCATACCACATTGATATTTGTGAGAATAGAGAAATAGCTGAAAAAAACTGATGGCATTTGCTCTCAACTCAAATATGAAATTTACTATGAATGTAAATTAAGGATTGAAACTATCCACGCTACATTGATATTTGTAGAATAGTGAGGAAATAGCTGAAAAACTGAGGCATTTGCTCAATCAAATATGAAATTGAATAAATATAAATGAATATGATTTGAAACTATCCACGCCACATTGATATTTGTGAGAATAGTGAGGAAATAGCTGAAAAACTGATGGCATTTGCTCTCAACTCAAATATGAAATTTAATAGAAATTTAATATGAAATTTAAATTAAGGATTGAAACTATCCACGCCACATTGATATTTGTGAGAATAGTGAGGAAATAGCTGAAAAACTGATGGCATTTGCTCTCAATCAAAATATGAAATTTAATATGAAATTTAAATTAAGGATTGAAACTATCCACGCCACATTGATATTTGTGAGAATAGTGTGAGGAAATAGCTGAAAACTGATGGCATTTGCTCAACTCAAATATGAAATTTAATATGAAATTTAAATTAAGGATTGAAACTATCCACGCCACATTGATATTTGTGAGAATAGTGAGGAAATAGATGAAAAACTGATGGCATTTGCTCTCAACTTCAAATATGAAATTTAATATGAAATTTAAATTAAGGATTGAAACTATCCACGCCACATTGATATTTGTGAGAATAGTGAGGAAATAGATGAAAAACTGATGGCATTTGCTCTCAACTCAAATATGAAATTTAATATGAAATTTAAATTAAGGATTGAAACTATCCACGCCACATTGATATTTTAGAGAATAGTGAGGAAGAAGTTTGAAAAAACTGATGACATTTGCTCTCAACTCAAATATGAAATTTAATATGAAATTTAAATTAAGGATTGAAACTATCCACGCTACATTGATATTTGTGAGAATAGTGAGGAAATAGCTGAAAAACTGATGACATTTGCTCTCAACTCAAATATGAAATTTAATATGAAATTTAATATAAAAGGATTGAAACTATCCACGCCACATTGATATTTGTATAATAGTGAGGAAATAGCTGAAAAACTGATGGCATTTGCTCTCAACTCAAATATGAAATTTAATATGAAATTTAATATGAAATTTAAATTAAGGATTGAAACTATCCACGCCACATTGATATTTGTGAGAATAGTGAGGAAATAGCTGAAAAACTGATGGCATTTGCTCTCAACTCAAATATGAAATTTAATATAAGGTTTGAAACTATCCACGCCACATTGATATTTGTAAGAATAGTGAGGAAATAGTTGAAAAACTGATGGCATTTGCTCTCAACTCAAATATGAAATTTAATAAGTGAAATTTAAATTAAGTATTGAAACTATCCACGCCACATTGATATTTGTGAGAATAGTGAGGAAATAGCTGAAAAACTGATGGCATTTGCTCTCAACTCAAATATGAAATTTAATATGAAATTTAAATTAAGGATTGAAACTATCCACGCCACATTGATATTTGTGAGAATAGTGAGGAAATAGCTGAAAAACTGATGGCATTTGCTCTCAACTCAAATATGAAATTTAATATGAAATTTAATATGAAATTTAAATTAAGGATTGAAACTATCCACGCCACATTGATATTTGTGAGAATAGTGAGGAAATAGCTGAAAAACTGATGGCATTTGCTCTCAACTCAAATATGAAATTTAATATGAAATTTAAATTAAGGATTGAAACTATCCACGCCACATTGATATTTGTGAGAATAGTGAGGAAATAGCTGAAAAACTGATGGCATTTGCTCTCAACTCAAATATGAAATTTAATATGAAATTTAAATTAAGGATTGAAACTATCCACGCCACATTGATATTTGTGAGAATAGTGAGGAAATAGATGAAAAACTGATGGCATTTGCTCTCAACTCAAATATGAAATTTAATATGAAATTTAAATTAAGGATTGAAACTATCCACGCCACATTGATATTTGTGAGAATAGTGAGGAAATAGCTGAAAAACTGATGGCATTTGCTCTCAACTCAAATATGAAATTTAATATGAAATTTAATATGAAATTTAAATTAAGGATTGAAACTATCCACACCACATTGATATTTGTGAGAATAGTGAGGAAATAGCTGAAAAACTGATGGCATTTGCTCTCAACTCAAATATGAAATTTAATATGAAATTTAAATTAAGGATTGAAACTATCCACGCCACATTGATATTTGTGAGAATAGTGAGGAAATAGCTGAAAAACTGATGACATTTGCTCTCAACAAATATGAAATTTAATATGAAATTTAATATAAGGATTGAAACTATCCATACATTGATATTTATTGAGAATAGTGAAATGGCGAAAAACTGATGGCATTTATCTCAACTCAAATATGAAATTTAATAAAATTTAATAAAATTTAAATTAAGGATTGGAACTATCCACGCCACATTGATATTTGTGAGAATAGTGAAATGGCTAGCAACGACGATAGCATTTGCTCTCCAACTCAAATATGAAATTTAATATAAAGGTTTGAAACCTATCCATACATTGATATTTGTGGGAATAGTGAAATAGCTGAAAAAACTGATGGCATTTGCTCTCAACTCAAATATGAAATTTAATGAAATTTTAAATTAAGGATTGAAACTATCCACACCACATTGATATTTGTGAGAATGGTGAAATAGCTGAAAAACTGATGGCATTTGCTCTCAACTCAAATATAAATTTAATATGAAATTTAAATTAAAGATTGAAACTATCCACGCCACATTGATATTTGTAGAGAATAGTGAGAAATAGCTGAAAAACTGATGTATTTATATCTCAACTCAAATATGAAATTTTAATGAAATTTAAATTAAAGATTGAAACTATCCACACCACATTGATATTTGTGAGAATAGTGAGGAAGTAGCTGAAAAACTGATGGCATTTATACCAACTCAAATATGAAATTTAATATGAAATTTAAATTAAGGATTGAAACTATCCATACATTGATATTTGTGAGAATAGTGAAATAGCTGAAAAACTGATGGCATTTTGCTCTCAACTCAAATGTAAATTTAATATGAAATTTAAATTAAGGATTGAAACTATCCACGCCACATTGATATTTGTGAGAATGAACGAAATAGCACTGAAAAACTGATGCCATTTGCTCTCAACTCAAATATGAAATTTAATATAAATTTAATATGAAATTTAAATTAAGGATTGAACCATCTTGCATACATTGATATTTGTGAGAATAATTGAAATAGCTGAAAAACTGATGGCATTTGCTCAACTCAAATATGAAATTTAATATGAAATTTAAATTAAAAGATTGAAACTATCACACCACATTGATATTTAATGAGAATAGTGAAATAGCTGAAAAACTGATGGCATTTGCTCTCAACTCAAATATGAAATTTAATGAAATTTAAATTAAGGATTGAAACTATCCACGCTTCACATTGATATTTGTGAGAATGGTGAAATAAGCTGAAAAACTGATGGCATTTGCTCTCAACTCAAATATGAAATTTAATATGTAAATTTAATATGAAATTTAAAAATTAAAGATTGAAACTATCCACGCCACATTGATATTTGTGAGAATAGTGAGGAAATAGCTGAAAAACTGATGGCATTTGCTCTCAACTCAAATATGAAATTTAATATGAAATTTAAAATTAAGTTGAAACTATCCACACCACCGTTGATATTTGTCAGAATAGTGAGGAAATAGCTGAAACTGATGGCATTTGCTCCCAACTCAAATATGAAATTTAATATGAAATTTAAATTGAGTTGAAACTATCCGCCACATTGAGAATGGTGAAATAGCTGAAAAACTGATGGCATTTATACTCAACTCAAATATGAAATTTAATATGAGGTAAATTAAGGATTAGCTATCACGCCATTGATATTTTGTGAGAATGGTGAAATAGATGAAAAACTGATGGCATTTTACTCTCCAACTCAAATATGAAATTTAATATGAAATTTAAATTAAAGGTTGAAACTATCATACATTAGTGTTGTGAGAATAGTAGAAGCAAGCTGAAAAACTGATGGCATTTGCTCTCAACTCAAATATGAAATTTAATATGAGAAATTTAAATTAAGGATTGAAACTATCACGCCACATTGATATTTGTGAGAATAGTGAAATAGCTGAAAAACTGATGACATTTGCTCTCAACTCAAATATGAAATTTAATATGAAATTTAATATAAGGATTGAAACTATCCACGCCACATTGATATTTAATGAGAATAGCGAGGAAATAGCTGAAAAACTGATGGCATTTGCTCTCAACTCAAATATGAAATTTAATATGAAATTTAATATGAAATTTAAATTAAGGATTGAAACTATCCACGCCACATTGATATTTGTGAGAATAGTGAGGAAATAGCTGAAAAACTGATGGCATTTGCTCTCAACTCAAATATGAAATTTAATATGAAATTTAATATGAAATTTAAATTAAGGATTGAAACTATCCACGCCACATTGATATTTGTGAGAATAGTGAGGAAATAGCTGAAAAACTGATGGCATTTGCTCTCAACTCAAATATGAAATTTAATATGAAATTTAAATTAAGGATTGAAACTATCCACACCACATTGATATTTGTGAGAATAGTGAGGAAATAGCTGAAAAACTGATGGCATTTGCTCTCAACTCAAATATGAAATTTAATATGAAATTTAAATTAAGGATTGAAACTATCCACACCACATTGATATTTGTGAGAATAGTGAGGAAATAGCTGAAAAACTGATGGCATTTGCTCTCAACTCAAATATGAAATTTAATATGAAATTTAAATTAAGGATTGAAACTATCCACGCCACATTGATATTTGTGAGAATAGTGAGGAAATAGCTGAAAAACTGATGGCATTTGCTCTCAACTCAAGTATGAAATTTAATATGAAATTTAATGTGAAATTTAAATTAAGGATTGAAACTATCCACGCCACATTGATATTTGTGAGAATAGTGAGGTAAGAGCTGAAAAACTGATGGCATTTGCTCTCAACTCAAATATGAAATTTAATATGAAATTTAATATGAAATTTAAATTAAGGATTGAAACTATCCACGCCACATTGATATTTGTGAGAATAGTGAGGAAATAGATGAAAAACTGATGGCATTTGCTCTCAACTCAAATATGAAATTTAATATGAAATTTAAATTAAGGATTGAAACTATCCACGCCACATTGATATTTGTGAGAATAGTGAGGAAATAGCTGAAAAACTGATGGCATTTGCTCTCAACTCAAATATGAAATTTAATATGAAATTTAAATTAAGGATTGAAACTATCCACGCCACATTGATATTTGTGAGAATAGTGAGGAAATAGCTGAAAAACTGATGACATTTGCTCTCAACTCAAATATGAAATTTAATATGAAATTTAATATAAGGATTGAAACTATCCACGCCACATTGATATTTGTGAGAATAGTGAGGAAATAGCTGAAAAACTGATGGCATTTGCTCTGAACTCAAATATGAAATTTAATATGAAATTTAATATGAAATTTAAATTAAGGATTGAAACTATCCACGCCACATTGATATTTGTGAGAATAGTGAGGAAATAGCTGAAAAACTGATGGCATTTGCTCTCAACTCAAATATGAAATTTAATATAAGGTTTGAAACTATCCACGCCACATTGATATTTGTGAGAATAGTGAGGAAATAGCTGAAAAACTGATGGCATTTGCTCTCAACTCAAATATGAAATTTAATATGAAATTTAAATTAAGGATTGAAACTATCCACGCCACATTGATATTTGTGAGAATAGTGAGGAAATAGCTGAAAAACTGATGGCATTTGCTCTCAACTCAAATATGAAATTTAATATGAAATTTAAATTAAGTATTGAAACTATCCACGCCACATTGATATTTGTGAGAATAGTGAGGAAATAGCTGAAAAACTGATGGCATTTGCTCTCAACTCAAATATGAAATTTAATATGAAATTTAAATTAAGGATTGAAACTATCCACGCCACATTGATATTTGTGAGAATAGTGAGGAAATAGCTGAAAAACTGATGGCATTTGCTCTCAACTCAAATATGAAATTTAATATGAAATTTAAATTAAGGATTGAAACTATCCACGCCACATTGATATTTGTGAGAATAGTGAGGAAATAGCTGAAAAACTGATGGCATTTGCTCTCAACTCAAATATGAAATTTAATATAAGGATTGAAACTATCCACGCCACATTGATATTTGTGAGAATAGTGAGGAAATAGCTGAAAAACTGATGGCATTTGCTCTCAACTCAAATATGAAATTTAGTATGAAATTTAAATTAAGGATTGAAACTATCCACGCCACATTGATATTTGTGAAAATAGTGAGGAAATAGCTGAAAAACTGATGGCATTTGCTCTCAACTCAAACGCAACAATAACCACTTGATATCTAGCATGACCGTACATCAGATCTAACTTCATCTTTCCACCAACATGATAAATCACTCCCCATTGTATCTTGATTCTTGTTTGGTTTACTGTGCATGAAAGCTGGGTATGGTCTGTTGTATGTTCATCAGGAAATGAAAGGCGAAATTTATGACAGGCTGAGAAATGGAAAGGCAAATTTCCACTATATTTTTTGTTTATTCTGGGGATCAATTTGTACAAACTGGGGGTGGAGTAGGTAACATATGGGAAAATTTTCTGCTATTTCTGATATGATGATAGACTGATGGAATCAGCTTCTCTTTTCAGCCAATGAGGACTCTCTTCTTCTGACCTTTTGTCTATCTTTACATCATGACATGCAGTTCACAATTCCCCCGTTCTAATGCACAACCTAGAACTCTCTATCCCTCTCATGTGCAGTCTCTATCTTGCCAAATTTTTCACTTCCACCCAAGTAGCACTTGTTCTTGAAAGTTTTCATTTATTTATTTATTTTATTCTCTTTCGGTCAGTGGGTAGCTACTTTGAAGATTTATTTTATAGTTCTTATTGCTGGTGATAAAAAACACCAGACCCTTCAAATTCAGATAAAATCATTCACTACTCACTTGACTTTGTGTGTCTTCTAATGACAGTGGTTGGAAACTAGTCTAGGTGAAGGAAAACTCTGAACTCAAAACCAGCTCCCTCAACCTGTCTCAGTTGTGTGCCAATGCCTGAGTCACTGTGAAGGATCTTAGAGTTCACTTGTTTGTAATGATCACAAATAAATAACAAAACAGTTATTTAAAAAAATATTTTTAAAGCTTCGTATATAAATTATTTATCTTCACTAAGCAAGAAATGTTAAGTTGAGCAAGATATGAAACAAACATGCTGATAGGTATAAATGATAGACTCACATTTATTTGTTGCTAAATTTTTATGTAAATTTTGTCTATATGCAACTCACTTTGTATATATTCAAGTTTCAATGTTTTGAGCAAGCACATTCACACACTTGTTATATATTTAATGCTTGACATGTGGTATTTTCAGTGGTCTTGGTTTTCATTTGCTGATAATCAGCTTCTCCTCTAACTGATTATAATCAATAATCATTTGTGTCATCCGCTTCTGGGTTTTATTTTAAAGGACAAATTATCTCCTTTGTAACACTTAAATCAATTTTGGTCAAATACATGTTTCATTTCCTCTGACTTCCCAGATTCTGTGAGCACTTTCAGCAGCTTTGAGGTCCAGTTTAAAATAAAACCTCAAAATTTTCAGGATTTAAATATTTATATAAGCCGCTACAGTACATATGAACAGTGAGGATAATTATATGATATAAACAATGATTAAGACGGAAAGCCTAGAAATCTTATGACTCTTTACTGACTTTGATGGGCCAGACACTGTGCCTAAATTCCAAGAATTCATCTACACAAACAAATTCTCCTCTCAGATTTTGCATCTAGCAAGAGACCATGTGGAGTCTCATGTCGTCAGAATTAACTCAAAAATAATTTTGCTGAGGGCAGAAATCAATCCAGTCAATTGGGAAACAGTAGCTGCAGAAAGAACCAAATTGAGAAAAAACATCTTTCAAAAACACTAGAAAACAAATATAAGAGCAGAATAGAGCCTAAAGAAAGCCCAGATCTCTCCATTTCCTGAACCCTTCTACCCAACTATGCAGTGGCTGCAGACATCTCTGCAGATCCAACATAGGGCTCATTTCACACAAGGAAATGTTGATGAGCACCCTGATAGGTGGCAACAAGTTGCATTAATGATGATATACATAGATAATTTTCACTCTTTTTTTTTTTTTCAATTGGAGTAGATAGACTAAACTATCACCCGGTTCACATTCCACCCACGTCTATTGAACAGGTGAAGAGGCTCATCCCTTGTTCCCTGTTGCGGATGTGGTTTCCGGCTTCCTCTTTTCCAATCTTTTCACTCTTACGTAGCCCCCTGCACATCAGTGGCATTACCGCCTTGCTCAGGGTGATATGATTAAAAAAAAAAAAACTCTTGTGATCCTATCAAAGACTGAACTTACCATCTTTGGCTAACAAATTTCCAAAGATATTAGACTCCCACTTCTCAACTTAATAGATGTGTTCAAAGCAGTGGTATTAATTTGTCTCCCTTTCTATCAAATTGGATTCAACCTTTAATCATTATTTAAGTTTATTAAAATTTTTCCTCAATGTGAATTTTTCTATTCTTTGGTCAATCATTTTATTAAGTAAGTTTCATTTTTATTAATAATGATAATAATATATTGGAATCATAGTCTTTAGATGTGACAGTGGTGCTGATACACATACATACTATCCAAGGATAAAAATTTTCAAGTGCCCACAATTATTGTCACACTGGTCTGAAGGTCATGTAAAGAAGCACTGATATTTGGTAGAAGAGCTTAAAAGTGACATGTTCTTCCTAAGTAAAAGCACACGGTTACTTTTAACGCTGTCCATCCATGGATATGCTGAGTTCAAATTCCAGCTGAGACTATTTCCTTTGCACTAATGTTCTCAGGAAAGGCATCTCTTTTTTTCCACACTATGACTTAAATAGTAGAGCAGACTGGGTTTTCTTGCTTTAATTGGTAACCAGTCTAGGAAAAGGACTATTCTGGAGGGTTGGACATAGGCTTCATAGTTGGAGTTGCTATTCCTATTTCATATCGAAACTATATCCCCTAACATAGTGGTGCAGTGACCTACGGGGAGACTAAATATTCAAAAAAATTGTGTGTGTGTGTGTGTGTATATATATATATATATATATACACACACACACACACACACACACATATATATATATTGTTATCCGCAGACAGATCTGTTTCGCCGTATCACAGCTCATCAGTACGGTTAGACTCTGATTGCTTTTTTACCCAGGATTGAAACCCGATCGAAATGGCATCAGTTGGCAACTTTACCCCTGGGCTATGGGTGTTCGGTAGAAAGTAGGCAGACTTTTTAGCACATATCATTATATGCGCACAATAGCTAGAGCGCTCTAATTAATTTCACTGAATGAGCGATGCATACACGAGAGAGAGTTCAAATGACTTATCTTCCAACTTGAAATATCATCCCAATTATCAGGGTAAGATAAATCTATTGAATTCGTTAGTAGAAATCACATTTATTATTTATTTTTAAAATCTCTACTATAATTCTGCTTGTCTTTCCTTTCATTAGTTAGTTCGCACAATCATTACATCCTGCCAATACTTCATAAATAATGAAATATTCAATTTTGACAGTGTGAAAACACAGAATTGATATATCAGAGCTGTTACATTGTTTCACTAAGAAAAAGGAAGAATGAAGGAAAGCTGGTATTGTTTAACGGCTGCTTCATTGAAATAGAAAAAGTTGTCAATTTCAAATCTTTTCATTTGTACACCATCACTTACAAATAAATTTATAAATAAAAATGTTTGCAAGACAGATTTTTGGCTAGTAATAACGAATGATAAATATGAATTTTAATGAATTCAATAGACTTTCTTTTTTTTTTAATCGTATCACCCCGAGCAAGGTGGTAACGCCACTGATGTGCAGGGGGCTATGTAATAGTGAAAAGATTGGAAAAGAGAAAGCCGAAAACCACATCCTAAACAGGGAACAAGGGATAAGCCTCTTAATCTGTTCAATAGACGTGGGTGGAGCATGAACCGGGTGATAGATAGATCTATCTACTTCAATTAACTTTACTTTTACCCTGATGAGGAGGGATGATGTATTTTCAAAATTTCTAATCAAATAACAGGTCTTTTAAATTTTTAATTATTGTTTCTCTGTTCTTTCTTTATGATTGGGCTCTTTATTTGCTAAAATCTGCTCCCACTGAATATGTTAACCTTCAGTAATTTAGAGGTTATACATACACTCACTCACTCATTTTAAAATGAGTACAGAGCTGAGTTTAAATTCCAGTTGAATTCATTGCATTCACTTACGCGCAAATACCCTTGGGAAAGGTATTAATCCGTCTCTTCCTTCCAGTTATGGGTTAAATAACAGGACAGATTGGGTTGTATAGCCTTGGTCGGCAACCAGTCTACTGCAGAAAGCAATGGCAACCTACTGTAGGATAATCTTCTGCCCAGTCAGTCATGTCTCTTTTGAGACATGATCACCCAAGTGTGAATCACGTATGGCTGACTGACAGAATTTGACTATTACACTTCAAATGGATATGTTAAAGTAATAGTCAGTTAAGTGCCATACGTGATACACACGTGGGTGATCATGTCTCGAAAGAGACATGACTGACTGGGCAGAAGATTATCTACCACTCATACTCATCTGTATCTCCTGCTCACAATTCTTCAACTGTAGAGAGGAGAAAGGGAATAAGGAGTGTGGATGATGATTCCAATGCTTGTAAGTATCATCAAAGGTTAATTATTCTCAAGCCTTAAAGATAATCCTCCTTCTTACAAAGGGATGGGATGGTTTGAAGATCCTAATATAAATTGACTGTATATTTCTTAAAGTAAGTCAAAGTGAGTTTTCATCAGTACCAAGAACATGTTCTGGTTATAAGACATGGTGCATCGATAATTGTTTAACAAATGCTCATCTATTGCCAACCCATATGTATGAAGGCATCTTTGCAAATTCTCCAAATTGCCTTTTTGAATATTGATTCACTCACTCACACCCTTGTGCAAATTGTTTGAAACAACTGCTTCTTTTCCTTTCTTTCACCATACAGTCAGTTTTTTTTATTAATTGTTTCACCCCAAGCAAGACAATACTGCTACTGGTGACAGAGAGATTGGTTAGTTGTTTTGTTTTTATGGCATATCAACCTTGGAGGGTCATTTATTGCCAAAACTAAATTTCATTTATTTATTGCTGGCCATACTTTTTTCTTTCAACAATTTTATTGTTGTTTTATATAAATTTTTGTGTCTAGTAATACTTTTTTCTTTTCAAGTATCAAGATTCATTGGGATTTGTTTTTTTTTTTTTTAAGGGCAGGGTTCCCAAGTCCTATCCTGTTATTTAACACATAACTGGAGAGAAGGGACAGATTAATACCTTTCCCAAGGGTACCAGTGCTTAAGTGATTGCAGGGTATTCAACTGGAATTCGAACTTGGCTCACCGATTTCTTTCTTTTTCTGAGCTGATATCCACTGCACCACAACGCACAAAATCTATTTTTGGGGTATATGATGAAATTTGACTGACCTTGAAGCATCTTGCGCCATCCATGATTACATCAGATTTTTATCACGCTCAGACAATATTGTCTTGACAGTCAATTAGTTGTCCTATCGCCATTGTCTGCAATACCTCAATTCATCTTCCCACAGTCTTGAGCTCAACATGGAGGCCTACATCAAGTGCTTTGAGGAGATAGTGCTGCTCTGGTTCAAGGGGGTTGCTGCTGTTAGACCCTGTCTGGCAACAGGACTTGGCACTATGCCACACAAGCAGGAGAACCTAGTAATGGCTGGGAAACAATTTCTGCCATCATATCACCCCTTATATCTGGCCACCTAACTCTTCAGACTGCAACCCCCTTGATCATTATGTGTGGAGTATGTAGAAGTCAAATAACTTACCTTTCAACATGGTGGTTTTCTTTTGTCTCCCTGTAAGAAGGTGAACATTCAAGAGTGTGAGACTCACCTTCCTGATGTTTCCAACTTGCGTCCAGTTGGCAGACAAAAATAAACAGGGTTGTAACTGAATACATGTCCCTATGTTTATTTAACACTTTTTACAGTGTTTGTGGCACAAGGCCGAAAGAAGTGGGGGGAACAAAACTGAGGATGGTCTTCCGTAACTATCTTATACCTAGCTAATCTCTTTTGCGACCCAGACATGCATTACAATATGTCTCAATCACCACAAAAACTTGTCCATCGACACTCATACTGCCGTACACCAAAATACCACAACGCATACCGGGACCTAAAAAATTACCCAAAATGAACATAAAAATTTTGACAATATACAATATTTACAATAACTTTTACAAAAATATATAAAAATTTTCACATGAAATAACAAGGGGGAGGGGGCATGACACAAATCCCCAAATAAAATCAAACTAAAAACAACAACATAAACTTTGTGTTAGTTGGACCCAACCTACCCTCAAAACAAAGAGGTCGCTGTATTCCGCCCAGAGGATGAAATCAAGAAACTCTCTTTCTACAGGGAGTGGAGAGGCGAAAAGAAATTGGACTGGGGAAAATAAAATACTGGCACAGATGAGATAAAAACGGGACATAAAAAATTAACGAAACCTGGGAATCTCAAACTGCACCATAACAAAAGATACATGGCCAGGGAACCGGCCCGGACATCACACTCATTCACATTAACTAGGTACACAAATAGGGACTTACCTTAACCAAGGGGAGGGTTCCAGAGGAATCCAACCCGATGTGACTACCAGATCTAAAAGAGAAAATCAAGGCTAGCCCCAGTCACGCGAACCAGGCTCGCCACATTTACCCACCTTTTGCTGAACTCTGTCGGTGGCAACCGTTTCCGATCAGTTCTAATCTTCATTTTGAGTTGGTACTCAAAATATCGGATTAGATCCTGATGCGAAAGACGGCCACCCCGCAAGACTTCCTCCAAACGCGTCGTCCATATCACCATTCGAGCCGTGGCCAGAAGCGACAGAAACACCATCCGTTTCACTCCGGTGTACGGGGGCGACACATTATCACAGGCGTATGCACGATCAATGGACACGAGTTCTCGCGGCGCAATGCGAGCAGTCAACTCGCCGACACACTCCCACAACGGGCGAACGCGCGAAGAAGGCGTGCGCCGACGTCTCCATTAAGCCAAGGTTGCACCGTTCACAATCTGGCAAATCCGCCAGGCCCATTATGAAACGCATGTCATTGAGAGACAAGGCGTTACGAGCTAGTCGCCAGGTCAGAGAAAACTCAGAGTTGCTGAGCCAATCCGATCCTGGCGCCCAAGACCAATGAGAGCGATACTCCTCCTCCATCAAGCCGAGCTCCTCCCTCAATCGATCCTTCGCGACGCCCTCCACTAATCCTTGATAGAAGTGCCTCCTAGGCCGAGAAAGGTCACTAGACCATGGAATGGCCCACAAGGCCCTCCGGCACTCACGGATGAAAGCCGGTTGCCCTCGAAGCTTGCGGCAGTGCAACGAGACCTGGGGAGTGATAGTGAGGCCAGAGAACACGTCCCTCACTACCCCCGTAAGCAACGAGTCTTCCATTAACGCACGACTGAGAAATGCCAACCTCGAGGCGCACCGATGGCTCGCCAAGTGCGGCATTCCCAGTCCCCCTTGACACGGACGTTGGTAACAGACACGTTTGTCGACGTGATGTCTGCGTCCTCTCCACAGAAGGGAGAATAGCAGACGCTCGATCGCCTCCTCACGCTCCTCACAAAGTGGAAGTACAGACAGCCGATAAAGGACCATGGGGAAGACGTAAGCGGCACACGCCTCCGCCAGGCCCTTTACGGAGAGACTCCATTGACGCCAAGTTTCGACCGACGCGCCGACCTTTGCCTGTATATCAGACCAATTCTTCTCCAACTGCAAGTCCGGACCGAACCAAATTCCGAGGATTTTGACCGGTCCGTCCGTCCAGTCGAAGGGCCCTGGGAGGGGAGTCCCCTTCCAGGCACCTAACTGCAAGCCGGAAGACTTGTCGCGGTTAATCTTGGCCCCTGTCACCTGTTCGTACCGTTCAAGCGCCTTCTGTACCGCTCCTATGTTCCTGCGGGAGGACACAAAAGTTGTTACGTCATCGGCGTATGCAGAAACCCTGGCACGAGCACCACCAGTGATGACGATTCCACATAGGGCCGGACTGCACGACCTGTCTCTAAGCCGGCGAAGGAGGGGCTCCAACGCCAAAACATAGAGTAAGGACGACAGCGGGCAACCCTGTCGAACCGACCTAGACAGCGCAAAAGTGCTCGACAGCTTTCCGTTCACCTGCACCACAGTCGTGGGGGAGCGATACAGGAGACTAATCCAGCGGCAGAAGTCGGTTTCGAATCCGGCAGCCTGCAGGACAGCCGCCAGGTAGCCATGGTCAACCCTATCAAATGCCTTGGACTGATCCAAATTGATCAGCACGGCCTCATCGTCATCTTTTACACCCTCTAGGATCGTGCGGATCAAGTGCAGGTTGCTCTGAATTGTTCGGCCCTTCACAGCGCAAGTCTGATCAGGTCCCAACAGAGACTCGGCAACTAGCTGCAAGCGATTCATCAGGATCTTGGCCAAAATCTTTAACTCTGTGTTTAGCAGAGTTATGGGCCTGTAACCGTCTAATTCCCTCCCAACATCCTTGCCTTTTCTCAACAGCGTGACCACACCCCTGGTGAACCGACTGGGGATGGACCCCTGACGGAACCAGTTGTTGAACACAACTGTCAAGATAGGAACAAAGATGTGCGACAGCCTCAAGTACAATTCATAGGGCAAACCATCCAAACCTGGCGACTTGCCACTACCGACTCTCTTCAAAGCCGCGTAGACTTCGTCCTCCGTAATCTCTCCCTTGCAACTAGCCGCTTCAGCCGGCAAAAGCCAGGGAAAGTCAACCAAATAGCTGCGAAACTCCTCGTCGCGGAGACCAGGCTCCTTGGTGAAGCGGCGTTCAAAATGCTGCCGAAACGCCTCGCACATGTCATCAGTCGACCTAAGGGTGTGCCCCTCCGGGTCTTGTATCTCGCGGATGTACCGGTCGCCACCTTGACGGACTTCCTCCTTGCGCAGTTGCGCGCCCATGTTCACAGCTTCGGAAGACATCTTGCTTAACTTATGTCTAATTACCTGACCCATGTAACGATCGCTATTCGACCGCTCAAGGGCCTCCCTAGCTAAGGCTATCTCTAGGGGATCCCCACCAGCCTCTGCCCGGGAAAAATTAGATCTAAGCGTCTTCACCTTGGCAGCCTTAACTAGGTTGAGCCGTTGGCTGTATTCAGTGGTGAAAGACCTAATCCTATCCTTAAGACTAGCCCACCACCTATTCCCGATGACTCCCCCAGTTAACGCCCGCTGAACTACGATTAACAGCTGGTCCCGGAAGTCCCGCCTGTCCAGTAAGGACTGGTTGAACTTCCAGAAGCCAGCCATTCTAGCCCTAAATTCTAACACCACACGGGCACATACCATTTTGTGGTCCGTGTAGCCTAACCAGCGGAACTTCGGGCATTCTAAGAAATCTATATCGGCCTCTCTCACTAACATTCTATCAAGGTAGGAAACCACCTTGGTAGAAGGCCAACTACGCGCCCACGTCCACATTTTCCCGCCCAGATGATCGACCCGGTATCTATCGACGAGACCAAAATCGTCAATGTGATCAACCAGGCTACGATCACCACTCCTCCCGCTAGCGCCCCTCCCTTTATCCAATTTGGGGTCCAGGATGGCATTCCAGTCCCCCACTAGGATTAGTCGTGTTGAATCCACCAGGAAGGGCTCCAACAGCCGAAAAAAAGAGACCCGCTCACCTTGATCATTGGGCGCATAAACCGCAATCAACCGGAACGAGTTGCTTTTCACTGCAATATCGGCCACGATCAACCGGCCCTCGGCACCGACATGGGCAAGGTCCACCCTCGCATCCAGGGTACGTCTGACCAGCAAAGAAACACCTCTGGCATACCGGTTCCCATATGCTGAATAAACGACAAAGTCATTAGACAGCATACAAGAATCGATGTCGCAAACAAAGTGAGTCTCTTGGATTGCGGCCACATCCACGCTGAACAACAAGAGGTCACGAAGCAGGCGGGCTGCCTTACCCCGATCCCTCAAGCCATTCGCATTCAAACTGGCTATCTTGATAGACACTGTTTATATCTGAAAAGAGAAGAACTCAAAAAAATTAAGTGCATACGGGATAGAAATCCCTAGCAGACAAGACCCCGACGGATTGTCCCAGGGATCCTGTACCAACATCGGACATAATCCGTCCGTCCAGGACAATCCCGCCGACGTCTGTAGGGTACGTTAATTTTACCACCCTATATAATGAGGGGTGGAGCAAAACTGGGACCCTCCCAGCACACAGCTTTGCCATTTTATTCAGTTCCGGTGTTCCAGTCCTGCACAAAACAATGTTTGGGTACTGCTTTTCTGCAGCGTTTATATGGTCCCAAACCTTCAGACTCCCGCCAGTGCATCTTAATAAGGTGAGTACACCAGGGGCCTTCGGGAAATTCGCCGGGTCTTCCGTTGATTTTCCGTCGATGGACGTACACTTGAGCAATGGTTTAAGTAACGCTCTCCTTTGTGTCGTCCAGTCCTTTTTTATCTCTTTTTGATCAATTTTCATGATCTCTTCCCCTTGTGGGAGAGATTTCTTCTTTTCCCTTTTCCAGGGGTTGGAGTTGAAGGAGTAGAGGGAGTGGAAAGGGTAGGGGATTTTTTCGTTGTCTCCGAAATTAGGGGGGTTAGCTTATGGACCGGGGACTGGGAACGCTTTCGCGGGGATGACGGAAGGCTTCTCGCCTTCTCAGCATAAGTCTCCTTAGGCCATACTGGAGACACCGGTGCTGACACAGTCTTCAGTACCACTTCCTTCTCTTTGCTGCGACTTTTGCGCAGCACTTTTGGGTTTTCTTCCTCCTCCTCAGCTTCCCTGCTCCTTTTAAGGGATGCTGTTCTAGGTGGCTGCATCTTCACGTCCATCTTCTCTGGAGATTTTGGTCCCTGCTGCTGCTTTGTTGGGGTCGTTTTTGTTTGAGCCCGTGAGACATCCTGCTTTGGAGGTACTTTTGGTGGTGGAGGTGACTTTTGAGGAGAAGGTGTTTTTTCCTGTGGGGCCTTCACCTTTGAGCCCTTCTTGACCACCTTTTTCCACTCTCCATCTCCTTCCTTGCTTTTATCTACTGCTTTTTCTGCAGTTTGCTTTTCCAGGGTTGTCTTCGGAGATGGCTGCGACGTCTGCTGAGTTTTTGTTGTTTGTGTCTTTGGGGCCGGATTCTTGGTTGGATACACCTTTGCCATGTGTTCTGAGGCCCCGCAGACCCAACAAAACGGCCTCCTTCCCTCAACCACCACAAAGATGGATCTTCCTCTGCAGGTTATTATGTTGGGTATCTCGTTGAATTCCTTCCTGGAGACGGTGATGTTTACTGTCATATCCCCAGTCTGGAATCCACCCTTAGACACAACTGCAGAGACCTCCGCTACCCTGCCATATCTTGCGAAGAACGCCCCGACATGATCAAGAGTAATATCCATGGGTACCCCGTGTAGAGTTACACGTGTTTTGCGGGTACCCATGTACTCCGTTTGTAGTTGGAGTGTCTTCGTGGCTAAGGTAGTACCGGCCAGCTCTTTCGCTTCGTCCGCTGAGCCAAGCAGGACGTCCCACATGGCATGGCTCCTCCGAGCAATCATTTTTGCTCTGATTTCCAAAGCTTTTACTGCTTCTTCTATTGCTTCCCTGCTGACCCCCACAAACTTGTGAGTCTTGGGGTCCTTAGTCAGCAGGGACAGGATCTTCGGCTCAATGTTGCTGAGCTGTTCAGGAACTGAAAGGAGTTCATTTCCGGAGATGTATTCCTTAAATCTCTCCTTTGCTTCCTTGTAATATCTCTCATCTTTCTTGATATTCCCACCAACCCAGGCCACGGTGGAGGGAACCGGCAACTTTTGATTTTCAGCTACTTTTCCGCTAGGAGGAATCGGTGTTTCCTCCATAATTGGCGTCTGCCATTCGCCTTCTTTTGATGCCCACATCGGAGTGGGGGGCACAGGTTCTTCCAACTGCTTAGAAGTCATTGCCAAGCGCATTTTTTCTGTGCTAGGCACTTGCCATTCCTTCCCTTTCCCAGTCGCCACAGGAACCGGACTCTTGGGCCTTTCCTCGGCCATTGTCCTCCTGCCGACGGAGGCTTTGATTATCGCTGTCACTTTCCCTTACGCTCGCCTACCGTACCGAAATCGTACCAAAACCTGGTTGCTTTCGCCAACGCAACTTCGATCGCACCGACACTACGCTTCAATCGCCTTCGAAGAGTAGCACAAACAACAAGAAATCTTACTGAGTGTGGGCCAAAGACATCTATTTATTGCATAATATATACAATTGTGGCACAAGGCCGAAAAAGGGGAGGGAGAAGAAAACTTGGGTTGGTCTGCCACTAACTATCTTATACCTAGCTAATCTGATTCACGACCCAGACATACGTTACAATATTTCTCTTTCACCATAAGCACTTATCCATCTACATACATACCGCCATACACCAAAATACCACACAGCGTTCCAGGGACCTAAAAAATAACCCAAATGAGCATAAAAATAAATGATGCACAATATAATACAAAAATATATAAAAATATATTAACATGAAATGTCATGAGGGGCGGGGGTAAGATGACAATATCCCCAACAGAAATTTTTTAAACAAAAGTACAAATAAAACATGATGTTAGCTGGACCCACCCCACCCTAAAAAACAAAGAGGCTACTGTATTCTGCCCATAGGACAAAATCAAGCAGCTCACTTTCTACAGGGAATGGGGCAGAGAAAATAAATTGGCTGGGAGACGATGAAATGCTGAACCAGCCGAGATAAAACGGGACAAAAAAATAACACGGAACCGGGAATCTCGAGCTGGCCCATAACCAAAGAGGTAATGCCGGGGAGCAGGCCGGGAAACACAATCACTCACATTAACTAGGTACACAAAAAGGGACTTACCTTAACCAAGGGGAGGGTTCCAGGGGAATCCACCCCGATGCACTTGGTAGATCTAAAAGAGAAAATCAAGGCTAGCCCCGTTCAAGCGAACCAGGCTCGCCACTTTTATCCACCTTTCGCTGAAGTCTGTCGACGTCAATCGTTTCCAATCAGTTCTAATCTTCCTTTTGAGCTGATGCTCAAAATATCGGATCAAATCCTGATGTGAAAGACGATCACCCCGCAAGACTTCCTCCTTTCGCGTCGTCCAAATCACCATTCGAGCCGTGGCTAGCAGCGTCAGAAACACCATCCGCTTCACTCCAGAGAACGGGGGCGACACATTGTCACAGGCGTATGCACGATCAATGAGCACGAGCTCACGCAGCGTGATACGAGCAGTCAACTCGCCGACACGATCCCACAACGGGCGAACGCGCATACAATGGTAGAAGGCGTGCTCAGACGTCTCCTTTAAACCAAGTACGCAACGTTCACAGTCTGGCAAATCTGCCGTGCCCATTGCGAAACGCACGTCATTGAGAGACAACCGATTCCGGGCTAATCGCCAAGTCAGAGTAAACTCAGGGTTGCTGAGATAATCCGAACCTGGCGCCCAAGACCAATGCAAGCGAAACTCATCCTCCGACATGCCGAGCGATTCGCGTAGTGGATCCTTCACGACGCCCGCCACTAATCCCCGATAGAAGACTTTCCTAGGCTGAGAAAGGTCACTAGACCGTGGAATGGCCCTTAGGGCCTCCGCACATTCGAGCAGGAATTTCGGTTGCCCCCGAGGCTTGCGGCAGTGCCCCAGGACCGGGGGAGTGATAGTGAGGCTAGGGAACGTGTCCCTCACTACCCCCGTAAGCAACGTATCTTCCTGTAACGCGCGCCTGAGAAACGCCAGCCTTGAGGCGAGCTTGTGGCTCGCCACGTGCGGCATTCCCAGACCCCCATTGCACAGACGTTGGTAACAGACTCCTTTGTCAACGTAATGTTTGCGTCCTCTCCAAAGAAAGGAGAGTAGCAAACGCTCGATCGCCTCCTCACGTTCGTCGCAAAGGGGAAGTACAGACAGCCGGTAAAGAATCTTTGGAAAGAGATATGTAGAACACACCTCCGCCAAGCCCTTTAAGGACAACCTCCTTCGACGCCAAGTCTTGACCGCCGCGCCGACCTTTGCCTGTACTTCAGACCAATTCTTCTTCAACTGTAAGTCCGGACCGAACCAAACTCCGAGGATTTTGACCGGTCCGTCCGTCCAGTCGAAGGGCCCCGGGAGGGCAGAACCCTTCCAGGCACCTAACCGCAAGCCGGAAGACTTGTCGCGGTTAATTTTGGCCCCTGTCACCTGTTCGTACCGTTCAAGCGCCTTCTGTACCGCTCTTATGTCCCCGCGGGAGGACACAAAAGTCGTTACGTCATCGGCGTACGCAGAAACCCTGGCTCGAGCGCCACCAGGTACCTTGATTCCGCGTAGGACCGGCCTGCACGTCCCGTCCCTCAGCCGGCGAAGGAGAGGCTCCAACGCCAAGACATAAAGTAAGGACGACAGTGGACAACCCTGTCGGACCGACCTAGACAGCGCAAAAGCGCTCGACAGCTTCCCGTTCACCTGTACCACAGCCGTGGGGGAGCGATACAGGAGACTAATCCAGCGGCAGAAGTCGGGTGCGAATCCGGCGGCCTGCAGGACAGCAGCCAGGTAGCCATGGTCAATCCTATCAAATGCCTTGGACTGATCCAAATTGATCAGCGCGGCCTCATCGTCGTCTTTTACACCCTCTAGGATCGTGCGGATCAAGTGCAGGTTGCTCTGAATTGTTCGGCCCTTCACAGAACAAGTCTGCTCAGGTCCCAACAGAGACTCGGCAACTAGCTGCAAGCGATTCGTCAGGATCTTGGCCAAAATCTTTAACTCTGTGTTTAGCAGAGTTATGGGCCTGTAATCATCTAATTCCCTCCCAACATCCTTGCCTTTTCTCAACAGTGTGACCACACCCCTGGTGAACCAGCTGGGGATGGACCCCTGCCGGAACCAGTTGTTGAACACAGCAGTCAAGATCGGGACAAAGATGTGCGACAGCCTCAAGTACAATTCATAGGGCAAACCATCCAAACCTGGCGACTTGCCTCTGCCGACCTTCTTCAAAGCCGCATAGATTTCATCCTCCGTAATCTCTCCCTCGCAACTAGCCGCTTCAGCTGACAAAAGCCGGGGAAAGTCAGCCAAATAGCTGCGAAACTCCTCTTCACGGAGACCAGGCTCCTTGGTAAACCGGTGTTCGAAATGCCGCCGAAACGCCTCGCACATGTCGTCAGTGGACCTCAGGAGATGTCCCGCCGGGTCGCGCACTTCTCGAATGTAGCGATCGCCGCCTTGGCGAATTTCTTCCCTGCGCAGATCCGCGCCCAAGTTCACAGCTTCGGAAGACATCTTGCTTAACTTATGTCTAATTACCTGACCCAAGTAACGCTCGCTAGTCGAACGCTCAAGGGCCTCCTTAGCTAAGGCTATCTCTAGGGGATCCCCACCAGCCTCCGCCCGGGAGTAATTAGCTCTAAGTGTCTTCGCCTTGTTAGCCTTAACTAGTTTGAGCCGCTGGCTATATTGAGTGGCGAAAGACCTAATGCTATTCTTAAGGTTCTCCCACCACTTATTCCCAATGACTCCCCCAGTTAACGCCCGCTGCACTAAGTTAATTAGCTGGCACCGAAAGTCCCGCCTGTCCAGTAAGGACTGGTTGAACTTCCAATAACCAGCCATTCTAGCCCTAAATTCTAACGCTACACGGGCACAAACAAGTTTGTGGTCCGTATAGCCTAACCAGTGGAACGTTGGGCATTCTAAGAAGTCTACGTCGGCTTCTCTGACTAACACTCTATCCAGGTAGCCAACTACGCGCCCACGTCCACATGCTCCCGCCCGGATGATCGACCCGGTATCTATCAACGAGACCAAAATCGTCAATGAGATCAACCAGGCTACGATCACCACTCCTCCCGCTAGCGCCCCTCCCCTTATCCAATTTGGGGTCCAGGATGGCATTCCAGTCCCCCACTAGGATTAGTCGTGTTGAATCCACCAGGAAGGGCTCCAACAGCCGAAAAAAGGAGACCCGCTCACCTTGATCATTGGGCGCATAAACCGCAATCAACCGGAACGAGTTGCTTTTCACTGCAATATCGGCCACGATCAACCGGCCCTCGGCACCGACATGGGCAAGGTCCACACTCGCATCCAGGGTACGTCTGACCAGCAAAGAAACACCTCTGGCATACCGGTTCCCATATGCTGAATAAACGACAAAGTCATTAGACAGCACACAAGAATCGACGTTGCAAACAAAGTGAGTCTCTTGGATCGCGGCCACATCCACGCCGAACGACAAGAGGTCACGAAGCAGGCGGGCTGCCTTACCCCGATCCCTCAAGCCATTCGCATTCAAACTGGCTATCTTAATAGACACTGTTTAGATCTGGAAAGAGAAGAACTCAAAAAAATTAAGTGCATACGGGATAGAAATCCCTAGCAGACAAGACCCCGACGGATTGTCCTAGGGACCCTGTACCAACATCGGACGTAATCCGTCCGTCCAGGACAATCCCGCCGACGTCTGTAGGGTACGTTAATTTTACCACCCTATATAATGAGGGGTGGAGCAAAACTGGGACCCTCCCAGCACACAGTTTTGCCATTTTATTCAGTTCTGGTGTTCCAGTCCTGCACAAAACAATGTTTGGGTACTGCTTTTCTGCAGCGTTTATATGGTCCCACACCTTCAGACTCCCGCCAGTGCATCTTAATAAGGTGAGTACACCGGGGGCCTTCGGGAAATTCGCCGGGTCTTCCGTTGATTTTCCGTCGATGGACGTACACTTGAGCAATGGCTTGAGTAGCGATCTCCTTTGTGTCGTCCAGTCCTTTTTGATCTCTTTTTGATCAATTTTCATGATCTCTTCCCCTTGTGGGAGAGATTTCTTCTTTTTCCCTTTTCCAGGGGTTGGAGTTGAAGGAGTAGAGGGAGCGGAAAAGGGTAGGGGATTTTTTCGTTGTCTCCGAAATT
Organism: Ascarosepion bandense; assembly: GCA_037127315.1. NCBI lineage: Eukaryota > Metazoa > Mollusca > Cephalopoda > Sepiida > Sepiidae > Ascarosepion > Ascarosepion bandense. The sequence continues at coordinate 1,221,344 of JBBBDQ010001092.1, forward strand.
AGGGGGGTTAGCTTATGGACCGGGGACTGGGAACGCTTTCGCGGGGATGACGGAAGGCTTCTCGCCTTCTCAGCATAAGTCTCCTTAGGCCGTACTGGAGACACCGGTGCTGACACAGTCTTCAGTACCACTTCCTTCTCTTTGCTGCGACTTTTGCGCAGCACTTTTGGGTTTTCTCCCTCCTCCTCAGCTTCCCTGCTCCTTTTAAGGGATGCTGATCTAGGTGGCTGCATCTCCACGTCCATCTTCTCTGGGGATTTTGGTCCCTGCTGCTGCTTTGTTGGGGTCGTTTTTGTTTGAGCCCGTGAGACATCCTGCTTTGGAGGTACTTTTGGTGGTGGAGGTGACTTTTGAGGAGAAGGTGTTTTTTCCTGTGGGGCCTTCACCTTTGAGCCCTTCTTGACCACCTTTTTCCACTCTCCATCTCCTTCTACTACTTTTTCTGCAGTTTGCTTTTCCGGGGTCGTCTTCGGAGATGGCTGCGACGTCTGCTGCGTTTTTGCTTGTGTTTGCGTCTTTGGGGCCGGATTCTTGGTTGGACACACCTTTGCCATGTGTTCCGAGGCCCCGCAGACCCAACAAGACGGCCTCCTTCCCTCAACCACCACAAAGATTGATCTTTTTCTGCAGGTTATTATGTTGGGTATCTCGGTGAATTCCTTCCTGGAGACGGTGATGTTTACTGTCATATCCCCAGTCTGGAATCCACCCTTAGACACTACTGCAGCTACCTCCGCTACCCTGCCATATCTTGCGAAGAACGCCCCGACATGATCAAGAGTAATATCCATGGGTACCCCGTGTAGAGTTACACGTGTTTTGCGGGTACCCATGTACTCCGTTTGTAGTTCGAGTGTCTTCGTGGCCAAGGTAGTACCGGCCAGCTCTTTCGCTTCGTCCACTGAGCCAAGCAGGACGTCCCACATGGCATGGCTCCTTCGGGCAATCATTTTTGCTCTGATTTCCAAAGCTTTCACAGCTTCTTCAATTGCTTCCCTGCTGACCCCCACCAACTTGTGAGTCTTGGGGTCCTTAGTCAGCAGGGACAGGATCTTCGGCTCAATGTTGCTGAGCTGTTCCGGGACTGAAAGGAGTTCATTTCCGGAGATGTAGTCCTTAAATCTCTCCTTTGCTTGCTCGTAGTACCTCTCGTCTTTCTTGATATTCCCACCAACCCAGGCCACGGTGGAGGGAACCGGCGACTTTTGGCTCTCTGCTACCTTTCCGCTAGGAGGAATCAGGTGTTTCCTCCATACTTGGCGTCTGCCATTCGCCTTCTTTTGCTGCCCACATTGGGGTGGAGGGCACAGGTTCTTCCAACTGCTTGGAAGTCATGGCCAAGCGCATTTTTTCCGTGCTAGGCGCTTGCCATTCCTTCCCTTTCCCAGTCGCCGCGGGAACCGGACTCTTGGGCCTTTCCTCGGCCATTGTTCCTCCTGCCGACGGAGGCTTTGCTTATCACCGTCACTTTCCCTTACGATCACCTACCGTACCGAAATCGTACCAAAACCTGGTTGCTTTCGCCAACGCAACTTCGATCGCACCGACACTACGCTTCAATCGCCTTCGAAGAGTAGCACAAACAACAAGAAATCTTACTGAGTGTGGGCCAAAGACAAATGGTGGATATTGTGCTGAATATTTATGAAGCTCAATATACACACTGAAATTATCAGCCAATCACTGCTTACAGAATAGACTTGCCAACAGAATGGAATCGCCCAGGTTATTATTTAAGCCACCTACCAATTTGCCCTGGTAGTTTTTTGGGCAGTTAGACAATTTCTATTCTAGTTGATTACTGGCTGGCTGGCTGTTCCATAAGATCTTTACAGGGTACAGTTGAGCGAGAGTTCAACAAAACTTCTTGTAAAACCAAAGATGAACTGAAGGCAAGGATTATGGCAGCATTCATCAACTTAAACAAAAAGACCATCCAGAAGTCATCTGGTTTAAACCAGTGGAGATTTTATTGAATAAATTAACTCTTTAATATTTGAAAATATTTTAGTGCAATTTTGGTAAATATATCTATTAAAATGAGATGTCAGTGTTGTTTTCATTTTTGTGTAATTTAGGTGACAAGTCATCCATTGCACACTGTGCATACAATGTGCTCTACCAGAACTCAAGGAATTTCTGGCACAAAATGACTTTCTCAGAGAAAGAAAGCTTTGACAGAATATGCAATACTTTCTATCCTGATAGAGTAATTTTAAAAGATTCATAAAATACCTGGCAAATCACAGGAAAAAACATTTCATTACTTGACAGGATGAACAGACTGACCCCTTCTTCTTCTTCTATGTGCCCTGTACTTTCAGGACGTAAGCGATCATGGCTTTCCACATCCCCAATCCCTGGTGGCGCTTAGCACACCTTCTCCTGTTACACCATGCAACCCTCTCTGCAAATTTTCTGTACTTATATATATTTTTTCTTTACTTATATATTTTTTTCTTTACTTGTATATAAATTTTTATAACATCACTGTGTTTGTGTGTATGCAATAAATAATAAAGTTCATCTTCTATGTGCCATATCTATTCAGGATGTAGACAATCATGGCTCTTCACAACTTTCTGTCTTTTGTAGTTTTGAGTAAGGTTTGTTTTTTTGCTATCCTTCTGTGTTCTTGACTTTGCCAACCATTTAACTAAGCTTTTTAGGTAGTTAATTTTCTCTATCGCTTGGCCTTTAATGTTCTGTGAGTGTCAAATTCCCCAATCACTCTTTTCTCATTGTTTTCATCTATTTTATTCTGATTCTAAGTAGAAGTGTCTTTTTTGTTTTCATTTTCCTTTATCATTACTCACCTGTTTAGACCATGGTATTCTCAGTATCCTTCTGTAGAACCACATTTCTGTTGTCCCAATTCTGTTTATTTGAGAGCATTCCCTACCATATAAGAAGACGAATATTACATAACAGTTCAGCGCACTAATTTTTAATAAACTATTTGAATTTATCCATATGTAATATTTCACAGAATAATAAGATTACTTTTGTATTTTTATTGTTATCCAAAGTCAAACAGACACAAAGCCAAAGAATTGTATTTGTTGAAGGGAGATTTTATGAACAAGGCTAGGATTAATTCTAACCAAACTACTGCATCTTTTTTCTCAGCTATCAAATCTGCATTTTACATACAATATGTTTTTTTCCAGTTGCACTAAAAATGCATTTGTGTTGTACATATTCATCAGCTGTCTATACCTTTCATCACTCTCTACCAGAACGGTTAGGTTCCCATAGCAACGGCTGATGTCCTCATCGATTGTAATCACCTCATTAACTGTATTAATTTAATCTCCAATGGGTCACTGTAAACCAGTTGCTCCTCTGTTTTCATCAAAATTTGTTCATGTTTTGTTTTCAGTTTCCTTTTAGCTAATTTTCTCTAACTTTTTTTTAATTAGCTTCAGGCATCAGGGAAGCTACCAATTCATCAGTTCCAACCAGAGATTTTTTTTTTTTTTTTTTTTGCTGTGACTTAAATCATATCCTTTTCATTCTGGCCTTCTATCCTCAGGCCTCTATAATGTGGCAGATTTTTTTTTGTCTGTCTGAGCTGGGGGTGAATAGGCTGGAAGGATTATTTTGTCTAGTTTCCAATGTTATATGAAATGACATTTATTTATTTTTCCTTTCTTTTATGTGCTATGTCCATTCAGAATGTGGGTGATCATGGTCCTCTGCATCTTTTTACCTCTTGTTACTCTAAGCAATGTTTAGCTTTTTACCACCACTCTTTGTTCTCACTCTGCCATTCATTCACCCAAATTTTTCACATTTTTCATTAATGAGTGTTAGATTTTCTAAAGTCTCTTTCCTCATAATGTGTTACAGTTCAACTATTTTTGCTTTTAGTTATAAATGTCTCCTACTAGATTTAAAATACTGTATCCTCTTCCTTCTCCATTTCATATTTATAAATCTTTATATATATATATATATATATATATATATATATATATAATCTAAACTTATTTATAAATGGAACTTTGTGTGTCTGTGTATGTCTATTACCTATAGACTCCGAAATGGCTGAACTGATTTTCTTGAAAATTTACACAGTTGTACTATAAGCATCTGCAAATGTTTTTGGGTATGTTTTGTGTCAAGGTACCCCCGATAAATATTGATAATTGAAAAAATCGGGTTATAGAAGGAGTGGCCCGATTTTAATCAAATTTGATACACTCATAGACAAAGACATAAGAAATGATATTCAGAAGTTTTAAGGTTGCAGTTCTTACAATAGTGCAAAAAATCGATAATATATATATATATATATATATATAAGGCAAGATGTTTGTGTGTGTGTTTATCAGCCTGTATGTCAGTATTTTTTTCAGCCCTTTTATTTTAGTTTTTGCTTCGGGTTTGGCTCTAAGTAGGTATAATTGTAGTTCTTAGTCTCAGCCATGATACCATTTACTCAGAGGACTTATTTAGCCTTCAAAATTCAGTTTACGACGAAAAAAAAACTTATTTGAAATCGATACCAGGAAATGAAAATTTGACTTACATCCATTCATTTTTCTTTCAGTCTACAGTTTCACTATAACTGGAAACAACTATTGCTTTTTACTCTTTCATGCCAACATCCAAAGAGTCTGAGCTCCAGGACCATGGATTAGTTTTAAAGCTTTCATTACACCTGAGCAATACCGGGCTATACTGCTAGTATATATATATATATATATTATATTTTTATTATATGCTTTTATTATAATCATGTAATCAAAATATTACCATATATAATGCTCTACTAAGTATCAAGAACTCTTAAAGTAAATCACTACAAACAGTGGACTGCCAAACCATTACTTCTAAGATATTTATATATATATATAAAAGGAAAAGCATATAGGTAAAATCTAAAACACCAGAGCCTATTAATATTAATTTTATTAATATTAAAATGATCTAGGTGGAGGGCTCAATGTAAATAGTATTATCTGTTTACAGAACCAAATATGTATATTATATTAAATAAAATTCCAAATTCGACCTACATGTAGCTATTTCAGCGAAAAAAATTTTGTTTCTTCAGCAACAATCAAAAACAAAATTTTTTTATTTCACATATTCTTCAAAAATTCACATACTAGTAGAAGCCCAAAAACATATCCATACATAGGAAATTTACACAAAATTTTTTAATTTCTTGCTGAAATAGCTATACCACATATATAGAATTTGGAATTTTATTTAATATAATATATATTAAACAAATTTTAATGAAATCCATTACAAAATGGATTAACTCTGACAAATTTTTAATTTTTGTTTAAACATTATTTTTAATGGATACTCATATTTGAGTAGATGCTCTGTTTTTTTTATAATTAAACTGTATATTTATTTACATCTACTGGCCTATTTACAAAATTTTACAAAACCTGTTATGATATGGATTAACTGACATCTTTTTTGAAAAAATAAGTCAGTTAATCCATTTTGTAATGGATTTTGCAAAATTTCATAAATAAATTTTGTTGACATTAGAATATAAAAACAGAGCAGATATGAATATTTCAAAAATTGGGAAGATGTTTGTTTAAAAGCACTATTAGAACTTTGTTCAATCATGAGTCCTACATGGTCGAGTGGTTAAGTCATGTCAGATCTAATGATGGTTTCCCCTTGGGGACACAGGTTCAAATCTTGTTGGAGAACGCATATTTTACTAACAAGATTTCTTGAGTATTCAGACCAGTAGATGTAAATAAATATACTGTTTAATTATAAAAAACAGAGCATCTATTCAAATACAAGTATCCATTAAAAATAATGTTTAAACAAATAAATTAAAAACATATATATATTTAAATCAGTACAAAGGTGTTTTTTTACCTTTTTTTTTTTTTTATTTAACCTTTAGGAATCCTTTCAGGCCAACACATCTTCAGAAGGAGTCATTTGCATACTTTGCACAAATGCAAAAAGATAACTGATTACAGGAAATAATGAGGAGGATAAAGGTTGGAACACAATTAAAACAATTTATTTGTAAAAAGAAGTTTGAAGTAAAGAAATGCTGTTTACTCCTACAAAGTATAAAAGGAAAAAATACTATTCACTGTCTTCTGAGTAGACAGAAAACAAATGAAGGCAACAAATTATCTGCAATTTGAAATGTGTATTAATTTGAAAAACAAAGATATCTCAACTTTCTTGTCTTTAAATGTTTTGATTCCAAAAATGGAGATTTGAATAAACATATATTTAATTTTTCCAACATCACTCTTACAGAGGTGGTGGGTTAGATTTTTGTGTTCCTCCCACTAAAATAAGTAAAGAAAAAAAATTTGATGAGTTTGAACTTTTGTTCTCTTAGGAAAGTTAGGTTCTTGTGTCGGGCCAGAAAATTTTTCTTGTCAGAATCCATCTTGCACATTTATAAATCTACCATTCATCCTTGGATTGAATACTACTACCATATCTGGTTGGGTGCTCCAGTTATTCATCTCAAGGTTTGTGACAAAATCCAAAGAAGAATCCTGACTTTGTATCTTGACATCAATCACTTTCTCACCAATATAACATAGCTTCCCTCTGTCTTTTCTACAAATATTTTCATAGCAACTGCTCTGACAAGCTTTTTTTTTTTTTTTTGGTGCTCTGTCCATGTGAGTTTAAGTGTACTTCTAGACTAGCATCTAGGTCAAACCCTTTTACCATTAATATAGTTAAATGTAACTGCCACTTCTACTCAAACATTTTATTTCCTCACACTTCCTACCTGTGGAACTTCCTTCCATTTACTTGCTTCCCTGATAGCTACAATCTCCAAAAACTTATACAAAAGAGAATTTCATAAATTAAATAAGTGGAGAGGGGCAGTAGATGTATAAAGAAACAAATTTGTTAGAAACATGATCTTATTCTTGAAAAATTAACTGTAGAAATGTTGAAATTAGTCAAAATACAAGCCTTGAGCATCTATGCACCTCTACCATCGATCGACAAGATTATTTATTCCTCGTTAATAAAACGTTATTAGCTGTGATGCAACAAAATCTTTAAAAGTGATTCCACCTCTAGTTTGGAACTAAAAGTTCTACCATTTAAAAGTGTGTTTAAGTTTTTAAAAAATAATAATCAGTGGGTGAAAAAAAAAAATAATAATCAGTGGGTGAAAGATCAGAATATGAAGGATGTAGTAAACTCTAGTATCCCAAGTCTGTGAGTTTTTGCAATGTCACTTTTGCAACATGTGGTCACGCATTATTGTAGAGCAGAATTGGAACATATCAATTCACCAATGCATGTCCCATTTTTTGCAGGCATGCATGCATTTCAGCAAGATGATTGGAGTAAGGCTCAGCATTAATGCTCTGAATGGTTTATGGAAAGTTGTAGTGGATAATACCAATTCCGAATCACCAGACAGTCACCAAAATCTTTAGCTGATGCAACTTTGGCTTTGGGAAATGTCTGGGGGACTCATCATGATCAAGCCATTGACCTGATCATTTAGGGTTATCATAAAAGATCCACTTTTCATCACAAGTGACTATTCAGTCAAGAGACAGATCATTGGTGTTATGTAAAAAGAGTATCGATCACACTTCAAAGCGCCTAAGTTTTTGATTTTTATTGAAATCATGAGGAAACCATTTATCAAGCTTTTTCACCTTGCCAATACTCTGCAAATGGTGTGAGACTGTTGCAGTGCTGAAACTAAGCATCTGAGATTTCTCTGACACTTTGACATGGGTTTTGCTCAACAAATGCTTACAATTGTTTGTTGTCAAGACTGCAGGATCGTCCACTACCTTCCTTATTTTCAAAGCTCTCATCACCAGCATGGAATTTCTGGAACCACCTTTGTACAGTCCAATCACTTGTGGACCCATCTCCCCATGCTCTGTTGATATTGGCAGAATTTTGGGAGGCACTGTGCCCAAGTTTGAATTCATGCAAGAAAAATAAATAAAGATCATGTTTTGTCATGTTCATAATTAAGGTCTTCTCTGTTTCAAGAATATTTCTATCTGAAAATAAATTAAAAATTATTATTGTTATGTATATCAAAATTCACATAATATATACAGTTAATACTATGTTAAAATAGCTTTTGAAGATACACTTTGAATGGCCATTATTTTTGTAACAGACTATTTTATATATATATATATATATATATATATATATATATATATGATTAATGTAGATTAATGCTTGTCATTTATTTGAGCAGAGTCATGCTAACTTTAAAGATTCCTGAAGGCACTACTTTGATGTTCTCACTCCTCAGGGCTTGTTTTCAATTTAAAAAAGAGTGAAAGATATGGAGAGGGCAATAAAGGAACAGGACATCAAATTACATAATTTTACATATATTAATATATGTTATTTTCATCTTAGCGAGAGTCATGCTGAGTACTCTTCTTCAATAAATAGAACAAATTTTAAACAATATAATTATATCTGTCTGAATTTCTTGACTGAAAATGTCATTGTTTGCATTATTTACAGTCAGACCAATGTCTTCTTCTTCAGTACACATATTTAAATTGGGCTGTAGTGTTCCTAAAAATGCTAGAATAAGGCTATTAAAACATTTCTCTCTTATAAATGACAGCATTAACATTCAACAACTAATGACTGGAGAGGGTTGAAATAATTCAAACAAATAAATTTGATCTGAATAAACTGGACAAATAAGCAAATTTGATCAGAGTAAACTTGACAAATAAACAAATTTGATCAGAGTAAACTGGACAAATAAACAAATTTGATCAGAGTAAACTGGATAAATAAACAAATTTGATCAGATTAAACTGACAAATAAACAAATTTGATCAGAGTAAAATTGACAAATAAACAAATTTGATCAGAGTAAACTGGACAAATAAACAAATTTGATCAGAGTAAACTGGACAAATAAACAAATTTGATCAGAGTAAACTGGACAAATAAACAAATTTGATCAGAGTAAACTGGGCAAATAAACAAATTTGATCAGAGTAAACTGGGCAAATAAACAAATTTGATCAGAGTAAACTGGGCAAATAAACAAATTTGATCAGAGTAAACTGGGCAAATAAACAAATTTGATCAGAGTAAACTGGACAAATAAACAAATTTGATCAGAGTAAACTGGACAAATAAACAAATTTGATCAGAGTAAACTGGACAAATAAACAAATTTGATCAGAGTAAACTGACAAATAAACAAATTTGATCAGAGTAAACTGGACAAATAAACAAATTTGATCAGAGTAAAACTGACAAATAAACAAATTTGATCAGAGTAAACTGGACAAATAAACAAATTTGATCAGAGTAAACTGGGCAAATAAACAAATTTGATCAGAGTAAACTGGGCAAATAAACAAATTTGATCAGAGTAAACTGGGCAAATAAAACAAATTTGATCAGAGTAAACTGGGCAAATAAACAAATTTGATCAGAGTAAACTGCAAATAAACAAATTTGATCAGAGTAAACTGGCAAATAAACAAATTTGATCAGAGTAAACTGGGCAAATAAACAAATTTGATCAGAGTAAACTGGGCAAATAAACAAATTTGATCAGAGTAAACTGGGCAAATAAACAAATTTGATCAGAGTAAACTGGGCAAATAAACAAATTTGATCAGAGTAAACTGGGCAAATAAACAAATTTGATCAGAGTAAACTGGGCAAATAAACAAATTTGATCAGAGTAAACTGGGCAAATAAACAAATTTGATCAGAGTAAACTGGGCAAATAAACAAATTTGATCAGAGTAAACTGGGCAAATAAACAAATTTGATCAGAGTAAACTGGGCAAATAAACAAATTTGATCAGAGTAAACTGGGCAAATAAACAAATTTGATCAGAGTAAACTGGGCAAATAAACAAATTTGATCAGAGTAAACTGGGCAAATAAACAAATTTGATCAGAGTAAACTGGGCAAATAAACAAATTTGATCAGAGTAAACTGGGCAAATAAACAAATTTGATCAGAGTAAACTGGGCAAATAAACAAATTTGATCAGAGTAAACTGGGCAAATAAACAAATTTGATCAGAGTAAACTGGGCAAATAAACAAATTTGATCAGAAAGAGTAAACTGGGCAAATAAACAAATTTGATCAGAGTAAACTGGGCAAATAAACAAATTTGATCAGAGTAAACTGGGCAAATAAACAAATTTGATCAGAGTAAACTGGGCAAATAAACAAATTTGATCAGAGTAAACTGGGCAAATAAACAAATTTGATCAGAGTAAACTGGGCAAATAAACAAATTTGATCAGAGTAAAACTGGGCAAATAAACAAATTCTGATCAGAGTAAACTGGGCAAATAAACAAATTTGATCAGAGTAAACTGGGCAAATAAACAAATTTGATCAGAGTAAACTGGGCAAATAAACAAATTTGATCAGAGTAAACTGGGCAAATAAACAAATTTGATCAGAGTAAACTGGGCAAATAAACAAATTTGATCAGAGTAAACTGGGCAAATAAACAAATTTGATCAGAGTGAAACTGGGCAAATAAACAAATTTGATCAGAGTAAACTGGGCAAATAAACAAATTTGATCAGAGTAAACTGGGCAAATAAACAAATTTGATCAGAGAAACTGGGCAAATAAACAAATTTTTGATCAGAAAAACTGGGCAAATAAACAAATTTGATCAGAGTAAACTGGGCAAATAAACAAATTTGATCAGAGTAAACTGGGCAAATAAACAAATTTGATCAGAGTAAACTGGGCAAATAAACAAATTTGATCAGAGTAAACTGGGCAAATAAACAAATTTGATCAGAGTAAACTGGGCAAATAAACAAATTTGATCAGAGTAAACTGGGCAAATAAACAAATTTGATCAGAGTAAACTGGGCAAATAAACAAATTTGATCAGAGTAAACTGGGCAAATAAACAAATTTGATCAGAGTAAACTGGGCAAATAAACAAATTTGATCAGAGTAAACTGGGCAAATAAACAAATTTGATCAGAGTAAACTGGGCAAATAAACAAATTTGATCAGAGTAAACTGGGCAAATAAACAAATTTGATCAGAGTAAACTGGGCAAATAAACAAATTTGATCAGAGTAAACTGGGCAAATAAACAAATTTGATCAGAGTAAAACTGGGCAAATAAACAAATTTGATCAGAGTAAACTGGGCAAATAAACAAATTTGATCAGAGTAAACTGGGCAAATAAACAAATTTGATCAGAGTAAACTGGGCAAATAAACAAATTTGATCAGAGTACAACTGGGCAAATAAACAAATTTGATCAGAGTAAACTGGGGCAAATAAACAAATTTGATCAGAGTAAACTGGGCAAATAAACAAATTTGATCAGAGTAAACTGGGCAAATAAACAAATTTGATCAGAGTAAACTGGGCAAATAAACAAATTTGATCAGAGTAAAACTGGGCAAATAAACAAATTTGGATCAGAGTAAACTGGGCAAATAAACAAATTTGATCAGAGTAAACTGGCAAATAAACAAATTTGATCAGAGTAAACTGGGCAAATAAACAAATTTGATCAGAGTAAACTGGGCAAATAAACAAATTTGATCAGAGTAAACTGGGCAACAAAACAAATTTGATCAGAGTAAACTGGGCAAATAAACAAATTTGATCAGAGTAAACTGGGCAAATAAACAAATTTGATCAGAGTAAACTGGGCAAATAAACAAATTTGATCAGAGTAAACTGGCAAATAAACAAATTTGATCAGAGTAAACTGGGCAAATAAACAAATTTGATCAGAGTAAACTGGGCAAATAAACAAATTTGATCAGAGTAAACTGGCAAAATAAACAAATTTGATCAGAGAACTGGGCAAATAAACAAATTTGATCAGAGTAAACTGGGCAAATAAACAAATTTGATCAGAGTAAACTGGCAAATAAACAAATTTGATCAGAGTAAACTGGGCAAATAAACAAATTTGATCAGAGTAAACTGGGCAAATAAACAAATTTGATCAGAGTAAACTGGGCAAATAAACAAATTTGATCAGAGTAAACTGGGCAAATAAACAAATTTGATCAGAGTAAACTGGGCAAATAAACAAATTTGATCAGAGTAAACTGGCAAATAAACAAATTTGATCAGAGTAAACTGGGCAAATAAACAAATTTGATCAGAGTAAACTGGGCAAATAAACAAATTTGATCAGAGTAAACTGGGCAAATAAACAAATTTGATCAGAGTAAACTGGGGCAAATAACAAATTTGATCAGAGTAAACTGGGCAAATAAACAAATTTGATCAGAGTAAACTGGGCAAATAAACAAATTTGATCAGAGTAAACTGGGCAAATAAAACAAATTTGATCAGAGTAACCAAGAAATAAACAAATTTGATCAGAGTAAACTGGGCAAATAAACAAATTTGATCAGAGTAAACTGGGCAAATAAACAAATTTGATCAGAGTAAACTGGGCAAATAAACAAATTTGATCAGAGTAAACTGGCAAATAAAACAAATTTGATCAGAGAAAGTAAACTGGGCAAATAAACAAATTTGAATTTCAGAGTAAACTGGGCAAATAAACAAATTTGATCAGAGTAAACTGGGCAAAATAAACAAATTTGATCAGAGTAAACTGGGGCAAATAAACAAATTTGATCAGAGTAAACTGGGCAAATAAACAAATTTGATCAGAGTAAACTGGGCAAATAAACAAATTTGATCAGAGTAAACTGCAAATAAACAAATTTGATCAGAGTAAACTGGGCAAATAAACAAATTTGATCAGAGTAAACTGGGCAAATAAACAAATTTGATCAGAGTAAACTGGGCAAATAAACAAATTTGATCAGAGTAAACTGGGCAAATAAACAAATTTGATCAGAGTAAACTGGGCAAATAAACAAATTTGATCAGAGTAAACTGGGCAAATAAACAAATTTGATCAGAGTAAACTGGGCAAATAAACAAATTTGATCAGAGTAAACTGGGCAAATAAACAAATTTGATCAGAGTAAACTGGGCAAATAAACAAATTTGATCAGAGTAAACTGGGCAAATAAACAAATTTGATCAGAGTAAACTGGGCAAATAAACAAATTTGATCAGAGTAAACTGGGCAAATAAACAAATTTGATCAGAGTAAACTGGGCAAATAAACAAATTTGATCAGAGTAAACTGGGCAAATAAACAAATTTGATCAGAGTAAACTGGGCAAATAAACAAATTTGATCAGAGTAAACTGGGCAAATAAACAAATTTGATCAGAGTAAACTGGGCAAATAAACAAACTTGATCTGAATAAACTGGACAAATAAACAAATTTGATCTGAATAAACTGAACATATGTACTGAAAATTAATTAGAAAAAGCCTGGTTGATTTAAAAAAATTTGTTTGAATGAGTTCTTGCTACCTAAGTATATGTTATTTAATTGTATCTATGTAACTGGGCATTTATGATAGATGGTTTGTGTTTTAGCATGGGAATTTGGTAACTGTTCTCTCTTCTTTTGATTCTCTCCCTTTGTTTACTTTGTGCTTTATTTTAGTAGCCTTTCATCAAGTTGCCCTGTTGGCAGGGCTTCAGAATACATCTGACTGCCCCTCTGCAGTGGGTAAAAGTCCCTCAATGGGGCCACCTATTAGCTGTGGGTGGCGATCCTTGTCGTCTGGGGATTGAATCCTGGTGATTGAGCAGGCCATGGCTTGTGTTCAAAGAGGTCATGATCTTGCAACGCATCACTTTGGCCCTTATCCAGGCTAGACAGGTGGTCGAAGATGCCCGATCCGATCAATCGGCTTGTCAGGTCAAGCCCTAACGTCTACTTCCAAATGAACTTCCAAGAAATCAAAAATAAAACTAGAAATATGAAACAAACACTAAAATGGAAGTGACTTCCCACCCCACAAAAATTAAATTATAGAATATTTCAACTAAAAGAGTAGACTTAGAAGGCGCTGGCTGAGGGTCAATCATCATGTGAAGAATATGATCCCAAACATGGCTGCAAACCAAGATATTTATTCACTAAAATTTTGGATTGTGTAATAAACATGGTGACAGATGTTTTGGGTATCTCACGTGAATGAGTATACTGTTCTGTGTAACCCTGACCTGTCAAGGCAATTGTGTTTCCCCCTTGACGGGTCCCAATAATGGACTCCGAGGCGGGTGGGGAACACAAACAGCGAAAAAAAAAAAGAAAAACAAACAAGATACAAGCCCTGGGGAAAAAACCCATGTCAAAACTATCTCCTTTCCTAATAGAAAAAATATTATCCAACACGATAAATTCAAAAACAGTTAAGAAAACAAGAGCTGGAGACCTAATGGTAGAAATCAAAACAAAAAATCAAAGTGAGAAAATAGAAAAAATGAAAACCTTTCACGACATCAACATCAAAGTTAATTTGCATAAAAAATTAAATCAATCAAAAGGAGTAGTCCGAAGTAGAGAATTATCGCTCACCACCCCAGAAGAAATCTTGAACTCAATAAGCAGTTGGGAGTTATCGACCACAAGAGAATATCTATAAAGAAAAATAATGAAAAGTTACCCACAAACACATATATACTCACTTTTAATACACCTCAAATCCCTCCAAAAATCAAAATAGGATACAATATAGAACCCATAGAAATATACATTCCAGATCCCTTAAGATGCTTCAAATGTCATAAATTTGGGCATCATAAAGACATCTGTAGGGGACACTCCACATGCGTCAAATATGGCTCAAAAGAAATAAACCATGATGAAGAAGAATGCCAGGAAATTAAATGTATAAATTGCCAAGGGAAACACACAGCTTCCTTCAAAACATGTGAACACTGGAAGAAAGAAAAGGAAATCCTAGGAATAAAATATAAAAGAAATATTTCTTTCCCAGAGGCAAGAAAGATAGTTGAAGGATATATGAAAAATAAATCTTATGCAAAAGTAGTAGAAGGGATAAATACAAATATTACCAATCAGATAGACAAGTACAATGAACTCATAGAAAAACTAATACATTTAGAACCGAACGAATGGCCAAACTTTAAAAAAAGTATTACACCTCCAAAAATTAGAGAAAACAAAAATGAAAGAAGAAACCAACCAAAAATTAACTCCTTCTCAAACCAAAACTTCCCCTCATAAAAACAAATCCTTTGAAGAACAAAGTTCACAAAAACCAAATATCCAACTAGTAAAATATATGACTACATCTCCAAAGAAAACAGAATCAACTAAACAAAAATGGGAAATACCTATTAAAAATAAATTTTAACTTTTTGATGAAATGGAGACAGAAAGTTTAAATCAACAAACAGAAGCAAGGAATTCGGAAATTGAAGATCACCAACAAAACAAGAAAAAAAACCAAAATAAAAACAAAACAGATAACAGGTCTCAATAAAACTCAAAAACCAGAAACTCAAACAATAAAACTACCACAAAAGATTCAGTAAAAGATAATCCAAGTACAGGAGGAAAAATGAAAAAATATCCGAACTGGATGAATGCACTCATCCCTCCACAAATAATTCTCACTTTACACCAACACCAAAAACAAGAATCCAAATGGGAAAAAAAAAATTTAAAACACATAAATAACAAAAATCATAACACAAAATGATCTATAAAACTGTAATGACAAAGTCATACAACAGAACAGTAGAGACATAAAGATAACTTGAACAATAAAGAACAAAACTAATGTCTGTCCAAATTAAAGCCAAACCAAAACCAAATGACAAACAAAATCCTCCAGTGGAACATCAGGGGTGAAACGGTTAATCTTGCTGAATTAACACTCCTAATCAACTCATTCCACCCAGCAGTTATATGCCTCCAAGAAACATACAAAAAATCAAATGACACATTCTGCATTAAACAACACATGACATACAATTACATATACAAACAAGGGAATAAAGCTTCTGGTGGCTCATCAATTATGATCAATAACAATATTATTCAAAGTGAAATCAAGCTGAGTACAACGCTACAAACAGTTGCAGTAACTGTAACAGTTGCAGAAAACCATTAATTATTTGCTCATTATATCTCCCACCTAACGAGAATCTAAGTAAGACACAATTAAATGAACTGATTTAACAACTACCCAAACCCTTTATCTTAATGGGAGATTTTAATAGCCACAATGAAATATGGGGAAATAAAGAGACTAGTAGAAGAGGAAAAATAATAGATTTTTTGAATGAAAACCACTTATGCCTGTTCAACAATGGAGCATATACATATTTACACCCAGCTACTGGAACATATTCAGCTATTGATTTAACAATATGCAAACCAATATCAACATGAATTATCATTGGAAGGTGTATCACGATACCTGTGGAAGTGACCACTTTCTAATCATACTAGAAAGTCAAGAACTGGAAAAAGACATCAAAGTACCGTGATGGAACCTTCAAAAGGCAAACTGGCAAAACTTCAAAAACACTTGTCAAATGAAAATGACATCAGAAGCTAATATAAGAAGAGAAGAGGATACCCTTACTTTATCAACACTTTAAAAACAATTGCAGAACAAAATATCACCAAAAGTTCACCATCACCAAAATTTAATCACCCCTGATTCAATAAAGAATGCAAAGAAGCTGTCAGAGCCAGACAGCAGCTCTCAGAAAATTTAAAAACCAACCAACTAAAGAAAACCTAGAAAATTTAAAAAAACGATAGAGCTAAAGCACACAGAGCTATTAAAGAAGCCAAATGGACAACATGGCAAGTATACATTAACAAACTAAATTCAAATACCAAACCAAAAAAGTATGGGATATGATTAAAAAAATTTCAGGGAAAAACATCAAACAAGCTTATAAGCATATCATCCGTAACAGCATTAAAATCACAAGCCAAAAAGACATAACTGAAATTTTAGCTGAAAATTTTGCTAAAAATTCCTCTTCAACCAACCAAAAAAAAAAGAATTTCAAACCATCAAAAACTGCGAAGAAAAACAAAGAATTAACTTTAATTCAGATAACTCTGAAAACTACAATAAAACCTTTACAATGTCCGATTTAGAAGAGTCACTTAAAAATGCACATAACTCAATTGTTGAACCAAACGAAATCCATTATACTTTACAAAAGGAATTGTCTAGAAAATCAAAAGAATACTTACTTGTAACAGTATCTGGACAAATGAAAAATTTCCAAATGTATAGAGACAAGCTACAATAGTACCCATACCCAAACCTACAAAAGACCTCACAGATGCAACGAATTACCATCTGTGAGGTCTTTTGTAGGTTTGGGTATGGGTACTATTGTACACGAGCTGTATATGCAAGACCCTTGAGAGAATGATTAATAAAAGATTAATCTGGAATTTAGAAACCAATAATCTAATTACCAAACACCAAGCAGGTTTTAGAGAAAATAAGAGCCTCATCAACCATGTTATAAAGCTGGAAACTTATATATGAGAAGCTTTTGTCCAAAAAGAACATGTTGTGACCATATTTTTTGATTTAGAAAAAGCTTACAATACAACATGGAAATTCAGAATACTAAAAGATTTAAAAGAACTAGGTCTAAAAGGAAGGATGCCAATATTCATTAAAAATTATATGAGCGACAGGAATTTTCGAGTAAAATTTGGAAATGTCTTTTCAAGCTCCAAAAAACAAGAAATGGGAGTCCCACAAGGAGGCATATCATCAGTTATACTGTTTAATATAAAAATTAATAATATAGCCAAAAATATTAATACCGGAACGGAATATGCCATGTATATGGATGACCTCGTGATAAGTTTCAAGGCCAAATACATGAACATTATAGAATGACACCTGCAAATATGCCTAAACAAAATAAATAACTGGGCCACTATGGCTTCAACTTCTTACAAACAAAAACAAAATGCATTCACTTTTGTCAAAAAAGGAAAATGTACCATGATCCTGAACTAAAACTTGGCAATAACAAACTAACAGTAACAGATCAATACAAATATCTTGGAGTCATATTTGATAAAAAAAACTCACCTTCATAATCCATATAAAATATTTAAGAAAAAAATGTAATCAAAGAATGCAACTATTGAGAACCATAGCCCATACAAATTGGGGAGCTGATCGCAAAACTCTTTTAAAGATGCTCTACCAATCACTCATAAGATCTAAACTTGACTACGGTTGTTTTGTCTACAGTGCATCTAGAAAGTCCTACATCAAGGAACTTGACACAATACATCAACAAGGACTCAGACTAGCACTGGGAGCTAGAAAGCCTATATCCAGAGGCAAACGAACCATCTCTAACAATGAGGCGAGAAAAACCTGCTCTCCAATATTACATAAAATTAGCATCTCATACCTCAAACCCTACATATCAGTGTGTTTTTTATCCCAAACACAAAAATTTATTCAGTAAAAAAGAAAAGGCGATTAAACTATTTGGACTACGTATGGAACAAATAAAAGATGAAGCCAAAGTGAACATTGCTTCAATACACAAAGCTATCAGACTAAACCACCCACCTTGGCTGTCCTTAATTTCAGAAAACCTACCCTGGCAAATAAATCTACCTATAGTATTTCTAAACCTCTCCAAACATCCCAAAACCAGCACAATCAAATTTACTTATATGGAAGAAATATGACATCCTCCATGAGTATCCAAACTATAAACATATCTATACTGATGGCTCTAAAATCAACCAAAAGTTTGGATGTTCAGCTATACTATCTCAAAATGCCTACCTGATAAATTTTCAACCTTTAGCAAAGCCATAGCAATATACCTGGCCCTAAATATCATAAGGGCCTACAAAGCAAATAAATTCATTATTTAAATAAACATCACCCACTCATTTTTACTGAAGGGAGAAAGCCCTCCTGAGTGTATAACATGTCAAAAGGCATACACAGTAAAACATTTTCTAATAGACTGCACTGCCTTAGCCTCCACAAAAATACTATAATTCAAAGAATATAAGAGAACTTTTCAAAAAAACAGAAAAAGTCATATTGAACTACATGAAAGAAGTCAATCTCTTTTCAAAAATATAAATCCTTATATATATATATATTAAAATAAAAAAAAAATGCTACACCCATTTAAAGAAAATAGACACCATAGTAATAAATAACCAAGACTGACATGGTGAAAAGAATCAAAACAAATTTATTTCTCCATGGTACTAGAAAGAAAAAAGTATTACCAGCCACAAACTTATAAACAACAAATTTTTGAAAGAAAAGGTATTACCAGCAATAAATAAAATTTAGTTGGCAATAAATAATGACCGGTAGAGGTTGATGTGCCATAAAACAACATAACCAACCAACCTTTCATCAAGTCTACATAGATACTAATATTATGAAAAGAAAGAAAATTTAACATTATAAACAACTGAAAAATTGAAAATGATTCTGTAGTGCATCATTACACAAAATTATTTTAATATTAGCTAATGAATTAATTTCCTAGGGCCATTTTAAATTTTCAGTTTGTTGCGCTATCTTACTGATTAAATCTCTTAAAAGAAATCTACTTACCATGAGGATTAAAAAAATAGGGGTGGTGAATTTCAAATTTTGTTTTTAGTCCCCTTTCTACAACCTTGGATTTTCACATTTAATCTTCTTTGAAAAATCTCTGATAAACTCATTAAATCAATACATGACACTCACAAAAGAAAAAGCAGACAAATAAAACTGAAAGTATATTTATAAACTATTTGTTTTAAAGCAAGTAAAATTTTCAACCAATTTACAACAAATAAATAATTAAAAATAATGATTTTTGTTTAATCCGTTTTTAATCTGCTAAAAGCTTACCAAGAAATGATTTTAAATTATCACATCACAAGGGTAATTGTAATTCATTCAAGGAAAATTTAATTTGTAAATAACAGTGCAACCATCATTAGACAATGATTGCATTTACAAGTTTGTTTTTGTCTATAACGTCTGTAACATTCTACTATAGTGTTATATATCTCCCTTAAACAAGTAACATCATGTAGCAGTTTCTTGTTAGAACAATAACAATAATAGCAAGAACTTAAATTATCAACTTCCTACATGTCATTATTAAAGAATTTTATATAAAGAGTTCCTTCTTCAAGGGACTTGCTGAAAAGATCTCAGTCCAGCTCACTTGCCAAAATGACCAAACATCAGTATTTTTATGGGAAGAAATTCTTATTTGGACTGAGACCTTTTCAGCACCCCCTTGTATGCTATCATTGTTTTTATATCTCATATAAACACTTTTATATCTTTAAGTGATTAGAATTTTGAATTGAATCCTTTATTTTGTCTACCAGTGTAGATTGTTCTAGTTCCATGAGCCATATCTCTTCCAGATGTCTCAGTATCAGTTATTTCCCTTTAACTCAACTGTTAATGTTTTTGTTCACCTCTGCTGTAGTCAGGTATTGAACTCTCAACTCTCTGGGTTAAGTCACTGGATTCAACCAACACCTCAACATATATGGCCACAGTGGATAAGTGTTATGTGTTAAGTGTAACAAAAGAAAAAAAAATGATTGACCAAAACTCAGAATTAAAAATCACATACAAATATTTAATTTACCAAAAAATTAAATAAAAAATATTTACAAATATACAGTTTTTGCATTCAAAAAGAAAAACAGAGTTTACTACTGGCAGGCAAAGTGTTAGGAAGAGGAAGGAAAGGCATCTTCCAAAATGTTCTATTCCTAATTTCTTCATTTTTATGACTACTTCATGAATTAAAACTTTTTTTGAAATAACAAGTAGGACTCAATACAATCCCTTACTATAACCTTTTAGACATTATTAATATTATTTTTATATATAAATCCATCCTCGTAACAATAAGGCAATGCATGTTTATAAATATTGTCTGTCATTAGATAGAAAATTTAAAAGTTTAAATATGCTATGCATGTAGGTATGCAAATTGTGTTCAAAATAAAGGTTTATTTCTGATATACTCATTATTTTCCATGTCCCAAACAGAGATCTAAGTTGAGAAACAGCATCATGATATTTTCAGTGAATATTTTTTTAACCTAAGTGCAGCACACATTTTATATTGATAAAGCTCTTTGTAAGATGTAAGCTATACTTGTGATAACAATTTTTTTGTATTTCTTTAAGGCATGGGCTGTCAGAGATTTCTTCAATGAGTCTATCAAAACCTTTTCCAATCTAACCCAGGGTTCTGTCACAGCCTACTACTCCTATTTGTTATGACTTAACAAAAACATGACCTTGACTTCGCATGCAAAAATCAGCAGTCAAGAGATGTTACTGACTACTGGACCTATATTATCATTGTCACTTTTGCCAAGATTGGCTTCCCTGGGCCCGGAGGGTAGGATCATAGTGGAGTATTTGTTGTCAGATACTCAATTTTGCTCTCCGGCTGTCTCCACGTAGGCATATGCTTCATTTGCAATCCCACTACCCATGGTTGATTCCTGGAGTGCATTACATTTTATTTAGAAGCTGGTCCTTCTTTAGGTTTGACTCTACTTTGGAGGTGGAATGGTCTAGTATGCTTGAGATTCCGTTATTTGCAGTTGATCCAGCAAAGGAAGCAACAACTGTTCAAGTCCAATTGCTATGGCTTTTGCATGTGCTAGCTCTTTACTATCCCATTTAACCATGGTCAAATCCTGCAAAGGAAACAAAACCCGAGCCAGCCCATGACTGCATACGTGCTAGCTTGGCCACCTGCCTGGGTGCAACCGAACATGTCTTCCTCAGATTACATTCATTGCAGCTGAGACTCAACCTCAACATTCCAGCCTTCACCATTCCTGCCGGACATTGACAACATTCCTGCCAACTGACAACAATGTTCCAGCTTATGCTGCTCATGTCACCTGATGACATCCTTGATGACATTCCAGCCTAAGCCATTCATGCCAAACACTGATGACGTTTCTGCTGACCAGCAATAGAATTCCAGCCTAAGCCATACATGCAACATTTCTGCTGGCTGACAATGTTCCAGCTTGTGTCAGTCCTGCCAAACACTGACAATTTTCCAGTGTGTGCCTTTTATACCATCCATGATCATTTTTTTGTTAGTCCATGTTGCATAACTGAAGAAGATAAATATTTTTATATATTAAAGTATTTACTTTGTTCTCAATATACTATTTTCTTTTATTTCAGTAATCTAATTGATGTGGTATCACTGCCAACATTAAAAAATGGTGAACAGAAATGCCACTGTGCGCACATTGCCATCCTACAGGGATGATTATGATTTCCCAATGGACATGGAGGATGTTGATCTCATGATGAATTCAAGTGACTATATTCCAATTCCTGACCAAGAAAATGTTGGAACTGCTTATATCAGGATTTCACTGCCAGAACTTAATGTACAGGTAAGAATATTTAATGATTTTTGTTTTGCATTTGTTATATCTTTCCTTATACGTTCATGAGGGAGAGGATTCTTTCAACAGTCCATATGTAAAATTTTATGGATATAGACATTGTTAATACATGTATACAAAGAATGCCTAAATAGTTCTTGGCCAGCCAAGTTAATCATATTTTGGAAAGCCAACTGGGCTGAGAATGTTTTAGTCCTCCGTTATGTACACACACACACACACAGATATACGTGTACACAATACCCTGCTATTCATCTCAGAGTTCTCAACAGGCTCTATAGGAGGATCTGTAATGTGATCGGTCCCAACCTGACAGCTCGACTCTACCCACTTTCTCACCGGTGGGATGTGGCTTCCCTCTGTCTCTTCTACAAATATATTCATGGCTTTTGCTTTGACAAACTTAGCTCACTGGTGCCCACTTCACAAGAATTTATCTGAGCAACCAGACTGACAACAAGGTTCCATCCTTTTACAGTTAAATCAACCAAATACAGCTGTCACTTCTACTCCAGTAGCTTCTTTTCTTGCACTTCCAACCTGTGGATGTCCCTTCCATATTCTTGCTTCCCTGACAGCTACAATCTCCAAGAATTTAAATGCAATGTCATTTTCCATCTCTTATCCACTTGACTCCAGTCCTTTTCTCATCTTTTTCCTACCACCTTGTGTATCTTGTTCTTTTCCTTTCTCCCTCTACCCTTGCATCTGTCTTCACACTGGTATTCCCATCTTTCTCTTGCCCTTTCTCTGACACCCCCTTTAACCAGTTTGTCTTTCTCTTTGCTCTCCTTCTGCTCAAACTTTCACTCTTCTCTTTGTAGCCCCCTGTGCACCAGTGCTGGTATCACCTTGCTTGGGTTGAAATGATTAAAAATAAAACAACAAAAAAAAACATATATCATATGAGGGAGAATCAGGAAGTTCCCAGACTGTATATATGATTGTACCATTTAACAGAAATGCATGCAGTTAATGCTTATTAGTACTTTGCCTTCTAAATCAGTCTACCAATAGGCTTCATGTCTACTTGTTTTCAATTATTATATGAGTTTTTTACGATTACATTGAAATGGCTCTGTAATCTTTAATACCACTGACAAACTTAGCATGGTACCTGCTTCAAATTTTGCTTGATAATACTATGATGCTAAATTGTGTCCATTTTCAATAAAAGTCACTACTAGTTACTTTTATATTCCTTGGTATAACAATAAACTATTGGCAGCAAGGCCTCAGATCAAGAGATTGGCGGTTTTGAGGAGCATGGAACCACCTCTTAATTGTTGTTGTTCCCAGGTTCACCTTAACCGTTACCTGTTAGGGTCCCAGCTATGGGTAAATAGTGAATCCTCAAACAAAAACAAAATACTATGAAAGTATAAAAATGCATTTTATAGTAAGCAGTACATATTATGTAAAAAATACCAATAATACCTATTTATAAATCAATGGTCTCTCAAAACTGATGTATACCAGCAATACATTTTATAGTAAAATGACCAACAATATATTTTATCTATAATTGAAAGCATGCAATTGTATTCAAAATTTATTTACTTGAAGCCATAAAATTGTGTTCGAAATATTTAGATTTCAGCTTTAAATATACCATTGAAGTTGATATGCAGCAAAACAAAATCAATTAACCAACATGAAAGAACTCTTTCATGATAATTATCCATACAAACTACAATTTCTTAAAGGAATCAAACTGTATTCACAAATATAACATCAACAATTCTACGACATAAAACAGGTGTATCACCACCTCTTGTAATTGTGTCCATACAAACATGTATAGGCATAAAAGCTGAGTATCATCTACCATCTATTTAATTGTGAAAACCGAATAACATATATCACTTTTTATTACTTCAAAGCTTCCAAGGAAATTAAATTTTGGCATTAAATGACCCATAAAGGAGTTGATATGCCATTAAACAAACAAATCAATGCTCATTACTTTTGAAGTTGGATGTCAGTTTACCAGAAAAGAAACAATGCAGGTATTAATAAGAAGAGTTGAAATTAATGCATGCAAGGTTTCACAGTTCTAGCATCACTTCTTTATAGTCAGTCTATGAATTTTTCAGTCCTCCCTCATACATGTGTGTGTGAGAGAGAAAGAATTGCCATACATGTAGACATTGTTAATATAAACACACACACACACAGATATTTTCTTGATCACTTTGATATGGATGTGAAGGTGATGTAATGGTAACTCAGAACATGAAATCAGCAAACTGAGTGTGAATTCTGGTTGAGTTTGTTACATTCATTTTCATACAAATATCCTTGGAAAAAGTCTGAATCAATTTATTCTTCCCCCAGCTATGGGTTAAATAACAGGACATGCTGGACTCCCTAATTAGTTTGTGAATGGTACAGGTGAAGGACAACTTTGTATTCAAAACTATACGTGGCCCTGGTGGTGTACATAATTGAATTGTAACTAAGATCCTGTTAGTATAGTTGCAATATAAACTATAGGTTGGTTCATTAGGCATTAAAAAAAACACAAATAAGCTTGAAAAAAATGGACATGTTTGGAAACGAACAGCCATGCTGCAGATGTGAAGTTATGCTGATTTGAAGTGTGCCTTCAAGATGAAACAACTCTTAATGATGACTTTTACCTTGGACACCCTTACTCGTTACTGTGTTTATAGTCTTGTGTCAAACAAATAATATTTTATAACTCATGGTGCAACTCCTGGCCAGAACTGAAGGCCTTTTTCAAATCACATCAATCCACTAGGAGTGACGATTTTTAGTTTCAGTTTGAATTTCCTACTGTAGCTGGCTTAAGAAATTTAAAGAAAAAGTAAAGATTTATTATAATTTGGATAAACCGTTATTAGTATTTATAACTGTTATTCATATTCATCATTGGTATATTTTTTCTTTTCCAAGGTCATATTACATCCATATAATTTTGGTGGGGCTTTGGACCCATCATGCTTTAAATATTTGAATTAATTAACCACCTTGAAACTGTTTTAATAAAACAAAAACTGTCAGAATTATGAATTTTGAAACAAAAATATGATATGAAACAATAAACATTGAAAGAAACTTACTTTAATGTTTAGAAATGATGTAACTATTTTTATACTGACTTATTTTATCTTAAAAATCCTTTTTATGATTACAGAAATATGTAGTGGACGAAGCGTCTGTTACTAATTTAAGTTTACGAGTCGACTCGACGTAACATGGGGTCATGATTTAAAGCAGGCAATAAGAAAGACAAGTAGGCGAAAGTAACGTGAAAAACAATATATTAACAAAGGTTACATAGGGTTGACAGCATGCATAAAATTAAGGAAAGAGAAGTTCTTTCCCTGGTGAGAAATAAAAAATTGCGCCCCTAATTGCTACCCGCAATTAGTGCGTGTGTGTTTGTGTGAGTTAGAGAAACATGTCTGCTCTTGTCCGGGACAAAATCCTCTGTACTAGCGTACCACGTGATGTTCCCCGCTTTTATTGGCATTCGTTTACGCGGGAAACTAAGTTATCACGTGAACGCTGAGTGACCATGTGTGTGTGTGTGTGTGTGTGTGTGGGTGTCAATGTATCAAGCCCCACAAATACCCCCCTTAGATTGAAACAAATATTAAAAATACTTTTTTCAATATGTCCGTGAATATATTGGTTTGATTGCATTGATGATGATGCTGGTAGTAGTAGTAGTAGTCATGCCAAAAATGACAGAAAAGGCTGGTTGCTGAAAAAAAAAAGGTGGGTGGCACGGATGACTGTTTAGACTGATGGTCTGCCATATTGGATCCTCGAAAAGCACATGGTGAAATGGATGAGCGAGAAAAATTTTTACGTTGAGCAGTGTACATGTAGAGAAAAGTCGTTCTCACTTTTGCGTTGAAGTTTGTATAGCGTCGTTAATTGCGAGTGAATTTTGTGAAAGTGAATTTTTTTGGTTGTCTCTCGTAGGCTGAAGAGAAAAAGAGTCTGAAATCTAGCAGAATTTGCGACGATGTAACCCTGGAAAAATATTCTCGGTGTTTGATATGGCTGTTAAAAATTTTCTAATTTATTCCAATGCTCCACGTTGAGTTGCTTGCGTTTGTAAGAGTTTCCGTGTTTTGCTGTGTGTGTGGATTTATGTTGGCATTAGAAGAATTAACAGTTGGTTATAAACTTTGATTTGCAAAGTGGTCGATTGAAGCTTGTGTTGCTACCGAGTGTTGACGCATCTTTGAGAGAACTAAAGAGATATCTGGGTTTAATGTTGAATTGTTTTTGGATGTCCCCGTTATCCAGTATAGGTAATTCGAATTTTTTTTTCGATCTCTTAGTAGTTCTGGTTGAGTGTGGAAAGGCGTCAGTAAGTTGACGTTGCGTTGAATGATAAAAAAAAAAAAGTCTTTAAATTGACGTTGTGCCACTCTTTTTCTAAACAGTCCGGGAGAAATGACAGTTGTGCTGTCTAGTGTGCCATTGTTAAACTGTGCAGAGTTCTATGTGTGGTCGCCATATTATGTAGAGTCCTGTGGAAAAAGTTGGGAGCTAACGACGTTGAATAGTAGTTCTTGTTGATAGACGAAGAAGAAATGCTGAGTCCCATTTCCAACGATGCTGGACTGAATTACGTCGAATCGACATCACGTCGGCGGTCACCATTAGTAGTGGACGAAGCGTCCATTACTAATTTAAGTTTACGAGTCGACTCGACGTAACATGGGGTCATGATTTAAAGCAGGTAATAAGAAAGACGAGTAGGCGAAAGTAACGAGAAAAACAATATATTAACAAAGGTTACATAGGGTTGACAGCATGCATAAAATTAAGGAAAGAGAAGTTCTTTCCCTGGTGAGAAATAAAAAATTGCGCCCCTAATTGCTACCCGCAATTAGTGCGTGTGTGTTTGTGTGAGTTAGAGAAACATGTCCACGTGACGTTCCCCACTTTTATTGGCATTCGTTTACGCGGGAAACTAAGTTATCACGTGAACGCTGAGTGACCATGTGTGTGTGTGGGTGTCAATGTATCAAGCCCCACAAATATATAGAAAAAAAATATCTATTAAAATGTGGTGTTTAAGATCAGGGTTTCCCTACACCTTGTGTACAATACCTAAAAATATCAAATTTATTGAATTATTAACTTTATGCAACTTTTGACTTTTCATTTCAGTTTGTAGTATGACAATATTACATTTGATTCTGTTTTATTTTTTTAATGGTAAACTAAACTAAAATTCAACAGAGTGATGTAAATGCCTTTTAGAAAGAAAAATACAAACTATTCATAAAAAAATTTATCATCAATATATTTGTTGTCATGAATAACAATATCATAGAGAAAAAAAATATTAAATCAATTTTATCAGGTAAACAAATAATTGGCATTTTTAAATAAATTTTACAGTAAAAAGTGAATTGAGAAAAAAAAATCTTTGAAAGAAAATTGTCAAAAAATTCAACAAAACATTATTAAAAATATAATTAACTTTCTTGAAAGAGACTCTCAGAGTGAGAAACTGGAGAGCTGAGTTCAAATTCCTTTTGAGTTCATTACATTGGCTTATGTACTATTACACTTGGGAAAGGTATGAATTCATCTCTTTTTTTTTTCCCCAGCTATGAGTTTGAATATTAGGATAGACTGGTATCCAGTCTAATGCAAAATGAAATGGCAACCTATTGTGGAAAAATCTTCTGTCTAGTTAGTCATGGACTTAAACAGAAGTAATTGACCAAATATGTATCAAGTATGCCACTTAACTGATTGAGAGAGACTGTAACATTTGTAAAAAGAAAGATCAGAAAAAATCAGATTAATAAATTATTTCTTTAAACCAAGTAAAATTAAAATTCTACTTAAGTGTAGAAAGGTAAAATTCAACAGTTGTTTTACCTGTTAAACAGAAATATAGACTACACAAAAAAAAATAAAGAAAAAAATTAACTTCTAAGTGAAAATGTTAAATTAACTACCAAATAAAAAGACCAAGATTCGTAAGTTATATTTTTTTAATGAATTTTGCACAAAATTTTTTTGTTTGTTTTTTTTGCAATCAGCATAAAAAAATTAAAAAATTAGACAAAAAGAAAAAGATAAATCTTAGAACTACCACAAACCCAAACCAAAATTAAAATGTGTCATTCACAGTTGAATGACAAGATTTGAAAGTGACCTTCAGGCATGGACCTCAGTTGCACGATGAGTTGGCCTAAAGTAAAGAATACTATGGTCAAATTAAACAAGTCTCAGTAAATATCTGTTATTCTTTACTTAGTTACCCACTTAAAGAAAAGTTCACAATAATTAGAAACTCAGTGAGGATCCCACCCTCACCAATTTTCTTGTGAAGTTAACTTGCTCTACAGCAGGTACCCTTTTTAATATTTATCAGACTAAACTCTATTTTTGCATAAAACCTGCACTGTAAAGCATGTTGTGATAGAAACAGCAACAATGAAGATTAGGGTTCACATGTAAATGATATAAATAAAGACAAAAGTATTTTCAGATAAATTTTTAGGGAGCTCTACAGCATAAAATTTTTAGAGAGATCTTCAACAAAAATATTAGAGAAAAGTAGATGTTGAAAACTGAATTTTAATTACAAAACTGAATTCATTTGACTATTAATCATGGATTAAGATATTTTAGGCACACATTTGAAATAAACTGATATGTGCACTATAAACTATTCAGCAAGAAATCTGTGTGTTATGGTGCAGTGGATATTAGCTCAAAACAAGAAATCTAAAAGCCAAGTTCGAATTCCAGTCAAATTTGTTGCATTCACTTATGCACAAATACCTTTGGGAAAGGTATTAATGTGCCACTTCTCCCTCCTGCTATGGGTTAATTAGCAGGAACTATTGGGTTATATAGCCTTGGTTGGCAACCAGTCTACTGCAGAAATTAATGGCAACATACTGTGAGAAAATATTCTGCCCAATCAGACATGTCTCTTTCAAGACATGATCACCCAAGCATGTATCATGTATGACTGACTGATAGTATCTGGATGGAGTATATTGTAAGAGAAGCTGTTTATATAGCATATAAAGTGTACCATTGTTTCACTTTAATATATATTGTATATATATCTTCCCACTGCTTGCTTTCCAGTCAACCAACTTGATCATCAAAATTTTAAATGTAATGTCAGTTGCCATCTTTTCTCCTCTTGAGTCTGTTCTTCTATTGTCCTTTCTCTTTCTCTTTAATAATGATTTTTTTTGTATTTTTAACTCTCAGTAACCCTATTCGTCTTAGTGGCTTTATTGCCTTGTTTGGGGCAAAATGATTTAAAAACACCTAGCTTATTCCATCACAAGCACACAGTCAGGATCAAACTCATTAAAAGTTGATTGTCTGAACAGCGGACTAACCACTGGCCTAGAAAATTAGGTTAAAAGTAGACCGTTAGGGAGAAAAAAAAGAAAAAAGTATGTATTCCCTAAAAATAGAAAATACTGGCCAAATTTCAAAGTTAATATTTATTCTGATTAGTTAAAAGGAACACACACATAAATTACGTCTTCCTACATATGTAAATAGCAAACATATTATTTCTTGTATTTAAATGTAAATCATTTTCACGACAAACATCTAACATTGCCTGATGACATAGAAATTTCCGTGTCGCAATGTATTTTTAATTCATAATTATATATATATATCAAGAACAATTTTAGGGGAATCTATGAGGAAATGCAAAAAAGTTTCTGTTTAAAAGTACTCAAAATTTACTTATGGAATGGAAACAAACAAAGATTTGCTTTTGCTAAATATCAAGTTACACAACATTAAATCTATCCTCCTATTTAATCCTTAGCTGGGGAGAGAAGAGACTGATTAATACCTTTCCCAGAGGTATTTGCACATAAGTGAATGCAATGAATTTGAACTCAGCTTTCTGATTCCTTGTTGTGAGCCAATATTCATTGCTCTACTCGGTCACCAAATTCACAAATAATCAAAATGCTTTAATTTACTAGTCTGTTGTCCTGTAGAACTTTAACTTCATTCCAGAAATTCAGACAGAAATTGTTAGGAAGCATAATTATTTGAACCTGTTTTATTTTCTTTTGTTTGTATCACACCCACACACATATCCCCCCACCCCTTGCTTGCATAAATATGACCAGCGTTCCTAGCTATGTCATTTTCCTTTTCTATTGGTCACCTTTATCCAATGTCTCCTGACAAAGTCACATGCCACGGATTGTGATTGGCTAAAAGTCTCCCCCACTAAGAGATTATCACATGGCTTAGGAACAAAGCTCGTGTTTATACATGTGAATGTTGCATGCTTGTGAAACAACTTCTGTTTGTTCATATGGTACCACCATATTTGATGTTTACCATTTCTCAAAAACAAAACACGTTGCTCTTCTAGCAAAAGATATATTGAATGAACTATACGTCATCCTTTGGTGTTATTTAGGAATAGAGTGCAGCACAAGGAGTCAATGTTTCTCTTAAACCAACAAAAATAGAGGTACTTTTTTTTTTGTTTCCAAACATATTTTATATATTATTCAATGTTTGTTAGAACTAATTTTCCTATCTTAATTTTCTCTGTTTAAACAAGAAACTATCAATATTAACTATCAAGAGTTTTTGCACTCATTTTAGTTTAGGTTTAAAATTCGTAAAATGAAGTGTTATCCACATTAATAAATGTTTTGCTCTGAATTTTATCAAGACTTAAATTTTAATATTTTTTCTTCCTTTTTTTTTTTTCTTGATGAATAATTGTCTCCATTTATATTCATTTCTTTGATACATTTCAATCAATCAGTTCACTGACCATCTCCAGGTGACAGGATGTGAAATTCGTATGATGCTTATATTGTTATATATTGTTTTTCTCTCTCTCTTTTTTTTTTTTTTTTTTATTATGAAAACTTCAATGATTTGATTGGTCCAATTATAGTCTATAAACTGTTAATATTACATTCTATTATAATTTAATTTGATGTAAGTATTCTAAAAAGAAAAAAATGTGGATTGCTTAACAGTTGACATTCCAGAAAATGGAATTAGTGAACCAATTTCAAATTCAAGACATACTCTACATGCTTTAATGGCTAGTAAGCTTGTCTCGCTAAATTAGTTACAACTGAATAGTGAGTTCAATCCTCACTAGGTGTCCCATACTTTCAGCCTTTTGTCACATCTAAGCTACACTTAGAAAATCATCATGAATTCATCTCTTCTTCTCCAGCTATGGGTAAAACAGTAAGCAGAATGGGATTTCTAGGTTTGTTTGGCAACCAGTCTATGAGAAAACCAACTCAGAATTTAAAACTGGGGGAGAGCATGGAGCCAGCAACTCCATCCTCTAAAAGTCTAATTTCTATTGGAATTGCAGCAGAATTAGTTTGATTCCAGCCTTTCACTCAGTCAGTCAGTTAAGTGCCATACGTGATACACGCTTGGGCGATCATGTCTTGAAAGAGACATGACTGACTGGGCAGAAGATTATCCCGCAGTAGGTTGCCATTGCTTTCTGTGGTAGACTGGTGGCCAACCAAGGCTATACAACCCAATCTGTCCTGTTATTTGACCCATAGCTGGAGGGAAGAGATGGATTAATACCTTTCCCAAGGGTATTTAAGCGTATATGATTGCAACGAATTCAACTGAAATTCGAACTCGGCTCTCCAATTTCTCGTTCCAAGTTGATATCCACTGGGCCACAACACACAGTCTTTCACGAGTTAACAAAAATAAACAAAATTTACATAAAAATCTTTCATGTTATGCATTCAAATGGAGCTATAGATCTTTTTCTTTTAGCCATTTACTGAATATATCTTCCTACTTATCTGATGAAAAGAGTTTTTGCCTGCAAGTCTAATTCCTGAAATAAGCAAAAAATCAGTGAAATGAAGATAAAAAAAAATGCATGTTTCAATTTCTGGTCCCTTACTGAAAGAAGATTAGAAACTGAAAAGTATTTACAGCCACTTATACACCTTTTTTTCATCTTTATACATTTTGCTCAATTCTCATTGAACAAATGATTATTATTAGCTGACTGGTTTCAAATCTCTGTGTAGAATTGGCTCCCAATTGACCAACTTTTAGTAACGTAACATGAAATTATCATAAATCTTTTTTCCCCTAACAGCAATTTGATTGGTTTAAATATGAGTTTATTATCCAATGATTGTTGCATAGAGACTTACATTTTCTCAGAAAGGAATGTTCATATTATCTAACATTCATAACATTTAATCACTTTTCATAAAACGAAAACTAAATTTAATTTCAAAATTTAATTTCAATAAAAAATGAATTAATTTAAGTAATGAAGAGAGTGTTATTGATGAAAATGTGAACTTTTATTTGTATGATTGATTCATTTTGTTTTTTATGGACTATCCAACTTTTGCATGTTATTTAAAGCCAGAAAATGTTTTTAGATTGTAATAATTGTTTTGAGATAATAATTTGTACTAATTAATCTGTAGGTGAGAGGAAAAGGGTTGAATTCATACCTTTCAAAAAGTTATTTGTGCATAATAAAAAGACACTCATACTTAACATCAGAAAGAGACAGGGGAAATTTCTAAGGCACGTAATGAGGAAAGAATGTTTTGAAAATTCAATACTCACAGGATAGATTGAAAATGAGTTTTTTTTTCCCCATAAAAGCTGATCATGAAACTCACATTTTACTCAACTAATATATATATATATATATATATATATATATATATATATATAATTTGGGGGGAAGAAACAATATATAAAATTTTATAACTATCAAGAACAATTTTAGTGAAATCTATGATAAGGTGGGAAAAGTTTCCTATTTAAGAGTACTCAGAATTTACTTATGGAAACAAAGAATGATTTTCCTTTTCTAGATATCAAGCTACACAGCATTAACAGTATTTGTCTATATTTCCAGTGATTGTAATAAAGGGTTTGGTTCAAAATTTCTAGCACCTGAAGAAGGCCGGAGCATGCAACAGCTGAAATGTCATACAAATTGCAACAAAAGATGAAGACAATAGTCAGAATAATGTAAATAGAGCATTAACAGTAGTCTAAAACTAAGTGTCCATTGCAAATCAGTGAATAAAAATGATCTTATAAATTCCTAATATCACTATAAAATCAATATAAAATCTGGAATAATCATCGGATTTGTGAGCATTCAGAATTTGTAGCCCACAATATTTACATGAAGAGGAGAAATAAATTGAAAATATTTTTAAGTTCTTCAAATACCCCAATTATATTCAATGTAAAAGAAAAGGATTGTAAAATATTTCAAAATAGAAGTGTGGACCGTTCTGACAAACCCAATGAATCAAAATATATTATGTTTGCATGAGAACACCACACACACACACACCACACACAAAATATATGCCCAATATGCCATTGTTTTTAAATTCCATAGCTATTTTCTGATACAAAAAGAAGAAAAAATGCTTTTGCCATTTTAAATTTATCTTGAAATTAACTTATCTCTTAAGTACCTACAGCCAACTTTTAGATTCAAGAGATTATTTAATTAAATTGCTTCATTAAGTGATATCCCTAATGCAAGTGTTTTTAAAAATGCATTCTTTTATACACGTGCATAGAGAAATGGTTCATTATTGCATTTTATCTGTCTTCCTAACTGATGTTGATGCTGTAGCCTTGATCCCTTTGCATTGCTAAAAGAAGAACAGTTTCCATGTCAAACACAAGAGGTTTGCTTCCTTCCTGCTTCAGCTAAACTTTGACAAATCAACTCAAAGCCCAATTCTATTCCCAATAGAGAGAAGAGGGGAAGGCAGGTTAGTTAAGGAAAGTAGCCATTGACATTGGGTGATAATTTTCATGGTTTATGTTCTTTAAACAGAGCAAGGAAATAATCTGTTCTGTATTGGCCATCATCATCATCAACCCCTCATACACACACATACATAATCATCTGCATTTGAAGTGAATATACCCAAATCCAACAGCATATTATTTTATGGGTACATGTACCCACTAAAAATAACATTTATAGTAATAAGAAATAAAGGTAGATCAAAATTAATTCATTAATTGCTTTATATATATATATATATAATAACAATAAATAAATCTTTTATATATCAAGAACAATTTTAGAGGAAAAAAGTATGACAAAGTGGAAAAGTTTTCATATGACACATTTTATCCTAAAAGACGAAACATGTCACGCAAAAACTTTTTTGATATACATGGAGAGGTGGGGCTGAAAAGAATTTTTTTTTTTAATCATATCACCCCAAGCAAGGCGATAACACCACTGATGCACAGGGGGCTACATAAGGGTAAAAAGAATGGAAAAGAGAAAGCCAGCAACCACATCCTAAACAGGGAACAAGGGATGAGCCTCTTCACCTGTTCAATAGACGTGGGTGGAGTGTGAACCGGGCGATAGTTTAGTCTATCTACTCCAATTGAAAAAAAAGAAAAAAAGAAAAGAGTGAAAAGATTGGAAAAGAGAAAACCAGAAACTGCATCCTAAACAGGAAACAAGGGATGAGCCTCTTCACCTGTTCAATAGATGTGGGTGGAGTGTGAACCAGGCGATAGTTTAGTTTAGTCTATCTACTCCAATTCTTCCAAGAAAAGTTCCACTTTGTCATTTGGCAAGGTTTAGGAAAGTGGGTTGGCCAAGATCTTTTCAGTGGCATCTTCTGTCTGTCAGTATATGTGTATGTGTGCATATATGCATATACAGGGAATGATGGTAGGTGGTCGCTCACTAAAGGCTCATAGTCATGACCTATTTATGCAAGGAAAGTATATTCCACTCATCAGAATATACATATTAGAATTTTACCATGTAATCTGGTAATAAACAAATGAGAATAAAGAAATTTATTCAGCATAATCTATTTTAAAATATGTATTTACAACAATCAACAAGAGACCAAAATATTTGTTCACAAAAATATTTATTAAGTGGACTTAAAAAAGTCAGCTATTGCTTTCTTTTCGGTGACTGTACTAGTGATTTCTTATAAAATATGTAGGTTGGAAAAATTTGCAATGTATATACAGTTTCAGTTTTTTTCTTAGAAGTAATTCATGGCAAAATAGAATTTGTGATAATACATATGAAAAACTGACAGCAATCATGGGTGCGGGTAGAGAAACAGAGATAGAATTATATATATATTCAGACAGAAATAGAGTAGATAGATATACAAAAAAATAAAGGAACAAGAGAGATAGACATTTGAGAAAGGGACATAATTGTGATTTTCTCAATCCCTGAATTTATCCAAGTTAGTACAGAGACTGAGATAAATCCCCTTGAACATGTCAAATGCAATACATGTTGTACAAAACAGCCTATATTTGATGGTTAGGTGAACTCAGGCAATGTACATTTCAACAAGAAATAATAGTTTGATACAACACTACAATAACAAAACAATGAGAAAGTGTTCCTGGCTTTGATCAAATCAAAATGAAATAGATTTATTCATTTAGTTTCTCCTAATTTAGAAGTTCACAGTCTATGACCAAAATGGATTTTTTTTTAAAGTGGTCACTTGATCTGGGATTTTCACTCACTGATGTTAGTCACTGACTGTGTTTTGGAGGTGGTTGCTCAGTAAGGGTCAGTAACATTAGCAAATCATCTGTGCATAGAAAAACAGTTAACAAAAGGTGGTCGCTGATGAAGAAGGTCATATACAGCAGGTTCTGCTCTGTGTGTGTGTATGTGTGTATATATATATATATATATATATATATATATATATATTCAAACATTATTATAATGGATATTTGAACTAGATGCCCCATTTATAAGTATATCTTGTATAACTAAACTAATAAAGGCATTACAGTTCTCCAGTTGTAATGTACTTCATTACACTAATTATTAAAAAAAATTGGAGAGAGCCTTTTTATTTACCATTGGTTAGGGTTATTTTTCCAGCAACCAACCATATTTTTAAAAATATTTTTCAACGTTTACAACCACATTCATTTATTTTATTTTATTTTTCTATAACATCAGGCAAATAATTGAAGCAGGCTCTAAAACAAAGCAGATTTTCTCTTAATAATCCCAAGAACCTCCATCATATGGAGCATTTGATTGACAGCACTTGTAGTTGCAAGTTGTTCCCTACATCCTTTATAGATTCTAGAAAATGTACTATTGTATGAATAAGAAATTAATTAAAATCAACTCTCCTCTTCACTTTTACAAAAATTCACAATGACATGTGAAATTCTGGTTTCACAAGTAGGTGTTAAAATGATTTTTGATGAATGGGAGCAACTTGCAACATCA
Organism: Ascarosepion bandense; assembly: GCA_037127315.1. NCBI lineage: Eukaryota > Metazoa > Mollusca > Cephalopoda > Sepiida > Sepiidae > Ascarosepion > Ascarosepion bandense. Next base: position 1,257,947 of record JBBBDQ010001092.1, read on the forward strand.
AAAAGGATTCGAAAAATCCAGATTACAATAAAAGGACTTGTCAGTCAGAAAAGAGAGACAGATGGGAGCCTAAGCAATCTGAAACAACTAAATATGTAACTCCAACTTCAAGCAACTTGGACATTGTCCTTTCTCTTTCTCCTTATCTCTTTCAACAATTACTATGAACATTTTGTACAACTCTTGATACTCTTAACTTTCTCATTGAACATTAATTTCTATGAATTCTTGTTATTCCTCCTTTTAATTAATTTCAATTTTAAGATTCAAAATGTATATTTATTATTCTTACTCTATTCTACACTATTCCACACAATGCCACATATTCGAACCTGCTGATAATTCTGATGATAATTCTGCATAAATCCTGTAAGCATTAGGGAGTTCGGTTAAGTCTGACACAAGGCCGAATCAAAGAAAAATTAACCAGCTCCCTATGGCTACACTATATACACACTCACATGCACATAACATTTATGTACATACATATCCTATTATTATTTAACTCATAGATGGTAAAAGAAGGAATGAATTTATACCTTGCACAAAGGTATCCAGTTTATACTCCTCCTTGGTTTTTTGAACAAGGGTATAATACAGCTTCACACAGTAACGTTCTACCTTGTGTAGCCCTTGAGCCTTGTATTAGTAAAAAAAAAAAAAAATGAATGAATTTCAGCAGAATTTGAACTTGCTTCATTGATTTCTCATTCCAAGTCACTAACCATTAAACCACCTGCACACCCATATATAATTATCAATTGCCTCTCTCTTCAACTTAGCATGGAATAATGGTTAGCAAGCTTGTCCAGTTGATTATTACTACTGTACAATGAGTTCAGTCTTCAATGGGTGCCTCATGGCTTTATGCCAAACTAAACCAAACTTCATAAATTACAGCTGTCTATCTGTTAATTCTCACATGACGACATATTTGAAAAGAGAAATGAAAAGGAGGAAGTGAGAAAATAAATTGTGAAGGAGGCAAAATAGAGGATAGGTAAGATAAAGAACAAATGAAAAGAAAAGCAAGTGAAAAGAAGATATAAACAGACAAATTTGACTTTTATTACTCCTTTACCCCCTTGATCTTTTAAAGTGGGCAAAGCTTTATTCAAAACATTTTCTCTTTTGAAGCAGGATACACATTCTACATCAGAAGGCAGGTAGATACTGAATATTAACATGCAGTCACTTGATTTGACTTTTGTAAATTTGGCAGTTTGTCTAAAATATTTGGATAAGAAACTGCTTAAAAATGCTGAAACAAGTAAACCAGCAAACATGATGAAATTATAATATTTCATGATAGTTATTGCTCTTTTTAGTTGTAGAAAATAGTTGTATAACAGGTTGTGTTGTTATACCAAACCGGTTGGTCATAAAAATACAGTACAGATCAACTTTCTTGAATACTTTTTTTTTCATGTGAATTAATATATCCATTTGTAAATAACATGCCATTTACCCTAAGCCAGGATTTAATACTTATGAAAGGTATTAAAGCTTTTAAATAAAAAATAGTCTTCTTTAAATAAAATCACGAGATTAGCTTTAGCATTTTGGTTTATCATCTCTATTAAAATAAATAGACAATCTTTGTGTGTGTGTATGTATATATATATATATATATATAGAGAGAGAGAGATTTACAATGCATAACAACCATAACTTAAGGAATGCTAAGATCTAAAATAACAATTCATATCAAAATAACATTTAGTTCATAATATGCACCTGATGATTACGGAATGCATGAAACTCCAAGTCATACTTAAAATATAAAATAATGTGTATATTTATTATTATTTTATATATATATATATATATATATATATTATATATATATCTCCTGCCACACTCATAGAGATAGATCAAATAATGAGGCAATGTCAGCTTAGTTCATTCTCTGTACTTCCTGTTATTAAACTTTACTCTCAGTTATGAAAGTTCTTACCACATGTTTGCTCTTTAGCCGTGCCTTATTTTATGTTGTTCAGTAGTGAAGAATATGTATTACCATAATCTATAAAATGTATTTTCAATGTGCCAAGGAACATGTGAAGGGAACATGCAAAATTTTATCATACATTATAACTTTTTTTCAGTTGATCATTATAAGTCATTGAAGTTTGAGAGTTGCTTAATATTGATCAAAGTCTTATCTGTATCTAAGTATTATTCTACTTGTTTGTTTGTCTACCTATTATGCTAGAATCGGTGTGTAGTATTTGTGTTTAACACCCACTCCTACTCAGAATCTGTTAAACATTCTGGCTAAGAGAACTACATAATGATATTAGGCAGTAAGGAATTAAAAAATTTAAGTGAGGAGAAGTGGAAATGTGTGTGAGGTGGGGTAGAAGGTAAAAACAGTAAAAGAAAAGCAAAAAAGAAACCAGATGAAAGGAAAAAAGAAACCAGATGAAAGGAAAAAAGAAACCAGATGAAAGGAAAAAAGAAATCTACACATAGAGGAGAAAAGATGGAACCAAAAGAAAGATACTATTTGCATTATTTGGACTACTGTTCTTATCTTTGTCGTCATTTTTACAACATTTTAGCTGTTGTACGCTCAGGCCTCCTTCAGGTGCTAGGAATTTCAAACCAAACCTCTTATTACGATCACTATATAATATTCTCATTCCTTGTGTAAATCCATTTTAAATTATGAACGCTAACAGCATGAAGGGGGTCATGTCTAAAGGAACTGACTCCTTGCCGGGTAAGGAACAACATGAGCAATAGGTGTCACCAGATTGTTACCTTGTGGCTGTTTGCCCCAAACACAAAATAACTCTTGGAACATGGAACGTGAGAAGGTTGAACAACTGCAGTCAGCTGTAGAATGTCAAGCAGGAGATGAGCAAATTCAATATCAACATTTTAAGCATATGCAAAACTAGATGGCCAATCAATAGAGATTTTGTCAGGGATAACCACAGCATCATATATGCATTTAGTAATAATAATGAAAAAGGAGCCTGCTTGATGCTAGACCAAGACATGAAGAAATGCATTCTGGGATACTGCCAGCTATCTGAAAGAGTCATCTTGGTTAAACTGAAAGGGAAGCCCTTCAACATAGCTGTTGCATAGTCTATGCACCAACAATGCAAAGCACTGAGGAGGAAATGAAATCTTTCTACTCCATATTGGATAATGCCAAGGCCCAGTATAAGTCACAAGAAATTAGAATTATCATGGGACACCTGAATGCCAAAGTAGCAAGGAGAGGGAAGGTATAACAGTTGACAACTTCAGACTAGGAAACTGCAATGACCACAGAAAATGGGTTCAATGGTACACAGTGAATGGCCAACACCTGGTTTCAAGAACACCCAAGACAATTATGGACATGGAGAAACTCAGGACATGAAAAACCAAATAGACAATGTAACTGTAAACAGAAGATTCAGAAATGCAGTTGTTCACTGCTAAACTTATCCAAGTGCCAACTGCAGAAGCGACCATCTCCTGGTTATATGTAAACTAAGGATAAAACTTCGGCGACTAAGAAGCCTAGTGCAGCACCAAGATTTGTGAATGACCTCAACCTGCAGGAAAAATATGAGGACTGTGTGAAAAAAAAAAATACAAGGGACAAGTCAAAAATAGAAACTCAAAATGGGACACACTAAAAGAAGCGTGTTGTGGAGTGCAACATAGAAGATTGTGCATTGTATGTAAGTACAAATGTCAATCCTTTAGGTTCGACATACTGGTGGAACTTTGTATTATCACGTAGTAATGCAGAGTAACTTGCCAGGTTGCTGACTTGTATTTTCTCTCTGACTACTCGCTACACTGTTACTTATATTAGGAAGGAGAGTTCACTAGCCCTAGACAGGTGAGTTCACCATAAAAAAGTGTTAGTAACATCAGCAAACCTCATCATCCCAAAAGAAAGCAGACGTAAAAGGAAAAATGAGTGGATCACAGTTGAGATTCTCAACATGATGCAAAAGAGAAAGAAGACAGAGAACAGAATACAGGAAATTACACAAGGAAATAAAGAAGAAATACAGATAAACTAAAGAAGAATGGCTCAACAACAAATGTGCAGAAATAGAAAGATTGAGTATGACTAATAAAGGAGACATGCATAAAAAATAAGAGAACAAGACAAAATAAAGGCTCTGCTCATCAGCAAGATGCATAAAATCCAAAGTCGGAATGTTCATAACAAAGAAAGAGAAAATACTTCATCAATGGGATGAATATATTGAGATCTCATCCATGAAAAGAGAGAGAGGGACCAACAATACACAGAAAATATTAAAAACTGGAGTTGAAGCTGCACTGGCCAAATTGAATAGAAACAAAGCACCAGGACCTGATGGTATTATAATAGAGATGCCGACAGCCTTAGATGATTTCGGTGTTAACAAAATTACAGAAATAAAAAATGAAATCTATATGACTGTTGATATCCCAGAAAACCAAATCAGATCGATTTTCATAGCACTGCCTAAGAAGCCAGGCATGAATGAATATGAACTCCACTGAACAATCAGCTTAATGAGTTACATAACAAAACTCATTATCCGGATTCTGATGAATAGAGAACGCAGTAGAATCAGGCCAGAGATAAGACAAGAACAGTGCAGTTTTATCATGAATACTAGAACAAGGAGTGCAATTATAAAGCTCAGAATGTTATTGGAAAGGTCAATACAAATGCAGTAGGACATGTACCTGTGTTTGATAGTCTATGCAAAGATGTTTGACAAAGTATGTCACAAAATCTTGATAGAGATGCTTGTCAACCTTGATATATTTGAGAAGGATATTAAAGTGATCAAGAATCTCTGCTGCCTAAATATGGACAGGAAATGAGATCAGCAGAGCAAAAATAGAAAGGGGTATAAGACAAGGATGTGTTTCCTCATCAGATCTATTCAACCTATACAGTGAAGCAATTCTGAGAGAACTACAAGTTCTGCCAGGATTTGTTATTCAAGACCACAATCTGAACAATATAAGATATGCAGATGATACATGCTTATAGCAGATATGGAAAGGAAACTACAAGACCTCCTACAGAAGGTAGCTAAAAAAAGCAGAAAGAAAGGACTATATATACACTACAAGAAAACTGATTGCATGGTCATCAGTAAAGAGAGGAGTCCAAAATACCAACTACAGGTAGTGGATACTAAAATCAAGCAGCTACAGAAATTTAAATACCTGGGAAATGTTCTAACAGAAGGCAGAAAGTGTGACACTGAGAGTCAACGGCATATTGGCGTCACCAAAGATGCATTCCAAAAGATGAATAGAGTCTTGAGAAGAAGATTTCATTGGATAGATAGAAAAAAGTACTGGGCTGTTACATGATATCTGTCCTCCTGTATGACAGTGAATACTGGACAATCTCCCCAAGGGTGAAGGAGAGACTCAAAGCAACAGAAGAGTATTGAAGAAACCATGAACCAAACATGTAAGAAACAACAAGGTTTTAGAGTGGATGCTAAAGAAAAGGAAACTTATACTTAGCATCAGGCAGAGACAGCTGAGGTTTCAGGGACATGTAATGAGGAAGTAGGGCTTGGAGAATCTAATACTCACACGACACAGGGAAAGAGACAAGAAAGCAGCACGGGATATACTTGATAGGCTTGAGGGAGTGGATGGTACAATGAGGTTTGAGAGAGATACTTAGAGCGACAAGGGAGAGGAGCAAGTGGAAGTCCATGATCATCTCTGTCTTGGAGGAACACGACACACAAGGAAGAAGAAGAAGGAGAGTATAGCTCTACAGATTAACTGGTGACAATAAATTCAAATCTAGATATGTGGATTTTCTTTATATCCCTCCAAATGCATCTGCTACTATCTTCTTTGTTCCCATACACTAGTAGCATTCAATATAATATTATCTAAATAAAGCATTGTCACTTATTATTTTTATGGGTTAATCATTTAATTTTATTTCACTCAATTTTATTACAACTTTCATACTGATATTCTATTATTGTTATTTATACAGTGTGAATTGGAAATGAAAAAAATTAACCTCTGGTGAGACTTGACAATGGTTCCTTTTCCAATAGAGCCTGCCTTTTTGAGGCAGTTGTTTTAGTCTTCTTAGTGACAAAGACCAATAATTCAAATTTAGTCATATAGCCTATAGGTATTTAGGAAGAAAAAGACTACATGACTAGATTTGAATTATTGCAGCTGATTGGTCTTTGTAGCTTAATCAGTTATTCAGCTGCTCTGGAAATGTAGGTTTTTATGGATAATGGCTATTAGTTAGGGTTATTAATTTCTGATTCACCCTTTTTATTAACCATCATGGAATGGCAATAAAAAGCAAGTGAAATTAAAATGGAAGAAAAATAATACTTTGAATAAATATTAAGTCATATGTTGTTTTAAAAACAATAAAAATGAAACTTCTTTGATGATCAAATTCCCTTTCATTATTTCTTGATTACATTTGCTTCTTCCAAAAATAATTACTTGTTAATATTGTTAGAAGAAAAAAAATGAAGCCACAAAATTAATTGATAATCATCAAAGCATTTTCAAAATCTGACTGGTTTGATGAGATTCTTTAACAGCAACATATGTTTGCTTTCAAGAAGTTTTAAAATTATTTTTTTGCTGAGAATGAGCAACCAACTTAATTTTATTTTCCTTGACAGATCAAAATAGTTTTGTAACCAAGTTGAAACTCTGAAATATTTCACCATAATTATCATTAAATAATATCTTTTCAAGCACTACGGGCTTACGGCCTATCACGTTGAATACACTGGTTCTCGCTTGAATACCAAAGTTAAGCAACATTGAGCCTGGTCAGTACTTAGATGGGTGACTGCTTGGGAATACCAGGTGCTGTAAGTGTTTTGTGATGGATGTGCATTGTGGTGCAGTGGATATCGGCTCGGAAAGAGAAATCGATGAGCCTAGTTCGAATTTCAGTTGAATACCCTGCATTCACTTAAGCACTGGTACCCTTGGAAAAAGGTATTAATCCATCCCTTCCCTCCAGTTATGGGTTAAATAACAAGGGTAGGACTTGGGGACCCTGCCCTTAAAAACAGATCCCAATGAATCTTGATACTCAAAAAGAAAAAAGTATTACTAGACACAAAAACTTCCATAAAAACAGCAATAAATTATTGAAAGAAAAAAGTATTACCAGTAATAAATAAATAAATAAAATTTAGTTGGCAATAAATGACCCGCAGAGGTTTATATGCCATAAAAACAAAACAACCACCCAAAATCAAGAACTGCATCTTAAAAAAAATTAAAATCAAATCATATATATTGAGTGTATGTATGTAAATGTGTATATTTAAAGATGTTTATACACACACACATACACATGAAATTGGATAACTGAAAAGACAACCTGGTCAAGAAAGGATTCAAAAAAAATATATCAAATGATTAGTCAGCTTTTCAGCACCTCTTCATATATATAATAATAAGAAAGTTTGTCTTTCCTAAAAACCAAAAAGAATTAAGGTATTCAAGGAAATTAACATTTTTATACAAACAATATAATCAAGCAAACTGTCTGCATATGGACAGGAAATGAGTTTAGAAGATATCAGTCAGTTGAGTGCCATGTGATACACCCTGGGCAGAAGATTATCCCGCGGTAGGTTGCCATTGCTTTCTGTGGTAGACTGGTTGCCAGCCAAGGCTATAGAACTCAATCTGTCTGATTATTTAACCCGTAACTGGTGAGAAGAGACCTTTCCCAAGGGTATTTGTGTGTAAGTGAATGCAAGGAATTCAACAAAGAGGTGTAAGACAAGGATGTGTCTTCTCACCAGACCTACTCAGCCCATACAGCAAGGCAATTCTGAGAGAACTGAAAGTTCTACCGGGATTCATCATTAGTGGCCACATTCTGAACAATATAAGATGTGCAGATGATACAGTGCCAATAGCAGGCACAGAAAGGAAACCGCAAGACGCAACTTTTATTACAACCACATTTTGCACATCATTTACTGACATTATTGGTTCTGAAGGCTAAATTTCTGAAACGTCTCCTTTAAGCTGAATTAAGTTGATAAAGAGAAAAAGAAAACAAGTTTCTCTTTCTATTCTTCTAAAATCTTGTTCAGATTTAATGAAAGAAACTGAAAAAATAGAATACACATTTCTTTTTGAAATCCCTTTGCTCAAAATCCTTAAAGGCCCCTGCAATGTCAATTTGTTCAAATACTTATGACATGTACAGTATACATACATATATATATTACTTACACGTTTATACATTCAAACCTTCCTCTTAAGACTACTCAGCAAGCTCTCCGCAAACAGCTATCAGTATATATAAATCCAACAATCAAGACACCTGATGAAGTTTAATGTGAATTTCTTTGATATGTCTTCTCTCTCTTTATTGATTCACCTCCCCACTTTTTCAGCCATTCCTCAAACAACCACAGCTGCTAAGAGAGAACATTTTCTGTGATTTCAGTGAATTATCAACTCTCTTAGTTTTTAATCTTTTTTTTTTTTCTAATACAAGAATGCACCCCATTCACAATCCTAAAAGAAACATCAGTTACAAGAATATTTCACAAATTAATTTCCACTGTAATTCATACAAAACTCAGGGATGTTCATTTTCTGCATTAGTAGATGACACCTCTATTGCAATAGTCACTTTGGATTCAGTACGAGATTTACATTCTTTTATCTTACTTAAGAAAAAAAAATATACATATGGTAATATTTTTATTATAAGTCTAAAATAAAAACATAGTTTACTGCAACACAAGAGCCATTGTGTTTTGATACTATCTTATTAACACCTTGTCAGGCAGTGAAATCATTTTTTTTTTCTTTTTTCTTTTTTTTTTTTTTAACTGTTAGGAATAGGTCCTGGGCATGATGGTAAACTGCATCCGGCAGCAAGGCCTCTGATTGGAAGGTTGTGAGGAGCATGGAACCACCTCTTAATTGCTGTTGTTCCCAGGTCCACTCTAACCCAGAGTGGTCTGTTAGGGTCCCAGCTATGGGTAAATAGTTAACCCCCAAACTGGGGTGAAAATGCTATGAAAGTATTTACCAACAAGACTTTTTTGAATGAAAAATATTACCAACAAAACCTTTTTTGAGTGAAAAATATTACCAACAAAACATTTTTGCCCAACCCTCATCCTCGGTATCCTTACTCATCTGTCACCTTCCTCCTGACATTCCCTATGTCTAACCACTCCTCCTCTTTACCTTCCCCTATGTAGCCCCATGCGCAATAGTGGCAGTGGAATGCCTTGCTTGGGGTGAGGTGATTAAAAAAAAAAAAAAAATTTTTTTTTGAATGAAAAATATTACCAACAAAACCTTTTTTGAATGAAAAATGTTACTAACTTTTTGAATGAAAAATATATTACCAACAAATTATCTTTAAAGATTGACCCTTAAATGACCAAAATGGTTGATGGGTTGTTAAACTTAAACCAAACCAAACTGCTAGGAATTTTTATAAAAAAAATATTTCACAAAACTCTTAGTTGTGCTACTGGTGAGGAAAAGAAATGTATATTTATTAATATATAATTTATAGCTTTGTTATATTGCACTGAGCACTATTTTATTAGCACCTGCATTCAATGTACAATATTATATATATTAATTATAATAAATATGCACTTTTTCCTCACCAGTAGCACAACTCCGAGTTTCATGTCCAGTGCAATCGTCAGATGCTGATTGAAAACTGATTGTTGCATAATTTGAATATTGGCATTTATACTGAACAGTAATGATAGTGGAACAGTACATTTATTTACAAGATCGGGTCTAATAAAATGAAATAATAATATAGGTATATCTTGAGTTACATTGTTTCGAGTTAAGTCGTTCTTGATTTATACGTCATTTGTCAAAAAAATATATGGAAAAATAAAAATCAAGTTTAAGCCATTTTATTTCATTTTATATTTGTTCACCACAAATATTGAAGTCGTAATATCACCAGAAAAGCATTAAAAGCACATAAAGTCATGTAAATGTAGAATAAATAAGAACAAAAGTACATAAAATCATATTAAAATACGTACTATACGCATTTGCTTTTATTGAAAAAGTGCTTCAAATCTTCAAGGATATGGACAAATGGTCAACGCTTTTCAAAAGTTATACCTGATTGTCACAAAGTTTTTGCTCCTTATGTAATCCTTGAAGAAAAGAAGAACACAATTCAATTAACTCTCAACCAATTTCTTATTAAAAAGTGTATCAAACAACAGCCAAATTCAGCTTTTGATGCTGATGATCCACAGCCTTCTATGTCTGCAATATAAATTAATTGAAAGTAAATATTGGTAAATTTAACATAAATTAGTTTATTTTCTACTATCGCAAAATAATCATATAATAATTCTGCTTGTTCCTTCCTTAGTTAGTTAGTTACTTAGTTACTAAATTAGTTACTTAGTTCCTCCATCCATTACACCACTGAAGAAAGATAACACACTTACTCTCTACATGAGCTTTTCCTTACTCGTTATCTTTTTATAATCTATAAACACTACTCTCCTCAGCCTTTCTCTCACATTTGCCAAACGAAAGAGTAGTAAAGAGTGAGAGAGTAGGAGGAGAGAGCCTATAGCATTACTGTAGCAGTAGCAGCTTTAGCTGGTGGTTGTAGCAGTAATTGTGTGTGTGTGTATATGTGTGTGTACTGTACAATATAATAAAAATAGGTAGGTTTGTTGCCGTATCCCGCGACCTAATAATGAAATTTCTGGCCTCTACACACTTGGCCATTACTCAGTTGGTCTTTTTTTGTTTACAATGGACACAGGAGCCATGACTTTTCAATAATAAGAAAAAATATTTTCTCTTTTAAAATCTCTTTCTCTTTAAATTTGGATAGCAAGTGAAGATCAAACTGATTAAACAGTAATAATAATGGTTAACCAGACTAATTTGCTTACCATTCATCTTCAATTAAAGCAACTCACAAAATAGCATACAGTATTTTGGTTATGATCTGTGCATACACCGCTTAATATAAGATTACAGTAAAGTAGCTTCTGTGGACATTACTTTTATAGATATTTTAATAAAATTACACTCTATGTTATTGTTATTTTATTTTTCAATACCTTTATGTTTGAAGACGTTACTATCATTTGTAGTATGACAAAGTAAAATTTTTCCAGGAAATCATAATTATCCTTCTGTGGAAATTCCACAGGTTCTGCTAGTTTTAATAATTGTAATAACTTACAAAATCTTTTTATATTATAATATCTTACAGCAAACCACATTCACAAATAAAGATTCTATGATGTACTGTAAAGATCAACATCGGCATTTATAAGTATGGACATACATTTATTTGTAAATTTAAATTACTTTTATTTCTGTACTATATTACAAAATAAAAATTATATGTTTATAAGTTTAAAATAGATTCTTATTGACCATATATTATTAAAAATGCATTTATAAATAAAATACAGAACTAGGAATAGTTATTTGTGGTTTAGCCTAGTGACAAGCAAATTCAGAGACAAGTAAATAAGTCATCTCTCCTGGAACAAATTACTTATGTAAGGTGAAGTATACCTGTATAAACACACACTTGCATACCTCCAGATACAAATATATAACAATAATTCAAATACAAATATAATATATACATTTGTGATGGACATATTAATCTAATTTGCTAAGACCTGCTAATTTATAGCTAATATTATGGATGCATGTTTGATTAACCATATCCGCAATATTTAATTTTTTACTTTACCAAACGAAGGCGTTCAATTGAATATGTCATTCAATATATCACCCTTTTTGAAGCAACAATTGTAAATTTTATATCAATCAAATACAAAAATTGGTGGTTTTTGATGTAATTTGTGTGGAGAATGTATATGCAGATATTTTGATTAGACTTGTTTCTGTACAGATTAAACAGTTCAATTGTTTGTAATTCAAAATGTTAAAGTTTGTCAAAGTTATCTCTCTTTGTTCATTTTCCTGAAAGAAAATGCTTTGTCCTTATTGTTTAGAAAGTTCAATTGTTGAATGTAGTTTTGAATACTGGAATGTTGATTATTCTTGTTCGAGAAAATTGTGAAATTAAGATTTCCAGTGTTGGTTGAGTGAGTAAAGTTAAGGTCAAAATAAGGTTTTTTAGTCTTGTGGGTGGATTGGTGAACACTGCCGAAATTTTGGTGGAAACCTTGGTTTAAACATGTTCTTGGAGGTGTTCTCGGAGGTGTTCTCACGTGCTAGATGTTTTTAGCCAATCAGCGACAATCAAATTAGATTTAAGATTGAAGCTTCTTTTGAGTTAAATTTGCACAATTCGCAACTATTTCTTTTTACATGATGATATATAGTGCGATAAATAAATAGTCGCTGTTGCTTTTTTAGTATAAGAATATGTAGATTTTTACATAGCCAAATGAATAAGCCCAAATTTTCCCTGAGGTAGAGAATGGTATAAATCAATGGCATGCAAAATTAACCTTACACATCCAATATGCAGTTTCAAATATAATACAAATGTATATATAAATCCCATGACACATTCACATTTACATAGATATCCAAAAGTGTATATACAATAATTTATTTATAGTATCTAGCTACATAACATTTGCTATTGTATTCACATAAAAATGTAAATACATGTGCACAATACATGCATACGCATCTTTTCATTACATATACATCAATATATACATATACACTCTTGTGCAAATTAATTGAAACAATATGTTTTAGTTTCCTTTCTTTCACCATATGGTCAGTTTTAGACCCACTGGAGTTACAGGGTACAATCGATTTGCTTTCTTTCTTCAGATTAGGTCATTCACAGTGGTGTGCAGTAATATGAATCTATTTTTGGGGTGTATGATGAAATTTGTTTGGCCTTGAAAAATATTGTGTCATCTGTGATTACATCAGATTTTTATCACGGCCAGACACTCTTGTCTCAACTGTCGATTAGTTGTCCTATGGCCATTGTTTGCAATGGACATTGCTCCAAGGAAGTGTACAAAAATTGTAACACTGCACAAACACACTGGCAAGCCTTACAGAGAGATCAGGGATATTGTTGGTGTCAGCCTTTCAACTGTCAATCATGTATATCAAGACAAAGAAACAAGCTGAATCCATCAGTCCAAAACATAAAGGAAAATGTGGTTGGAAAAGAAAAACGACAAGAGACAATGTATATGTGATCAGGGAAAGTGTGAAAAATTCTAGAAAGACATTATTTGTTTTATTTCAATTAATTTTCACAAGGGTGTATATACATACATGTAGATATATATAAAATATAATATATCCATATATATATATATTACGGAAAATCTCGAAGTTTAACGAATTATGCACATTTTTGTACAAAATTTATCGTAAATAATCAGGTCAGTAGATCAAATATGAGTATCGAGTAAAAATAATGTTTAAACAAAAACTTTCATACATATATATATATATGATCTTTTGAGACTGAGCACTTTTGACTGCTGGCGGATTTACATTGGTGTAAATATATTATACACTTTGAAACTTTGAAATCTTCCTTTCTCGAACGTCTGCTGATGGCTTGGTAGGTGAATCTTCAGCTGCTGATAAATCAGTTGGGTTTCGGTCCTGGCTTGAGGCGGGCATTGAATCTAGCTGCAGTCATAAGCTATGATGCAGCAAAACAGGCCTATTTGCAGATGATTTATATACATATATATACACACACACACACACACACACACACACACACACACATGTATGTGAATATATAACTTCCAGTAGATCCAATGTATATATCTTAACAGTAAATTATACACAAGTAACACAATATCACATATAAATGTATACACACATGATTTACATAATTGTGTGTATCTGTGTGTATATATATATATATATATATATATTTTTTTAATCGTATCACCTCGAGCAAGGCGGTAACGCCACTGAAGCGCAGGGGGCTACGTAAGAGTGAAAAGATTGGAAAAGAGAAAGCCGGGAACCACATCCTAAACAGGGAACAAGGGATGAGCCTCTTCACCTGTTCAATAGACGTGGATGGAGTGTGAACTGGGTGATAGATAGATCTATCTACACCAATTGAAAAAAATAAATAAATAAATAAATAAAGGAGTGAAAAGATTGGAAAAGAGAAAGCCGGAAATCACATCCTAAACAGGGAACAAGGGATGAGCCTCTTCATTTGTTCAATAGATGTGGGTGGAGTGTGGACCAGACGATAGTTTGATGTAACTACTCCAATTCAAAAAGTTACAGGTGGTGAGTTAACTAAGTTTTAACTTAGTTAAAGTCCAATCAAAGAAATTTCTTAAAAATAAATAAATACAAAATCATTACTTTTACTAAAATTTAAAATAAATCTAACCAACCTGACCACACATGCTTCATTGCCAGTTGACAAAAAGGAAAATGGTTATTTTATCTAGTGGCCAGTAGATAGATATATGGTTGTCCATTTAACCATTACACTTTAGACTAATTCAGATCCCTGCATCACAAAAAATTTACTAGAACGTATCCTACTAAATCTTTTCTAGCATACTGACAACACCCAATTCTTGATAATGACCGAAATGACTTGAACAAAAAACAGAACCCAATATGAACTTTAAACAGTTTTGATTCTAATTTACAACATCTTATTAAAAAATAACTAGAAAAATATAATAAAAAAATTGAGTAAACAGACCATGTCATTTTGATTTGTGTGTGTGTGTGTTACATATACAAAAAGTTCAAATTTTCTTAAACTGGATGGTCACTTTGATGGCTGAATTTTATCCCTATCTGATCAGTGAGAACAAAACATTATGAGAAAATAAATTTATTTGATTGTGAGTGTTTAAAAAAAAAAAAAAAAAAACTTGTAGTAAGGGAAAAGATAAAAAGCAGATCATTGTTATCAGAACCTGTCAGATCTGCCATGTGGGTGACAGGACCAAAAAGAGATACAATAAAAAAAATAAGGAAAAAATAAGTCAGACAAAATTACAGTTTTTCAAAGCCACTGTTAAAAGATCACAAATAATATTAATACCAAATGATGTAATTTAATTATATGGCTAATAAGAAGAAAAGAAACAACTATTTTAAGAAATTTAAATTTTAGATTAATTATTAAAAAGCTTGTATCTAAATTTAAATCTATATAGTTTCTCTTCATTAGTCATCTGATAGTCACATCTCTGCTTTCCATCAGTATGTCTGATGCTAACCTCCTTGAGAGTGACTTGTTGCACTTTCTCAGGTTAATGTTCTCAGCTGACATGAAGTGGAAATACTATATTAAATCCATTGCTAGGTCAGCTGCTAAGAGATTTGGTTCACTGTGTCGAGTGAGACAATTCTTCTTTCCAGAATCTATCTTACATATCTATGTCTACCACATTCACCCATGCCTAGAATATTGCTGCCATATCTGGTCTGAGCCTTGCTATTTACCTTAGGCTCTAAAGAAAAATCAGCAGTATTGTTGGTCCTGTATTTGTCTAGATTTCTGAGATGAGATATTGTAATTATTTCTAATATTTACATTGTTTGGACAGTTTTCCTCATCTTTGTTGCCATTTTCACAACATTTCTGGAAGTGGCATGGCTCGTGGAAACTAGAACAAACTACTCTGGTGAACGAAATAAAGGGTCGCAATTGAAATTCTAATCTCCTGAAGAAGGCCAGAATGTATAATGGCCAAAATGTTGTGAGTATAGCAACAAAGATGACGACAACAGTTCAAACAATGTAAATAGTGTAAATTATTATTAGACCTGATCTGGTGGCCTGGCTTCAGTCACATAACCAACTAACAGTTTCTTTTCTCGCACTTCTTTTTTGTGGAACTCCCTTCTGGCTCCATGTTTCCAGCCAACTTTAATCAGCAAAAATTTAAATGTAAATTTAAATCGCTATCAACTGTCTTCCTGATTACTTCTTTCCCTTTCTACTCATTATTAATGTTTCTAATTCTAATTCTTCCACACCCTTTAACCTTTTGCATTTTAGTGGTTTTACTACCTTGCTACCTATACTATATATATAACATTTATAAATTGTCGATAAATATTATTAGCTCTACTTTGTATTGAGCACTTTTTTAAGAATAGTGTTTCTTTGGATACAGAATATTATTCTATCCATACTTACCCTATACTGGTACATGTTCTAATCTATAATTTCTAATAAATATTCAGAGTTCCTATATTGTATATCGAGCACTGTTTTAAATATATATATATATATATATATATATATATATATATCCAAGTGAATAAGGAGCAAAGAAAAAATTATATATATATATATATATATATATATATATATATATAACTTAAATCCAAAAGGAAAAGCAGGTAGGTAAATTCCAAAAACCCGATCCTAATTAATATTAATTACATTAATATTAAAACTGAACAAGGTGGAGGGCTCAATGGAATTTATATTCAAATTACAGAGCCAATTATAAAATAAAACAAATTCTGATGTTCAAATTTGCTGAAAGGCCATTTCTATGAGAAATCTCTACAAGAAATTCCTTACGTTATCAGCAACGAATTTATTTTTAAAAAAATCAAATAACAAAATGAACAAAGATATTTTACCGGTGGAAGTACAAAAAAAAAAATTTCATTACGGAAAATTAAAGGGGTGGGATTAATAAGAAAGCAAATTATCTGCT
The DNA here is from genome assembly GCA_037127315.1 of Ascarosepion bandense. Classification (NCBI taxonomy): domain Eukaryota; kingdom Metazoa; phylum Mollusca; class Cephalopoda; order Sepiida; family Sepiidae; genus Ascarosepion; species Ascarosepion bandense. Next base: position 1,274,623 of record JBBBDQ010001092.1, read on the forward strand.
TTCTTATTAATCCCACCCCTTTAATTTTCCATGGTAGAGATTTCTCGTAGAAGTAGCCATTCAGCAAATTTGAACATTGGAATTTGTTTTATTTTATATATGCAGTTGTGATAATATTTAGTGCCAAGCTTGTTGTTTTGTTTTTTGTTTTTTTCAGTAGATTTACTGATAAAAAACAGGTTTTTTTTTATCATAGAGTGCTTGATATTGGGGTAGAGGTAAAGTGTTAATAGGATTAATGAAGAGAAGTTGTCACTTAGCAGGGTCATGTCTAAGTTTCATGAGGGCACTGTTACGATGTCTTCACTTGTCAGGGCTAAGGTCTGGTGCTTAATTGTTTTTGATTGCTTTTTTTGTGTTCATTTCGTCTTAATGTTGTATTATTTGCAGGTGTTTGATTTTTTTATTGCTTTTTGATGTATGCATGAATGGATGCGCTTAATTGGTTTTATGTTTTATTTATATGTGGTTGTTTTGTGTTGTGTTTATTTATTTTTGTTGTTATTTGTGTAGCAAGTTAGATATTTGTTTGAATGTCTACATTTTCCTGTCATTTAATTTTTTTAAATATTTTATTTTGATTTTTAAAGCTGATTATTGATAGTTTTTCTTCTAAACCTAATTTGCAGTTTCTGCTATTGGTGTTATGTGATGGTGCTCTTACGATTTCCCATTTAATTTTGGTGATAATGAAATTTTCTTTCTGGTTCCATATATATTTTGATAGTGTTGTGTTGTTGTATCTTTCTGTTTTGGGTTATGTTTTGTTATTGTTGAATCTTTGTTTGAATAGTGAATCTCGGAAGGTTGTTTTTGTTGCTCCTATGATTTATTTTAAACATTGTGTGTGTGTGTGTGTGTGGGTGTGTGCGATGAAATACTCTGTTTAAAATAAAAATAGGGCATCATATTTCAAATATGATTATCCATTATAATAATGCTTGAATATATATATATATATATATATATACTAGCAGTATAGTCCAGCATTGCTTGGGAGTAATGAAAGCTTTAAAATTAATCCATGGTCCTGGAGCTCAGACTCTTTGGATGTTGGCACGAAAGATAGTTGTTTCCAGTTAAAGCAAAACCATAGACTGAAAGAAAGATGAATGGATGTAAGTCAAATTTCGATTTCCTGGTATCGATATCAAATAAGTTTTTTTCGTCGTAAACTGAATTTTGAAGGCTAAATAAATCCACTGAGTAAATGGTATCATGGCTGAGACAAAAAACTACAATTATACCTACTTAGAGCCAAACCCGAAGCAAAAACTAAAATAAAAGGGCTGAAAAAAATACAGAAATACAGGCAGATAAACAGACACACACACAAACATCTTGCCTTTTATATATATATATATATATATATATATATATATATATATATAATCGATTTTCTGCACTATTGTAAAAACTGCAGCCTTGAAACTTCTGAATATCATTTCTTATGTCTTTGTCTAGGAGTGTATCAAATTTGATTAAAATTGGACCACTCCTTCTATAACCCGATTTTTTCAATTTTCGATATTCATCAAGGGTACCTCAATGCAAAACCTAGCTAAAAACACTCGCAGATGCTTATAGTACAACTGTGTAAATTTTCAAGAAAATCGGTTCAGCCGTTTTGTAGTCTATAGGTAACAGACACATGCACAGACACACAGACAAAGTTCCATTTATAAATAAGTTTAGATATATATATATATAATGTGAAGAAATTGTCACTTAGCTGAACAGTGTTAGTGTTATTTTAGTTATATCAACTTCGTAATTTTGTGAAGGCATTATAATGTCTTCACTCTTCAGTGTTTTTTTATTTCCTGCTGCTGTTTTCAATTTTTTCATATTTCTATTTCTATGTTGATATCAAACACTTTTACTAAAAGCCCTGCTTGCCTAAAATGCCTTTCTACCTGTAAACTACTGAAAAAAACAAAAATTTTGGCATCATCACACACACACACACACACACATGTATATAAGAGGTTAGAAATGAATTCTAAGTTTAAAAACAGAAAATTCTTACATAATTAAGAACAAATTTAGCTTTTTCAGAAGTGGGATGATCATGTCTTTTGTGTACCTTTGTCCAATATTCTTTATGTTTATAAATAAAAATCTACATCCATATATATATATATATATATATATATATATATATATATATATATATATATATGCTAATAGTGGACAGTCATGTAATATTAGTTTAATCTTTCAATATTCAAGCTAATTAAAGTGTTTTTCAGCCTGCTTCACTGAAGTAGGTAGTTCCTGTATTCACTCCAAGAGAGTCTGTAACTACCAATTAGGATAACCTTGTCCTACTTTCTGGTGTGGCTTTCATTGTATACACACACACACACACACACACACACACACAAAGGTATCTACAAAGAAAAGTGATACCTAAGTTTTAAAATGCATTTTTTTAATGTAAAATCTTTCTTGAAGCTTTTATTTTAGTTTTGATTTTGACAAATAGATTTAATTTAATATTTCCAATATTCAAAAGATTTTGTATTTTATTTTGAATTTGAATTAATTGGAAAAACTTTTTGTTTTTGATTATCAGAAAAATCTCTGAAATCATCCCTATTGACAAATCTGTCAATACAACCATTGATTTAATTCTAAAATCTTTAAAAAAATAAAATACTTTTCTGAAACTTCCTTTAAAGAAGATTAGCTGATTTAGAGTTAATTAATATGATTTGAAACAAATATTATTTATTTTTAGTTGAAAATATTGCAGAAAAGCATTTTTTAACACAGAAGTGGGTGTTTTTATGAGGTGCTGACAACTTTATCAGTACATTTATATTCATGAATTTTTACTAATGGAGACATAACTTATAATTATTACTTGAAGAATATAATGTGAACACTATTTTTATATAATTTTTCACTAACCAGTAATCCTAATACAGTCTTAATTTAATATCACTTGGTTGCTACAAATTAATATGGAATTTTAAAGATTTAAAAGTTTGTAAATTATTCTAATTGAAATTTTAAAAAATTGAAAATAATTCTTGTAAAAATTCATTATTCATCAAAAAGATTTTTTTTTTCTTCAGACAATAATGTCCGTAATATATTTTATGCATAAAAGCAATTAAAAGTTTTTCTAATTAAATATAGTCTTGATTTTTATTCTTTTTACTTTACAAGTCAAATCAGATTTTCTGTAACTGGGGGTCATGTTTAGCCAAAAGGATTTCACAATTCAAATTTTCTAAGAATTTGCCCCATTAAGTAATATCAATAATAAGCACTACAAAAAATAATTCTGTGAAATTTCATTTTTTAGGGAATTTTTGGAGGTACCTATACCGAGCACTCATGGCCCAGAGGTAGAATCGCCGACTGACACCACTTCGGTTGGGTTTCAATCCTGGGTTAAAAGCAATCTGAGTCTAACCGTATTGATGAGCTGTGATACAGCGAAACAGATCTGTCTGTGGATGACTATATATATATATATATATATATATATATATATGAATAAATATAGTTTTAAGGTGTGCTATATTTATAGGATAAAGTGCTCAATATCAGAGATAGAATGTATGTAAATATAAAAAAAGTGAACATTGAAGTCAACAGGGGCAACAAAAAGTTTCATGCTAAGTGCAATCATCAGGCCACATGTATTGAGTTTTTCCTCGGCTATTTATATACATGTGTCAGTGGGACATTGTGGATAATCCTTCTAATGGTTATTTTGCCAGGAGTGGCTTGATTATTTATTTATTTCAGTAAATCTATTTGACTTGTTATTTGTTTATTCTTTTGTTTTTCAATGATTAATTTATTTATTTGGATTTGTTGTTTATTACTTATTTTACTTTTTTTATTACGTTTTTATTTTTTATTATGATTTGTTATTATTTTATTTATTTATATTATTTTATTTATTATTTATCTATTGTAATGGATGTTATATCATCGGTAGTTTGTTACTTTCTTCTACATCAGCTACAAAATACATTCAGATACAATAAAAACAAATATAATTTCAATACAAATACACACACACACACACACACACATATATATGTGTGTGTGTGATATATAGATAAGGGTCGCAGGTTCAAATCCTGCCGAATGGCACACATTTTCGTAATAAAAATTTCTCATAAATAATCAGACCAGTAGCAATAAATATATAATACTATTTCATTAAAAACAGAATATCTACTTAAATACGAGTATCGATAAAAAATAATGTTCAAACAATTCATTTCATATATATATATATAAAATGGTGCTCTTACAATTTTCCATTTAATTTTGATGATAATGAAATTTTTTTTCTGTTTTCATATATATTTGGCTTACGGCCTATCACGTTGAATACACAGGTTCTTGCTCGATCACCGAAGTTAAGCAACGTTGAGCCTGGTCAGTACTTAGATGCGTGACTGCTTGGGAATACCAGATGCTGTAGGCGTTTAGTGATGGATGTGCATTGTAGTGCAGTGGATATTGGCTCAGAAAGAGAAATCAGTGAGCCGAGTTTGAATTCCAGTGGAATACCCTGCATTCACTTAAGCACTGGTACCCTTGGGAAAGGTATTAATCCATCCATTCCCTCCAGTTATGGGTTAAATAATAAGGGTAGGACTTGGGGACCCTGCCCTTAAAAACAAATCCCAATGAATCTTGATACTCGAAAAGAAATAAAAGATATTACTAGACACAAAACTTATATAAAAACAACAATTGTTGAAAAGAAAATGGTATTACCAGCAATAAATAAATAAAAATTTAGTTGGCATTAAATGACCTGCCGAGGTGGATATGCCATAAAAACAAAACAACCAACCAATCATATATATTTTGATAGTGTTGCATTGTTTTTGTATCCGTTCTGGGTGATGTTTTGTTATTGTTGAATCTTTCTTTGAACAGTGACTCTTTGAAGATTGTTTTTGTTGATCCTCTGATTTATTTTAAACATTATATATATATATATATATATATATATAATCTGTGTGTGTGTGATGAAATCCTCTCTGTTTAAAATAAAAAAAATATACATATATAATGATGTAGGACAATATGTATATTTATTAATATATATAAAATAGCACTGTTCATACTTCATTGAGCATTTTTTATTCATACCTGAATAATAATAATATACATATTTATTCACATAACTATATGTATGTATATAATAATATTTTTATTATAAGTGTTTATAATGAAAACATAATTTACTGCAACACAAGAGCTGTTGTGTTTTGGTGCTAGCTTATTAGTACCTCGTCAGGCAGATATTCAGTGTCTTCATACAATTTACAATCACTGATTTTACCATTTTTCAAATGTTCAAACAGGAATTTTTTACAAATGCACGGCTGAAATTTTCAAACAACAAAAAATGTATATATACATGCTTATTTTTTAATGCACATGCACCCAAAGGTTATACAATATGTAAATATACATATCAAACTAATCAGGGGTTCCCTTTGGTTGTTTACTTGCCTACATGAGCACACTGTCATACAGTTCTAAATAATTTAAAATTTACTTCCACAATGCAAGTCCTTCAATTTACAAAAACAACCAATCCTTGGCACTAAATGACTTGATTAAGTGTTGATACGTCATCAACAATCCCATCCCATCCAATCCATGCAGTCGTGTGTGTGTGTGTGTGATCCTTTGGGAATGACAAGGCATTTTAATTTGTTTGAGTTCCAAAGAATAAATTTTGATTGAATTAGAAACAGAACTTTTAAACATATACACTTGAAACAGTCTTCATTTTGGTTGCAGCAATGGCTTGGTAGTCCTGATGTTTTAAGACTTCACTCTTTCAGGATGAATTGGTGAGGTTTGTTATCACAAAGCAAAATGGATTCTAAATCAATCCAAAGAATGCCTTAATGCTTCAATCTTGCTTTTGCTCAAGTCTACAAAATTAAAAACTGACATTTCAACTTTTTTCGTGGTCTGATGACTAAATTACACAAATGGCAACCAAGCAGCATTTTCTTTGACAACTAACTTTTTTTTCATTTTTGAAACATTCTAATGCATAGAAATATAACAAATTGTTATTTTATATGGTTAAAGTTTAACTAAATCTGGCACTTGGTCAAGGTAGTGGGCCATCTTATGAGAATCAAAATCGCTATACTGAAATGAACTTGTTTATTTGGCTATTGTAAGTGATTTTGATATCTTTTCTATAATTTCATCATTATTGTTTTGGTTTTTTTCCAGAAATGTTTGCAGTTCCAACTTGGCGAATCTGTCTGGCATGCAAAACAACAGATTTTGGCCAGCTTCGGGGCAGTAAGTTCAACTTTTTCTTGTCTTCTTTTCAGAAAAGATCTTTAATAAAAACTCTTACCTAATATAGTGAAAACAGAAAAACTCCAAAGAAAATTTTTTTTTCTCTCTCATCCATACACTAAAGCTCACAATTCCTACCAAAATGTGTCCATTACTTTCAACCATATCTTCTATTGCTCTCTCTTGTATATATATATATATATATATATATATATATATATATATAATTATATGGTTATTGATATATAACCATATAATTATATTAAGCTCTATAATACTCATTATATTGAGCACTGTTTATAATAAAATAAATGCCAGAGCACTCAAAATAAAAAAAAAAACCTTGAGTCCTCTTCACTTGGAATTATATATATATATATATATATATATATACTCTCTTTGTGTGTGTGTGTGTGTGTGTATATATATATATATATATATATATATATATATATATATTTAAATATTTAGTTTTTGGTCATAATTAAATTAGACCAGTATACAGTTGTATTAAAAAGTGTTCAATACAATTATATTGTAGAACTTTTGAATATTTTTCATTTGTAAATGTTATTGCTCAACCCAGGTTTCTACCTTTTGGTATCTTCAGGTGATTTACAATAACTGATTTTACCATTTTTTTTTTTTAAATGCTCACATAAGAGATTTTTTATAAATGTACAATTTTCAAAATTAGGAGAAGTTAGAACATTTTCATCCATGATCGTATGATCCTAATAGGTATTTGTTAGCATAGTTACACTTGGTCATAATTTCTGTTCTTTCATTTAGTAATTCATTTTTGTTTGGGAATAACATAATAGCTAACTTTTCTTCTTGTTACAGTCTACATAGTTCACCCCCATTGTAAGACTTGGCTGTTTTTATTATACTCCAAATTATGTCTGGGTCTTTTCCATATTTTAATTTCAATTTCCATACATGGCTAGACAATTTTGTACAAGTTTTCTAGTTTAAATGTAGATCTATGGTTATTCCATCTAGTCTTAAAAGTGTCTTTGGTTGATCCCAAATATATTTTGTTTTAACCATTTAAGTCAGTGGAGTATACTTTCGAGTAATCAAGAACCTGTACTGGTAGCAAACTGCATGCATACAGACAGGAAATGAGTTCAGCAGATATACAAAGATGTGTCTTCTCATCAGATGAGACAATTCTGAGAACTCTAGAAGTTCTGCCAGGATTCATCATTAGCAGCCACAATCTGAACAATATAAGAGGATACAGTGCTGATAGCACATAAAGAAAAGAAACTACAAGATCTACTACAGGAAGTAGTTAAAGAAAGTGAAAAGAAAGAACTACATATAAACTACAAGAAAACCAAATGCATGCTAGTCAGTAAGAAGAAAAGCCAAAAATGCCAATTACAAGTTTGTGATACTAAAATCAAGCAGGTGCAAAAATTTAAATACCTGAGGAAGTGTCCTAACAGGGAACGGAAAGTGCAGTACAGAGATCCAAAGGTGTATTGGGATGGCCAAGGATGCATTCCAGAAACTAAGTAGAGTATTAAGAGACAGGAAAAATTTGCAGGAAACAAAGAAGAGAGTACTGGATTGTTATGTGATGTCTGTTCTTCAATATGGCAGTGAATGCTGGACAACCTCATTAAGAATGAAGTAAAAACTTGAAGCAAACAAAAATTGGTTCTACAGAAGGATGCTGAGCATTCCATAAACAAAACATGTGAGCAACAATAAGGTTTTAGAGAGGATGGACACAAGAAAGAAACTGATACTTAACATCAGGAAAAGACAGCTGAAGTTTTGGAAACATGTAATGAGAAAGGAGGGCCTGGAGAACCTGATACTCATGGGACAGAGGGAGGTGAAGAGTTATACCAATTATTTGAACTTTCAGAAATAATGCATTGCTGCATTTACAGAATCAATAAGATGTTGCTATTTACAAGTGAAGAGAGACAAGAGAAAGCAGTGCATGACATACTTGATGGACTTGAGCAGTTGGATGGTGGAGCAGGAATTGAGGTGGGATAACAGGAGAGGGGTATTAAGAGTGACAAGGAATAGGAAGATGTGGAAGGCCATAATCACCTACGTCCTGAAGGGACACAGCACATAGAAGAAAAAGAAGGTTGCCATTACTTTCTGTGGTAGACTGGTTGCCAGCCAAGGCTAGAGAACCCAATCTGCCCCGTTATTTAACCCATAGCTGGAGAGAAAAGAGACAGATTAATACATTTCTTAAGGGTACTTGCACGTAAGTGAATGCAATGAATTCAATTAGAATTTAAACGTAGCTCTCTGATTTCTTGTAAACTACCAAAAAAAACCAGCAATTTTTGCCCTAAACATTATCACAATTTAATATTATGTATTATATTATGTGGCAAAATAAACTTAAAACAGCAACAAGCGAATGAATTGTGGCTCTCCCAGCCGGTATTCCATTCCAGTCGTTTCTTCTCAAGTTCTTTCTCAAAATCTCACTAACAGACATTTCAACTGCCAACTGTGAACGGTGTTCTCCAGTCTGTCCACTGGGAAAAAATTCTTTGCTTTTATATCTTTACTTATACCCATAATCCCTTTGCGTCTTCCTGTGATCCCATAATGCATTGCATCTTTTAGTGTATAAAAATGCAAATGCAATGCAAGTCCCCACTCATTCTTTTACGTTATCTGGTCGAGGATGGATTATGGTAGAGCGGTAAGTACTTTTTCTTTTTCCATTTTAACTGCAGTAACTTTACATGCTAAGCAAATACGGGCTCTTTTTTGGCGGGGACAAGGCAAGTTGCAAACAGTTGTACTCATCGCAGGTTGTATTTCATGTCTGCCACAAATTTATATATATATATATATATATATATATATATATATTATTTTTATTGATATATAATTTATAGCTCTGTTATATTGCATTGAGCACTATTTTATAACCACCAGGACTCAATGTGTAAAATATATATATATATATATATATATATATATATATATATATACACATATCATAGCTTTTTTTAACTTTTTTCCCAATTCTTTTTTTTATTTTCCAATTTTTTAAATTTATTTTTTCTAGGATCTACGAGATGGCTACAACTATGGACTTTACTACCCACCTCAGAATGGTAAAGCTGGTAAATTTCTTGATGAAGAACGATTACTCAGAGAGTATCCACTCACTGGACCCATTGGATACTTAGAAGTAAGACAACTGCATTTTCAATGGCACTATTACCATCCATTAAATTTAATCTCATTAAAGTTAAACTTTATTTTCCACTGCTGTTAATTCATTAAGTTCGTGTACCTTATTTGTATTCTTACTTTAATCTTTTCTGTTGAAACAATTTTAACATTTTTTTTATCTTAAATGAAATTATATTTTTTAAATTAAAGTGTATTAAAGCATATGAGACATTTAACTAGTGTTCAGATTCAAAAGACAAAAGTTGACAAATATTTCATACTTGAGGAATTACCAGGTTTTATGAAAAGGAATATCAATTTCTTATTGCTTTGGGTAAAATGGACATTTGTGATAAAATAGCTGAATTTATTTTGAGAATCCCAAATGAGGAAAACACTGGCTAGATCCAGAACAATTTGCAACATCCAAGCCTAAAGAGAATGTTCTCTGTATTTGGGGAAGCTGAAAATGTATTTTTCATTACAAATGGAAAACACTTTTACTACATCTGATCAGATTTGACATTTAATTATGAACTAACTTATCAGTAATCACTTAACATAAAAATACAACAGAATAAGCACACTATTTCTTCAAATAGTCTTGAAACATAAGAAATGCAAAGTTTTGAAAATAAAAGTATTTTTGTTGGCGAATCTAAAAGAAGAATAAGCCAGCATTAAAATTGCAAATCCCCTTTTTTAAACAAATTTTTTAATAAACGAAAAGAAATTACCCTATTTCATTGTGTTAACATGGGTCAGCAAAATGGTGTCTTTATGCAACAAGACATAATCATTTTCTCCTAAGTCTACAGATGTGACAAAATGTGTCTCAATTAACATAAGAACAACAATTTAATATAACATGGGCTACTATGACAGAGCAGCCAGAAGAAAACCACTTTTTAAAATCATCAGCATTTAGTATAGAAAGCAGGGAGACTGTTCCACAAAGTGGCAATTCTTGGTAAAAAGCTGTCACAGTGGACCTTCTTTATATTTGAAACACAGAGGGATTCAACTTCTTAGTAGTGCACCAAAAATTATTTTATTGGGTATAAATTTACTTTTGAATAATTCATATCCTTAATTTAATATACATTAGTTTAAAATCTACTCGATTATAATAAGTATTTACAATTAAAAATTATCTGCACTATCTTCTCTACGTGAAAGGCACAATAAAATAAATGCTGGCTAAAAATTCACCCCACCAAAAAAAATAAAACGGACGTAAGGGGAATAACTGTGATCGACTGACAAACACCAGATTATACAGAGTTATTTTCCTTAGATTTATTACATTTGTAGTGCGCGACTCAGTTTGGCAACTCGAGCCTGGTTATGTCCTGGGCATAAACAGCATTCGGCAGCAAGGCCTCTGATTAGGAGGTTGTGAGGAGCTTGGAACCATCTCTTAATTGTTGTTGTTCTCAGGTCCACCCTGACCTACAGTGGTAGCACCTGTTAGTGTCCCAGCTATGGGTAAATAGTTAACTCCCAAACTGGAGTCAAAACACTATAAAAGTATAAAAATAAACTTTTATAGAAATATATACATAAAAATACACTTTTATAGAAAAATATACATTTTGAAGGAAAAATGTTACCAACAATACATTTTTGAAGAAAAAATTATTACCATAACACATTTTTGAAGGAAAAAATATTCCCAGCAAAACATTTTTTAATACAAAACTAGAACACATTTTCAGTTTTCTAAAATAAAAAAGAATGAAAACAAATTTTTTCATTAAAATCTAATAAACTCAACCTTCTCACTGTAACCGAAGATTAAAAAAATACTTTAAAACCCCACCTTTTTAGCATTAAATAACACACAGAGGTTGATATGCCATTAAACAAAACTCAAACTTGAGCCTGGTCAGTACTTTGATGGGTGACTACTTGAGCATACCAGGTATTGTGAGCTTGGATATACGAGTGGTGTAATGGTCGAATTACAATTGTGTTCGTTATACTCACGGTGCAAACACCATTGATAAAGGTATGGAGCCACCTCTTCATCCCTCAGCTATAGGTTAATTAGTAGGACTTTTACCAGTAAATCATTGTCTCTAAAATAAATTCTCATGGCCTAAATCAATCCTCATGCTATAATTAACCTGAAAAGGTTAATAAGATGTAAAAAGACAATTTAATCCATCAAAATCAGTGTGGACAAATGTTCCATGTAAGGATTGGTCTTGCCAGCCATTAAAAATATTGGCACTAAAATTGATAAAGGATGAGTTCAGCACATCAATGAAATATTTGAGAAAAAGAAATAGTCAAAGACAATTTTTCTGAGGGGAAAAAAACTGCTGTGAACAACATGCAATTAATTCAAAGCATATTGCTCTTGGGTAAGGGTTAATGAGTTAATCTTGAAAACTATTAATATCGGGTAGTGAGTTCTATCCTTAATCGATGCCCCACACCTATACCAAAGTAAATTTTGTAAATAGCAACTTCTTATTGATTCTGTAAATGGAACATTGCATAATTTCTGAAAGTTCAAATAATTGGTACCCAATTTTTTTATTGATAATTTTAGATGAGTATTAAAGGTTAAAGTATATTATGTAAATTGTAATTCATCTGATAAGGCATGGCATGTTTGTCACTTCCAGAACTTTCCAAAGTTTTTCCTTTTTCTTTCATTGAATATGCAGTTTTTGAAAACAAAACTTTTTTTCAACATATTACTTGAGTTTTGTTAGTTAGGTCAAATATATAAATCTAGTATGTTGATGTCTTTGATAGAGATATTTATATACTTACAATTATGCAGCATTAAAGTAACAAGTTTCAATTAAAAAACATATGGATTTAAACAGTTTATTTAAAATTTTTCTTTTAGTAAGAGAGAAAAAACCGGTTTTATTCTTTTGTGTTTCACATATTCAGAATATCTTTAAATAAATTTAATATTTTCTTTTATTTCAGTTTAAATTTAAGAGAAGAGTTTATCGAAGTATGGAACTTAATACGAGAAAACTGAAACAAATTCACACAAAAGTAAATATTAATCTCCATTCTTTTCATATCTTTTTATTGATCTGAACCTCTGTCTCAATCTATTCATATCAATTTACACAAGTGTGCTGAAAAATTCCCACCAAAAAAGAATTCCTCAAAATATTCTGCTGTTTGATTATTTCTGTCAGATTCTTGGAAGTGGGTCTTAGACAGGAATTTCTCAACACCCACTCATATTTATTTACAAATTTATTCTAGACTATATATATATATATATATATATATACACTAGCAGTATAGCCCAGTGTTGCTCTGGTGTAATGAAAGCTTTAAAACTAATCCATGGTCCTGAAGCTCAGACTCTTTGGACATTGGCATGAAAGACTAAAAAGCAATAGTTGTTTCCAGTTAAAGCGAAACTGTAGACTGAAAGAAAAATGAATGGAAGTAAGTCAAACTTTGATTTCCTGATATCGATATCAAATAAGTTTTTTTTGTCATAAACTGAATTTTGAAGGCTAAATAAGTCCTCTGAGTAAATGGTATGATGGCTGAGACTAAGAACTACAATTATACCTACTTAGAGCCAAACCTAAAACAAAAATAAAAGGGCTGAAAAAATACAGACATACAGGCAGATAAACAGACATACACACAAGCATCTTGCCTTTTTATATATATATATATATATATATATATATATATATATATATATAATCGATTTTCTGCATTATTGTAAGAACTGCAACCTTGAAACTTCTGAATATCATTTCTTATGTCTTTGTCTATGAGTGTATCAAATTTGATTAAAATCGGACCAATCCTTCTATAACCCAATTTTTCAATTATCAATTTTCGATATTTATTGTGTCTACCTCAACACAAAACCTAGCTAAGAACTCTCGCAGTTGCTTGTAGTACAACTGTGTAAATTTTCAAGAAAATCGGTTCAGCCGTTTCTGAGTCTATAGGTAACGAACACACACAGACTAAATTCCATTTATAAATAAGTTAATATATATATATATATATATATATATATATATATATATATATATATATATTATAAATTATGTTTTAGAACATGTACATAATTTCTTCTATATATATCCTCTTCTCTACAATCATATGGCTGTTTCAGTGTTAGGACATAAATTTCTTAAACTAGTAAAGAAGCACTTCCCCAAAAATAATCCTCTAAGCAAAATCTTTAATAAAAATACCATAAAATTAAGCTATAGCTGTTCCAATAATCTAGAAAAAATAATCAAAATGCATAACACTAAAATATTAAAAATACATAGCAAAAATAAATTCAACACTAATACAAGTCCGTCCCATGATAACAACCTCTGTAACTGTAGAAACCCCAACCAATGCCCCATGGGCAATAAATGTCTGACAAAATCTCTGCTATATATGTGTTCAATTTCACCCTCAGAAAATCCTAAAGAAGAAAAAATATATATTGGGAATACCATGAACGTATTTAAAAAGTGCTTTTACAATCACCTCTCATCCTTCAATAACAAAGAAAATCGAAACATGACATCTCTCTCCAAACACTTTTGGAAATTAAAAAACGAAAATAAAACACCTAAGGTCAAATGGAAAATTCTCAAGAAAGCAAGAACAGCAAAATCTATAAAAGAACCATGCTTTCTTTGCCTTCAAGAAAAATAGAGATCCTTAAATATATAAATAGTAACAAGCTCTTAAATCAGAGACACAAGACCACAGTAAACTGCAAGCACATTAGGGACTTAACCCTACAATCATGCTAAGAAATACTAAGAGTTTGATTAGATATTCTCATTATAAAAGATAAAAAATGCTATAGAAAAAATTGATCCAATAAATCCTTAAAGCAAGGTCTATCACTAAAGCCTACACCAATAACCTTACTTAACACAATAAACTTACTTAACACAATAACCTTACTTAAATACAAGAATATTCCGTACTTGAAAAATCAAAATTAAACGAATGGCTCCCAAACTCGAAAAAGAATCAAAATTCATATATTCAAAATCAAGATTAAATATACTACTTCAGAATAATTATATCATACACAAAAATAAACTGTAAGCACACATAAGATCTAAACCTACAATCACACTAAAAAGTACTGGAAATTTGAATAGATTTTTTTATTATTATAAAAGATAAAAAATGCTATTGAAAAAAAATCAATGTAATAAATCCTTAAAGCAAGATCTAATGCCCGCAAATTTATCTAAATAAATAAAATATTTAAAAAATTAAAAGAAATAAATAGAATTCCAAACAATAATTTATAGAAAAAAGAATATAAAAAAATTAAAAGAAAAAAAACGACCCTCTAAACTTAAAATTAAGATTAAACATACAACTTTATACAAAAACTGATAAAACACTAATTTGCATTTACTTCCTAAAGAATACAAATTTAGATTTCTTGAAATAACTTTGCCTAAATACAATTATACTCCAAACTTGACTATAAAATATAAAAAAAATATATTTTAAAAAAACCCTTTAAAATAAAAAAATATTCCATACCGAAAAAATCAAAATTTGAAAGAAAAAACATCCCACCTCTATCACGTCTATCTAAGAAACCCCAAAGTGAAAACCTAGACACAGGATCAAAGTAAATACATGAATTAGGTCCACTAACAGCAGACATCAATCAATTAAATGATAGCCAACCATATAAATGACCACTCAATATGAAGCCCTCTTAGAAATTCTAATCGGAAGATATATCCAACCGATAGGACGTACATTCCAACAGATAATACCATTAATCAACAATTTCGCACTTACACACCGGATTCTTTGAGGGTCTGACGGTCAAAACGAGAGACACATTAACTTAATTACCAATAACCCCAACCAACTCCCACGACAACAACGAACCAAATATCAACAGAGAATGATTCTAAACCTTTATTTCTCCCGATGATGTGTTTGGGTTCCAAACACTGAAACAGCCATATGATTGTAGAGAAGAGGACATATATAGAAGAAATTATGTACATGTTCTAAAACATAATTTATAATAAATATTCACAGCTCTATACATCATATATTGAGCACTGTTTTAAATTAATGTTTTGGACAGAAAAAAATTTTTTTCTTTTTTCTCTCCTCATTCTATACTCACTCGGATATATATATATATAGGTAGACATTGAAGTCAAGATGCAGTGGTAACAGTTTGTTTTATATTTAAATGCAAACTTCAGACCATGCCACATATATATTTTCGTATATGTTCGTATTACTCTATATGCTCTCGGGTCTGTAATAATTGTACCCCTCCCCATTTACTAATTCTTATTAAAAATAATTCCCCCCTCCATGCATTTTATTTTAATTTATAAACTAAATTTGAGATTAATTTTATCCTACCCTTAAGATTTTTCCAACCTCACTTTGCTTATTAGATTTCTAATCCAGTCCCCATGTTTATTCCAACCACTACTTTTATTTAAGACCTGAATGGAGTGAGAATAATTATATCAACATCTTTTGACTGAGTCAATTTAACTTTTTTTATTACACTTGAGAGATTTTTTGGTTTACTTTTTATGACATTTTCAAATAATCATTTATCACATATAATATGTATAAAGTTTATATAATCAAAGTCAATTATATATAACCAAAGACTATATCAGAGGTATAGTTTTTGTCTTCATTAACTTGTAATTTGTTTATTATTTAATTTCCTGTAAAATTGTATTCTTGTTTTTGTTTTAAGTTTTTAGGGGTTTTTTTCTTGTAAAAAAACATTTTGAATGTTTTTTAAACAGGCAAACTTGAAACAATTTATGGATGCTGTCAAGCACGCTAACAAAGAAAAAGTGGATAAATATGTAACTAAAGGACTAGACCCCAATTATGTCGACATTGATAGTGGAGGTAAATGTTGATCTTTTTCTTGAATAATAAACAATTGTCTGTCATTTTTTTTTTTTCCGTTTCTTTATATTCAAAAGAATGAAAAGTTCACTACTCTAAAAAAACATTCAATTTCAAATTTGTCTTATTCTGAATTTTAAATATCTTTAAATATATTAAATTATTCACAAAAAAAAAAATAATGTCACATTTAAATTTAGGTTATAATCCTTTTTAATGCCCTAAATAAATTTTGTTTTCTAAATAACTTGCTTAGATTTCAAGTCAGGATCTATTATATTGCAGATCCCTCTGTTTCTGTTTTCATTAAAACAAGTATTCAACATCTTTCTTCTTGTTATTTCTTTTGTCATGAGTAAACAAAAAGAGAAAATGCATGAAAATATTTTTTCCTTTAAACCTCATATGTATTTTTTAGTGTCTGGCACTAATGACTATGACAACAATATTAAGTTTTTAGCCGTTAGCAATATCCTCAGTATCATCTGTGCACATCTGCTTCATCGAGTAGGGAAGATGAAGCAGATATGTCTTGTAACGCGTTATGATAGGACAAAAAACGTTCGATAATGTGGTACAAAGGTAGTGTTAAATGTTTAAAGGGAGATAACTTAAGTTTTTAAAACCATGAATCATCAGATATCTTACTGATTTCCCTTTTCTCTAAAACGGATGCATTTAACTTTCTCTCAAATGATGTAACCCAAAATATTAATTGATAAAATAACATAATAGTATGATCTCATTTAATATACTTTTTTTTTTTTTTTTAATCATCTTACCCCAAGCAAGGCATTCCACTGCCACTATTGCGCATGGGGCTACATAGGGGAAGGTAAAGAGAAGGAGTGGTTAGACATAGGGAATGTCAGGAGGAAGGTGACAGATGAGTAAGGATAGCGAGGATGAGGGTTGGGCAGATGGGAAGAGTGTTTGATAGAATGGGAGCAGATTAGTGTGTTAGGAGGTGTCTATTCTATTGACCTTACATTTAAACTCCTGGAGATTGTAGCTGTCGAGGAAGCAATCATTTGGAAGAGAATTCCACAGTCGGGAAATGCGAGGAAAGAAACTGTTGGAGTAGAAGTTACGGCTGCATTTTATCGGTTTCACTGTAAAAGGGTGGGATCTAGTTGCTAATCTAGTATCTCGTTCAAATTCGTATTTAGGGGGCACTAGTGATCTAAGTTCATCAGAGCAGAAGCCATGGAAGTATTTATAGAAGAGACACAGAGAAGCCACATCGCGCCGGTGGGAGAGAGACTGCAGGTGGTCTGCCAAGTTGGTATCTATCACATTACAGACCCTCCTCTGAACCTTATCAAGAAGCCCGAGGAGAACAGCAGGGGCACCCGACCAGATATGGCAGCAGTATTCAATGCACGGGCGGATGGTAGATTTATAAATGTGCAGGATAGATTTAGACGGAAAAAACTTCTGGGCCCTACACAGAGAACCGACTTTCATAGCAGCGGATTTAGCAATGGATTCGATATAGTCATTCCTTTGAGGTCCGCTGAAAGTGTGAGACCAAGGAGGCGTAGTGTTTTACTCTCTGGGAGGCAAGCCTGGTCCATGCTAATGGGAGGTAGGTGAGATTGTCGATGATGGTTAATTGAGAGTAGCTTCGTTTTAGAAGCATTAAAATTTACTAGCCATTTCTTACCCCAGTCCAATATGGATTGGAGGTCTTATTCAATCTCGGCTGCGAGGTTAGCTTTGACGCCTACACCAGATTTTTGTAGGAGGTGAGAGTAAACTGTGGTGTCATCGGCGTACAAACCTATTTGGGCTCTTATGGAATCAGGGAGATCATTAATGTATATCAGGAAGAGTGTAGGACCTAAGATGGAGCCTTGGGGGACACTTGCGTTTGTATGGTAGTTCTGAGAGGCATGTCCATTTAATACCACCTTCATTGTGCGGTTAGAGAGGAATGACTGGATTAGTTGAAACAAATGTCCAGTTATACCATAGCTCCACAGTTTACATAGAAGGCAGCATGCCAAACTCTGTCGAACGCCTTAGATATATCCAATGCAACGGTTTGGGCTTCGCCATTCCTGTCGAGTGCCTGGTATATGTACAAGTTTCTTAGATAAAATATATTTTTCTTTAAATCCTGTTTTTGTGCTTTGTTTATACCAAAGACATAATAGTTTAAAGTAAGCCATGTTTCTTACATTGAGCATTGTCATTAGTATTAATCATTTTTTTCTAGCTTTTCTCTCTTATTTTCATTGCATTTTATCTCAATACCCAAAGGGTTTTTTGTTTTGTTTTTCTGTTAAGCTTTTTCTGATTTATTCATTTTCTATGACTTATCAAGATTTTTCAGATTATTTGAAGCCAGAAAAATATTTTAGATTGTAAGAATTTGGCAAAGGGGGAGATAACAATGGTTTAGTGATGCAAGTTTTACTAATTAACCTATAGTTGGGGGGAGAAAGGTAGATTCATAACTTACCCAAGGATATTTATGCATAAGTGAATATAATGAATCAACTGAAATTAGAATTTGGCTCTTCAATTAACAATTCTCGGTCATTATTTATTGCACCACCCACACACCCAAGCTTACAGCAGCTGGTATTCCCAAGTGGTCAGCCATGTAGGTACTGACCAGGCTTGATGTTGCTTAACTCCAGTGATCATTTAGGAACTGGTGTTTCAGCATGATATGGCTGTAAGCCTGTTAAACTTTCTATGAATTTTGAGTAAGTATTGTAAATTCATTGCATTCACTTACGCACAAATACCCTTGGGAAAGGTATTAATCCATTTATTCCTTCCAGTTATGGCTTAAATAACAGGGCAGATTGGGTTCTATAGCCTTGGTCGGTAACTAGTCTACTGCAGAAAGCAATGGCAACCTACTGCGGGATGATCTTCTAGTCAGTCATGTTTGTTTCGAGACATAAACTTTCTATGAATTTTGAGTAAATATTGTAAATTCATTGCATTCACTTATGCGCAAATACCCTTGGGAAAGGTATTAATCCATCTATTCCTTCCAGTTATGGCTTAAATAACAGGACAGATTGGGTTCTATAGCCTTGGTCGGCCAACTAATCTACCGCAGAAAGCAATGGCAACCTACTGCGGGATGATCTTCTGCCTAGTCAGTCATGTTTGTTTCGAGACATGATTGCCCAAGCGTGTATCACGTATGGCACTTAACTGACTGATTGTAAATTAGAAATAAAGACTTCATTTCTGATGAAATTTGAATCTCAGTCATGTATTCTTGCAAGATTATCTGATTGGATAGCAGATATGAGTTTGGATTGGGGTGGGTATTTCTGATTTAATTTAATTAAAAGTTGTAGAAAATAAAAACAACCAAAGGACAACAGCAGACAAAAAAAAAAAAAAAAGAAAAAAGCAGCAAAAATAAAATGAACAAAAACTAATCCAAAATTATTAATAATGAAAATGCTTTATGTAAAAAATTTTGACAACTTAAGATTATTATCAATTGTTATTACATAAAAGTAAAAAATAAGTTTAGAAAAAATAATATGAAAATCTAGTGAAACACTTAATAACAACTCTAATATTGTAATTTTGTTGTTTGCTTGTTTTTTAGAATCTCCGCTAACATTGTCATGTACACTTAGTCCGGAGAAATGCCGCAGTATGATAATAACTTTAGTTAGTGGTGGAGCACATATGGACTTCCGTAATCGTCATGGCTTTACCCCGATTCATAAATCAGCCTTGACATCAAACAGTGAAGCAATTAAGGTGAGTTATTTTTATGTAATTTTTATTTTATTTTTTTTTATTTTTCAATGTACTTAACATGGATAAAAAGTCTGAAGTTTTTTTTTTGTGATATTCTATGCAAATGAGCTGAGTTGTATTTAAGTGCTAAGGACTTCATTAAGTCATACATAACAAATTACCACATATCAAGTACTGAAACTGCAAGGTATGTCAGACATAACACTTTTCTTATAACTATAAATGTAATTGCAAAAACTTTAAACCAATATGATGTTCAGATTAGAGTTGTTTTTATAAAGTGTTTAGACATTTAAAGAATTAATTTAATATAAAAATCTTTTTTTTTTCTTTGTTAGACCTTGTTGGATTTGGGAGCATCACCAAACTACAAGGACTTGAGATACTTAACCCCACTCTATTATGCTGTGACAAGAGATGATCCTGTGTGTTCAGAAATGTTATTAAATGAACGAGCTGTAATTGGAACAACTGATGAACAGGGATGGTTTGAAATTCATCAGGTAAGGAATTAAATTCTTTATTTTCTATCAAAGTGAAATAAAAATAGTTTAAAATATATGTAAATTTGAATTAAAGTTTTAGATCATTGAAACAAAAAAACAATCTGCAATGTGTAATATGGGTATATTTATAGGTGTGAGCAGATTTGCAAACAGGGGGAAAAAGTTAAGGCAATAGATTAGGCCAGAATCTGAACTTAGTATGATAATATTCATGTTCAAAATTCAAGTTCAAATTCTAGATTAGTCTATAGCATTGGTTTGATGTAAAAAAATATCTTTCAGTGTTATTTCTTTGCCAATGTTGAATATTAATTTAATTGATCAAACATTATATAGTGAAAATTTCACATCAAATTCAGCTAATAATAATGTGTCAGGTTACAGATTTATTGATCCACCCATTTAGGCAAATTGATAATTTTCTCTCTTTGTATAGATTGGCTGATGTTGAAAATGTTTATTATCTATTATTTTGATGTTATTTTATTATAAATGCCTAAGTTATGATTCATTTTATATTTCATTTGTCAGGCATGTCGTAGTGGTAAAGTGCAGGCCCTTGAACATTTGATCTATTACGGGGCTGACATGGATGTACAGAATGCCAGTGGGAATACACCCCTTCATGTCTGTGCAGTCACAAACCAGGTAGATAAACTCTTTTCATTGTACTTCAAGGTAACATTTTCCTCCCTTGTCTACCTCAATCAGGTGTGAATGGCCTAATGGCTAACTGCTTGGAAAATGCAATCAATCTGCATGAATGGAAAAGATGTGAATCCATATTTTTTTGGTTGTTTGATATGGGTAAAATAGCAAAGCAGAATGAATTTTCTAGCCTTGGTTAGCAACCAGTCTAGGAGAAGGAATTCAAAACCAGTAGCGAAATGAACTCTGCCCACCATGCCAGCTGTGAGTAAAAAGAGCATACAAAAATAGAGAGTAGGGTTTATAATGCCACTTTCCATAAAAAAAAAACTTATTTGCTAAATATGACTGACAAACTTGTTGAAAGAAAGGTTGAATCCAGGACATCGTTGCTTGAATAGTTAAACAGTTTGAAGTTTCTTTAATCCCATTCATTTTTTATCCTTTCCTCAATGCCCCATGTACCCAGTCTTTTCTCTTGTAAACCCCTGCACACTAGTGATGGTCTCGGAGTGAAATGATCAAAAAAAAAAAAAAAAAAAACTTCCTAAACTCAAAATGCAGAGAAGTAAGAAGATGTTGGTTAGTTCCATTGACTTGACCCAAAGATTTGTGAAATCAATACCAGGCTACAGCGGTGGTAAACAAAAATAACTTAGAGAGTTAAGTGAAAGGGAGATAACTATATGGATATTCAGAAGTGGCATCACATATGAAATGAGAATGATATACCCCAGTGATCATAATAAAGGGTTTGGTTCAAAATTCCTAACACCTGATGAAGGCTGAAGTGTATGACAGCTGAAATGCCATAAACATGGCAGTAAAGATGAGGACAACAGTCCGAACAATGTAAACAGTGTAGATTATATTTGTTTTAATAATAAATATTAAATATATTAATTATTCAATACTGTTACAATATTCTGATGGTCAGTATTACACGGCTAGTTTCTATAAAGGGGTTAGGGTTTCAACTAAAATATATAGTTGTATAACTGAATAGTGCCATTCATTTTTTTATATATTAATATTGATTAAGCCCTCCAGATTAAAAATTAGGAAAATATTTTTTTTTTAATTTTCTGAAATCACATTGAGCATATTTTGCCTTAGCTTCTGTAGAGGGGCATCAATTTATAATAAACTAGCAGTATAGCTTGGCGTTGCTCGGGAGTAATGAAAACTTTAAAACTAATCCATGGTCCTAGAGCTCAGACTCTTTGGTCATTGGCACGAAAGACTAAAAAGTAATAGTTGTTTCCAGTTAAAGCAAAACCGTAGACTGAAAGAAAGATGAATGGATGTAAGTCAAATTTTGATTTCCTGGTATCAATATCAATTAAGTATTTTTCATCGTAAACTGAATTTTGAAGGCTAAATAAGTCCTCTGAGTAAATGGTATCATGGCTGAGACTAAGAACTACAATTATACCTACTTAGAGCCAAACCCGAAGCAAAAACTAAAATAAAAGGGCTGAGAAAAATATAGGCATATAGGCAGATAAACAGACACACACACAAACATCTTGCCTTATATATATATATATATATATATATATATATATATATATATATATATATATAAATTAGAGAAAATTTTCAAAATTCAAAAGTGTTGGATGTACATTTTGACATAGGATCTCTAATAGAGACTCTACATCAAGTCAGCGACATTGTTCTTCCAAATGGCGAATAATTTATATTGGCTCTGTATTCTTAATACATTGAGCTCTCTGCCTGCATCACATTTTATTATTAAAAATTTTTAATATTGATAAGGATCAGGTTCTTGGAATTTACCTTCCTACTCTTCCACTTCAGATTAAAGAAAAACAAAAATATATATATATATTATCGATTTTCTGCACTATTGTAAGAACTGCAACCTTGAAACTTCTGAATATCGTTTCTTATGTCTTTGTCTATAAGTGTATCAAATTTGATTAAAATTGAACCAATCCTTCTATAACCAGATTTTTTCGATTATCGATTTTCGATATTTATCGGGTGTACCTAAACACAAAATCTAGCTAAGAACACTCGCAGGCGCTTGTAGCACAACTGTGTAAATTTTCAAGAAAATTGGTTCAGCTGTTTCGGAGTCTATAGGTAATGGACACACACAGACAAAGTTCCATTTATAAATAAGTTTAGATTTACATAGCAAGCTAGACCTCCTGTTAATGTTGACAAAATTGAATTGTTTTTTTTTTTAATTTAATTTAATTTGTATTTTTTTTCTTTTTAGGTATTAATAATCTAGAGGGGTTGATCTATAGTGATATGGAAAACAAAATGATTATTGTACAATTCCACTACATATTGTCTGTGATTATAAAAGGTGGTTAAGAAGTACAAGTGAAAAAATACAATTCGTATAAAGAATTATTCTTTCTCTGATTGTTAAAATTATTAAATTATTAAAAGAAAAATATGACACCAGAAGAACATCAAAATTGTCAAAATGTATTCGTTATTTATATCATAAATGAAAAAAGTTATATTAAAATACCTATCTTACCTCGTGAAAAAATGATAAAAAATATTATGAAAAAATATATTATACTTTTAATAATTTATTTTTTAAAATTTGCAACTATCAAACAATGTATGATTTTCTCCTTTTTGTCCTCATATCTAACTTTTGTTTATTTATTTGCACAGGAATCTTGTGCCAGAGTTTTATTATTTCGAGGGGCAAACAAAGTGATTGTCAACCTGAACAACCAAACACCTTATGAAGCAGCTATCATTGCTGGAAACTTGGAGCTAGCAGAGATAATCAAAGGTCACAGTTCTGCAGAGATTGGTAAGTTGCCCTTTCTTCTAAAATGTGCAATCCCCCTGGAGTAGAAATTTCATGGTGTATAAAGACATTGTTTAAAATAACATTTTCCCAAATTATTTTCCTGATCCAAAAAAATTTATAAATTATCAGAATAAGAGTAGACCAATTTCCTTAATGCTTTTTCAACCTTTTAATATTTTGTTGACAATTCAGTGATTAATCTGAAGATCATTTTGTCTGTTTTTGTTTCTTTTCAGAATGTCTGAATAAATTTGAATTTATATCTTCTGAACTGATTGTTATCTGTAATTCTACATCATTTTTATGTGATATTGAAATATTAATTATTTGACAAGAAATAAACTTGATAAATAAGTGTTAACATCTTGTTGGATTAAAGAATCCATTATGAAATTGTTTTTGGTTTCATTGAAAGCATTTTAAAAGAGAAAAAGAAAACATTTAATAATGTTTAACCTTCATGCCTACAAATGTTTCAAAAATATGATTATTTCCTTGACACCACTGTTACTGTGTACACTTTTAACTCCCTTAGTAATGTTTATTGTAATTTTTTAAATGTGATGATCTGAATTTTAATCAAATCAAGGCACATGAAAGTGGATTTATACCTTTTCTTTATTCTTGAGAATTGACAACAAAGTTATTAAGCACTACTTATTTACAAGAACAACTTTATATTTTTATTGTGGAGTAAATAAAACACTCCTGGTAACACAAATGAACAAGATTCCTTAAATACAAAACTGAAAGAGAGTTTTACAATTAAAATAATACTTGAATATAAGTCCAACAGAGTTTAAAATGTTCATGGAAAATATAATGCTGAAAAAGATGTAAGGCTTAGGAATGTGGGGAGCGAAGGTATGTGAGGAATGTCTTTAAAGTAGTCGCTCCTTAGGTCAGTAAGTACTTTTGAGACAGGGGAGAAGGAAAGAGGCAAGCATAGTAGCCACTTGACTTAGGTCAAGGGGATTGATTACACTCTTCTCTTCTGGTCTGTGCCTGTCTGCTGGGGTCTTGTCTGTATCTGCTTTTTATATCTGCTTTTTGGATCAAGAGCAGCTCGTTTTGGGATTTCATACTTGTATTTGATTCTGGGCTTCCCATTGGCTGGTAAATAAAATTCACGTAGGCTTGTGAAATGGAAATTTGATATTTGATTAATTTTTATTTTTCAACCGGAACATCTGCATGAATACACCTGCACAGAGATGACTTTTGTTCATTTGCTTTCTGGTCGTTATAGAGCAAACATCTGGTACCTTGCTTTTGCTCAGTATCACCACACTTTCACTCCTGATGCTGTGGCAAATGTCATGACTGAATTCACATATAATTCAGACGATGGAATTATCTTTTATGTTTATTTTAGAATATATGAGCAAATTTATAGAGAATACAGTGACTAGGAAAACTAGCTAAAAAAACTCTTTTGTTGAGAAAGTTAGCACCATTAAGACATGAAAATTCTTTAATTTTGTAATACTGAGAAAACCAGGAAGAATTTACTTTCATAAAAGGTAAATATTCTGACTAAAAATCTTTGCAAGAAAAGTTTGCTATTCGGTACTTTTTGAAAGTGTATGAATCTGACAAAAAAAGATCAAGATTTTGATACATATGCTAGAATTGTTAACAGTGTGAAAGATTAAAATTAAATGAGCTGACTGCAGATATGCTTAAACAATCCATTTTCCAGAAACTGACAGACATCAGCATTCTGCATCAATCCTCTACAATGTGGAACTTTAATATATAGACCATGAACGGAGTTCATGAGAATTTGCAACCTTTAAAAAGATGCCTTGCTGATATTCAGTCAACATTAATGTAGATCATACCACTGCAGAAGCAACAGGAATTTCACAATACCTGAATGATGATAATTTCATGTTTTGGTTAGATCTTTTTCAATTTATATTGAATAGGATAAATCTATCATATTAATATTTATCATATAAATATTATAGATCTTTTTCATCAGATTATGCTGCATGTTGAAGTAATTTACAACCAATCTTGAGAAATTAGTGTGTTTAAAATCAATGAATATATAACAGATTTCAAAACTGCTATTTTAGAAATAAGAAACTCAAAGTACTGTGAGAATCCTTCAAGACACCTATGGTAGAAGCAAAGAAAATGTGTGACTGCATATGTGTTGATATCACAGACAGATATTTTTCCACTAAACACTTAGTAGCTGCTAAATTATTCAACAAGAAAAGCTTCACTAATTTTAAGAATGAACTGCCTACAGAAGAGATAGTACTGACTACTGATGTAAATCCCATGATTGACAAAGAAAAGCTTGAAACTAAACTAAAAGTATTTTATTGTAGATCTGATTTGCATGAATGTTGTAAATGAATTGAGCTGCTGAAATTTATGTCAGAAAATAATGCAGATGATGTTCTTAGTGAAACTACAAAACTGATAAAAATCCTTTTGTCAAGTCCCATGACTATCATGACCAGCATGTTGCTTTTCAACACTGAAAAAAATTAGTTTTTCAAAATAATCAAGATAATGTTCTTAGTGAAATTATAAAACTGATAAAAATCCTTTTGCCAATTCCCTTGACTACATCAGAACCAGATGGGAAAAAATACTATTCAAGTAAAGTAATGGCTTGATAAGAGTTATTCAGACTCTGCTTTGTCAGAAACAATGGTTAAGAGGTGGTGTGCTGACTTTAAATGTGTTTGTACAAACACAAATGATGTTGAATGTTCAGGTCACCCAAAATCAGCAGTTGTTCTGGAAAATACAAAAAAAAATCCACAAACTCATTTTAGTTGATCGTAAATTGAAGTTGCATGAGATAGCAGATGAGTTGAACATATCAGAAGGCAGTGTATTCACCATTTTGCATGAACATTTGTCAATGAGAAAGCTGTGTTCAAAGTGGGTACCACATTTGCTCACAGTCAATCAAAAACAATGATGCATCAACAATTCAGAGCCTTGTTTCCAACTGTTTCAACACAACAAGAAAGAATTTTTGCATAAATATGTGACAATGGATGAAACATGGATCTACCACTTCACTTCAGAGTCAAATCAGCAATCAGCTGAGTGGACAGCAGCAGGTGAAAGCCATCCAAAACAACCAAGGATACAAACATCAGCAGGCAAGGTTTTGGCCTCTGTATTTTGGGATACGCAAAGGCATTTTGTTCATCAATTACCTTGAGCAAGGAAGAGCCATTAATAGTGAATATTATATAGCATTATTGGTGAGCCATTAATAGTGAATATTATATAGCATTATTTTTATTTATAAAAAGAAATTGTTAAAAAACGGCCACAAATGAAGAAAAAAATAAAGTAATCTTTCAACAAGACAATGCACCGTGTCACAAGTCAATCGCAATGATGGCAAAACTACATAAACTGCATTTTAAATTACTTCTGCATCCATCCTATTCTCCAGATCTGGTCCCCCAGCAACTACTGGATGTTTGCAGACCTCAAAAGAATGCTCCAGGGAAAGAGATTTCTATTATGAAGAAGAGATTTATATTATGAAGAAGTGATATTGGAAACTGAGGTGTATTTTGAAACTGAAGCCAAAGAAATTAGTCTACAAAAAAGGCATCAAATTGTTAGAGAAGCATTGGAATCAGTGTATCACTCAAGAAGGAGACTATGTTGATGAATAAAGTTGAATTTTACCTTAAAGTTGTTGTTTTATTAGTTAGGCCCAGAACTTATTGAGTGATGTGTTATATCCTTTCTATTATGATAAAGACTGCTGTGTATTTGTGTGTGTATGTATGTATATATATATATATATATATATATATATAAGCATGCCTTGTAGGCATAGAAGAATCCAAAGGAGTATCCTTTACATATAATGGTAGGATAACTCTCTACGAGAGCTCTAAACATATATGCATATAAATACATATAGAGCAAATATAAGAAAAATTAAGACAGACCCGTTATTTCATGGTAATTCGGAAGTATAAATTGGAGTAGATAGACTAAACTATTGCCCGGTTTACACTCCACCCACGTCTATTGAACAGGTGAAGAGGCTCATCCCTTGTTTCCTGTTTAGGATGTAGTTTTCGGCTTTCTCTTTTCCGACCTTCTCACTTTGTTTTTTTTTTTTCAATTGGAGTAGATAGATCTATCTATAACCCGGTTAACACTCCACCCACGTCTGTTGAACAGGTTAAGAGGCTCATCCCGTGTTCCCTGTTTAGGATGTGGTTTCCAGCTTTCTCTTTTCCAATCTTTTCACTCTTTTCTTTTTTTTTTCTCAATTGGAGTAGATAGACTAAACTATCGCCCGGTTTACACTCCCCCCATGTCTATTGAACAGGTGAAGAGGCTCATCCCTTGTTTCCTGTTTAGGATGTGGTTTCCAGCTTTCTCTTTCCCAATCTTTTCACTCTTACATAGCCCCCTGCTCATCAGTGGCATTACCGCCTTGCTCAGGGCGATATGATTTTTAAAAAAGTATAGGCCTATTTCAGGCGAGTCATTGTCAGCTTCTGTTTTTATTCAACGAAGGATTCTACATGAATGGGATTCACGAAAACCTAACCTGACGAATAAGAAAATAAAAAAATATAAGAAGGTAAGAAAATAAATGTCACTCCCTTAAAAGAGAAAATAAGAACAATCCATCTGTTTGTCGAACCCACACACAATCATGTATATAAGACGCATATAACATATTACAGATAACATGCCAAGACGCTAATTCATCACCACTGAAACAAAGTCGATGTCACCCGTAGTGGTCAATGTCAACAAAAGTTCGAAGGTAGAGGGTGGGTCAGACGAGAAAGAGGGAGTGATAAAGAAAAAAGGAAGAAAGGAAAGAAAGGAGAGAGATAGAGCTTTACATCCTTTAGGGTTAGACCAGTGCACATTTGTATTAAAGTGTTCAATACAATTATATTGTAGAACTTTTGAATATTTTCCATTTTTAATCGAGTTATTTTGCTACCCAGGTTTCTACCATGAGTGGTTCCTCAGGTGATTTTTAATAATTGATTTTAACCGATTACTGTTTTTTCTTTTAAAGAACGCTTTTGTAATGGTGTTTTATTTGAATGTTCACATGGCAAGGAATTTATGAACGCGCAATTTTTAAATTAAAATATGGCATTTTCATCCATGGTTGTATGAATTTAAGAGGTATTTCTTATTGTGGATGCATTTAGTCATAATTTCCGTTCTTTTATTTAACAGTTTGTTTTTATTTAGGAATATCATAATTTCTAATTTTTTTTGGCACAGTCTACATATTTTTCCACCATTGTATATATCCTTCTGTCACACTCAGGGATTTGGATTTTTTTCCCATGTCTTAACGTAAGATACTTAATAGTAGATACATCAATATATGTGTTGCTGTTATTTTAGATGCCATATTGATATAAATATTTTGCCATTATTTTTTATGGCACACTGCCACTTGCATTTTAATAAAACCCAAAAATGTGCAATTAGATTTATGCATTTCTCTTATTTCTCAACAATTGACAACAAAAGAATTAAACACCATTTTATTAGATTATTTACAAGTATGATTTTATATTTACACATTTACAAAAATATTTGGACCCATAACAATGCGATATTTATTATTTACCATATGATTAAATAACTATGGCAACAAAGATTTTTATTCATAAATTTATAAAAATGTTTGAACAAGAAAATTTATATAAGTCCATAATGAGTAACTGTAATTATAAATTTAAAAAAATGCTTTTTCCATGATTTTTAAAAATTTACTCTTACCACATGGATTGCAAGCACCTGGATATTTCTTCCTTGAGACATGACAACTAAAATGTTAAACCCTAATTATTTATGAGACTGTTTATTTGCAAGAATAATGTTTAATATTTTTGTTGTGAATTCTCAAGGAAAAATAATGTATGAATCCAGTTTCAGATGCTTGTGTTTCATTAAAATACTAAAAATTGCACAGGGAATATACAGCATTTTGCTATGTCAAGAAAAAAACGGTCCTTTTGACAGACCATTTCTTTTGGCAAGTTTTAAGTTAAACTTTGCCAAAAATTTTTATTTTAAGTTATTAAGAAACATGAATGCTCTTTAAAAATTATCATCAATAAGATATGTGCTTTTTTTCTGAAATTGTTTTTAAAAGCCTGTTGTTAATAGCCAGGGAAACTTTTTAGGGATCTGTGAAATCTTTTGACCATTTGCACAAGGTTGATAAGCCATCATTTCAATGTGCTTAGAGCCAAATAAATTGATGAGTTCCCATAATAGAGATGATTGAAATTGTGTGAGTTTCAACAGGATATGGCAAAACGAATGAAGGCAAATTATACTGTAAATTTAAATGTATAATAAATAAAATTAAATCTGGGGTACAATTGGAAAAAACAAGCAACAAAATAACATGAAGAAAAATATTGTAATAGATGAGATATTATTTTTAATATCCCAGAAATAAAAAAACTTATCCAAATTTTTTGTTTTTCCAGTTCCCTTTCGTGAAATACCACAGTATAGCAACCGTCGTAAACTGATAAACTATACAGCCAACTTTCGAACGCTGGCGAAATGTCGTAGTGAAACTAGACTGAATCTCAGCATGATGGACAGCCGCTTTTTTGATCCTGATGGTAGTTTCCGTCAGTACAGCACAAGTTCAGACTGTTATTCAGTCACCAACTCCGACTCCCCTCGATCTATGAGCTCATCAAGTATCTATTCAGGACCAGCCAATAATGGAGGTAAGTTTTCTGCACAAAATTTATTTCTACAATGAAATTATAGAACTTGGTAGAAACTACAGTTGCCAATTACCTAAAATTAAAATGCTGAACAGGGGTGTCTGGGGGTTCCCCAAGAGTTGGGGGTACTGTGGACAAGCTCCCACCCTGAGATCTACAGATTCCCTTAGTGATAGGTTTTCAAGCAAGGATGTGTAGACCCTCTAATGAGAAGATGAGAGGGGATAAAATTATAGAGAGAAGAATACAGGGGGGTGGGGATGAAAGGATAAAGTGAGGTGTGATTAACAGGCAGACAGGCAAGATTTTATATATATTCCACCTGTTTGTGTTTATCTATTATTTCCTTAGGAAAATCAAAATCTACACATAATTTTTTTATAAAGAATCATCAATTTTCAAAATGTGAGGAGGGTGGAATGTGCAACCCCCCCACCCCCACCCCACCAATACCACCCAACATTCTTAAGCATCAAAATTTGGGAAGGTTGGCAACTCTATTGGAAACGTAAATGTTTTTGTTTTGCTGACATGGTGTTGAATATCTTGGTAATCAATTTAAAATATTCTATCATATTAGATTGTCTGGAAAGTTCATGCTGTTTTTAAGGGAAATTAATCCACAAAACAAAATTATTCCATTAAATATCTATTCAACTAATTATGTTGTCTAGCTTTTCTTCATTTTTTTTCTTTCAACTTAAACATTCTGTTCTCCTAGAATTTTGATGGTTTCTCGGTAAAAAAATCATTAATATGTTTTTTTTTATGTCATCCAAAGAATTAAAATTTTTATCATTGAGATTATTTTTCAAGGACCTAAATAAATGAAAATCTGAAGGGGCCATGTTTTGTGAATATGGCAGGTGGGGGTAACGCATCTCAGCCAAACTGCAACAATTTTTGATGGGTTGCCAAAGAAAATAAGACCTTTCCTGTTCACCAAGTCTGGGAGTTTTCTTGAACTGTTGGCTTTAATTTGTCCAGCCCAGTTCACACTCCACCCTCATCTATTGAACATCCCTTGTTTCCTGTTTAGCATGTGGTTTCCGGTTTTCTCTTTTCCAATCTTCTCACTTTTTTTTTTTTTTCAATTGGAGTAGATAGACTAAACTATCGCCCGGTTCACACTCCACCTACGTCTACTGAACAGGTGAAGAGGCTCATCCCCTGTTCCCTGTTTAGGATGTGGCTTCGAGTTCTCTCTTTTCCAGTCTCTCCACTCTTATGTAGCCCCCTGCACATCAGTGGCGTTACCGCCTTGCTCGGGGTGATATGATTAAAAAAAAAAAAAAGGTTGCAAGCAGTACTTTTCAGCATGAATTGACTGGTTACTTAGCAGAAGCTCATAGCATGGGATTCCATTCCAATCCCACCAGATATACAGCATGACTTTCTTAGGATGAAGACCTGCTTTTGGGGGTGGTTAAAGTTGGCTTGTATCACTTACCTCAGGGTTATTTTTATTTTTGCTGAACATTGTAAAAAATCTATTTCTCATCACAATTTGCATAAAAAAGGGTGAATTTTCATTGCATTTATACAGCAAATAACAAAGAAATGTGATCCAAAAGTTTTTTTTTAACTCAGAGCATGTGGTATTCAAACGTCATAGCGATTTAAGTATCCAAGTGTCCGTTCCTCTGGTTTGAAATTTGGATTTTGAACCTTCTTTCACAACCAGCAGGTCCTGGGTATGACGATAAACTGCATCCGGCAACAAGGCCTCTGATTGGGAGGTTGTGAAGAGAATGGAACCACTTTTTAATTGCTGTTGTCCCCAGGTTCACCCTGACCCAGAGTGATAGCACCTGTTAGGATCCCAGCTATGGGCAAATAGTTAACCTCCAAACTGGAGTCAAAACACTATGAAAGTATAAAATACACTTTTATAGAAAAAATATAAATTTTTTAAGGAAAAAAATTACCATAACATGTTTTTGAAGAAAAAAAAATTATTACCAGTAATACATTTTTGAATACAAAACTGAAAGGCATCTTCAGTTTTCTAAAATAAAATAAAAAAACAAAAAATAATTTTTTAATCGAAATCTGACTAAATCAACCTTCTCACTATAACTGAACATCAAAAAAAAAAAAAATAATACCTTAAAACCCCACCTTTTTTGGCATTAAATAACCCAGAAAGGTTGATATGCCATTAAGCTAAACTCAGTCAGTTCACAGTCAGCAGGCTCCTTCCTCATTGAGTGACTTATGACTCCCTTCTGTTTTAAAATCTGATTGCATCCTGCCCTTATTAGTTGACCAGTCACTTTATAAAGGAAAACAGATAAAACAGATTACATATATATGCATATATATTTATTTCCCCAACAGTAGAACAACTTAGTTTCATGCACAATGCAATATTCAGGTGCTGAGTTAAAAGTGACCATTACATAGTTTAAATTTTGTTAAATATGTCTGATTGTCACAACGAGGAGGCATTCCATATCTTATACAGGTGTTGTTGTTTTTTTGTTTTGTTATTTTAGTTTTGTTTTTTTATCTACATTTATTTTAAATACAAAATTAAACACACAATATTTATGTTTTAATCTTTTGTATATTTAGAGGAGAAGTGTAATTAGTATTGAAAATAGTATTTATAGATATTGGTAGAGAAGACATAGAAATCAACACTGTATAGCAACAGGCAGTTTCTCACATTACGCAATCTTTAATTGATGGTCTAAAGATCACTTCAGACATGAAAATCATAGTCGCCATCTGTTTATTCTTATGCCCAAAATATATATATATATATATATATATATATATATGAGAGTTTCTTAATTTGCTTAAAGCATTGTGTATATTAGGTGGATAGGTAGGTCTTGAAGGCTATTACAATGTGTTTAGTAAAATAAAGGAAGATAAAGAAGGTGTTGGGTGTTACCTATTTATTATTCATTAATATTTCAAGATCAAAATCTCATCTTCAGAATGGTGGGAGAGCTTGTTTTCACGTCCGTCCGCTCATGGACAGTGCCTTTCTATGAATGGTCATCCTTCGCTGCTACTGCTGTTGTTAATTGTAGTGTGTGTGTGTGTGTGTGTGTGTATACCTGTAAGTGTGTTTGAGCATGTATGTGTGTGTGTTTATTGTTTATATATGTGTGCATTGACCGATAGTAGGATTTGGCTTTTTCGCTTTTGTTAAAGTGATAGTGGGCGCCATTTTACAATCTGATTATATCTGTCTGCTTTAATTTATGATTCATATATGTGTGTATTGGCACATTGACTAATAACATGATCTGGCATTTTTGCACCTCTGTCAGAGTGGTAGTGGGCATCGTTTTATGACTTAGTGCTATATCTATCAGCTTTAATTGGAGATGTGTTTATTGAACCTGCGACTCCTATCCACACAGGGGAAGCTACCATGTGATCTGGCATGTCTTTAGACCTCTCAACCATGAAAGACCTTCAGTCTAAATGAGGTTTTAATCAAGCCTATATAACACAGTTTTCAATCTATCGCAATAACCATATCTGCTCTTAAATGTATCGTAATGTCAACAAATGTAAACATGTTATGAAAATTAATCTACAATCCCTATCCTATGTGGATAGGGGTCGCAGGTTCGAATCCTGCCGAATGACACACATTTTCGTAATAAAAATTTATCGTAAATAATCAGGCGAGTAGATATAAATATATAATACTGTTTAATTAAAAACAGAATATCTACTTCAATATGAGTATCGATAAAAATAATGTTCAAACAAATCATTTCAAATTGTCGGTTGTTTATAACCAAGTTTCGTTAATCTTCATAATATATATATATATATATATATATATATATATATATATATAGTATATTGTAATGGTTGTTACAATGGTTTATATAAAGCTCTACATTGTATCAAGCACTCTTTATAAAAGTAAATGCATGAACAGTGGGTTTAAAACATACATGTTTCATAACTTTCTTACAACATTATATATATATATGTCTCAATATTCATTCTTCACAGTGAAACTAGTACAGCTATACCTCACCTTACATCAGTAATTCATTCCAGAAGAGACAACTTAAGCTCAAAAATGACTTAAGTTGAATTTATTTGTCCCCAAATTTATGTGTCACTAGGCTAAACCACAAATAACCATTCCTAGCTCTGTATTTTATTTATAAATGCATTTTTAAAAATATATGCCCAATAAGAATCTATTTTAAGCTTCCAAACAAATAAATTTTAGCTTTTAATATAATACAGAAAAAAAGTAATCTAAATTTACAAAGTACATCTAGATACATACTCGTTTACAATTTGGCAATCTTTACAGTACATCATGAACTCTTTACTTGTGAATGTGGTTTGCTCTAAGATATTATAAAATAAAATGATTTTGTAAGGTTAAATAACAAATACAATTATTAAAATTATTTTGTGATAGTAGAAAAAAACTAATTTAAGTTAAATTTACCAATATTTAGATTCAATTTGTTTATTTACATTGTGGATGTAGATGGCTGTTGATTGTCAGAATCAACGGCTGATTTTGTCTGTTGTTGTTCGATATGCGTTTTAATAAGAAACTGTTCATGAGTTCCTTGAACAGTGTTCTTCTTTTCTTCAAGGATTATAGATGTTTTTATATTTCACCAGCAGTACAGCCCGGCATTGCTTGGGTGTAATGAAAGCTTTAAAACTAATTCATGATCCTGGAGCTCAGACTCTTTGGGCGTTGGCATGAAAGACTAAAACGCAATAGTTGTTTCCAGTTAAAGTGAAACTGTAGACTGGAAGAAAAATGAATGGATGTAAGTCAAATTTTGATTTCCTGGTATCGATATCAAATAAGCTTTTTTCGTCATAAACTGAATTTTGAAGGCTAAATAAGTCCTCTGAGTAAATGGTATCATGGCTGAGACTAAGAACTACAATTATACCTACTTAGAGCCAAACCCGAAGAAAAACTAAAATAAAAGGGCTGAAAAAAAAAAAAGACATACATGCAGATAAACAGACACACACAAACATCTTGCCTTTTATATATATTACCAATTTTCTGCACTATTGTAAGAACTGCAACCTTGAAACTTCTGAATATCGTTTCTTATGTCTTTGTCTATGAGTGTATCAAATTTTATTAAAATCGAACCACTTCTTCTATAACCCAATTTTTTCTATTATTGATTTTCAATATTTATCGGGGTACCTACCTCAACACAAAACCTAGCTAAGAACACTCACAGACGCTTATAGTACAATTGTGTAAATTTTCAAGAAAATCAGTTCAGCCATTTCAGAGTCTATAGGTAACAGGTACACACACACAGACAGAGTTCCATTTATAAATAATTTAGATTAGATTCTCTAGCATTTATGATTATATTAACATTTACTGTAAATGTATGTATTTTAATATGATTTTATATGTGCTTATTCTTATTTATTTTATGGTAACATGATTTTATGTGCTTTTAATGCTTTTCTAGTGATATTATGACTTCAGTATTTGTAGCGAACAGATATAAAGTCAAATAAAATAACTTAAACTTGATTTTTATTTTCTATATATATTTTTTTTGACAAGTGATGTATAATCAAGAACGACTTAGGTATACTTGTATACCTTTGAATAAAACAAGCAAAATGTAAAAAAAAAAAAAAAGAGTTAAAAAAGTTCAGTATCATTTAGACTGAAAAACAATCTTTATCTGTAGATATTAAATATTTTGAAGTTTTACTTAAAATTATTGTATTAGTCAACATGTATTGCTATTAATGAAAGATATTATTGCTTTAATCTTTCCAATAGGGAAGCTGGCTTGTCTTGAAATTCAGCATGTGAAATTTTGTTTTTTTTATTAGCTTGAATACCAATTACTGTGCTGGTCAAAAATATACAACTATTTCATCCTAATTGGATTTACTAAGCTTAGCTTTTGAATGATACAAAGCTACAATTATGGAGTGCTGAAATGAAAATCTCTAAGATTAGTTTGCAAATCATTATTTATCAGAAAAGTACCTATGAAAAAAAACCAGATCAATACTATTGATAAATGGGTGCTAGTATTTTGTAGGCTAGGTTCATTTTAAACACTAAACTGATGGTATATTTTTGGCAATAGTAGACAACTTCTGGGTGAATGTTGTATTTATTCCATTTAATGTTCCCTTATTATAATTTGTGTTCATTGAATTTCCCACCAATCATTTCCATTGGTTTTTACAGACAGTGACAGCAAGCCTCCTCAGAATATTGCAGTGAATAGATATAATTTTCAATTCTTTATGGAAGTTTTAATTTGTTGCTGGTCAGATTTGCTTTTCTGCTTGGTATTAAAGAATCACAATCAACAATTGATGGTCACCCCTACTTGTAGGCTTGATTTCAAAGGACAATTCACTTCCTTTTTAAAAAATAAATGCTATCATTTTTGCTGCAGTATGATCAGATATTGTTTCATTTCTTCCAACATCCCAGATTTTGTGAGCAGTTTCATCAACTTTAGCCTTCAGTTGAAAATAATATCTCATCATCTCATTACTCATATCCACCATTATACCATTCAAATCAAAAGTTATGATTGAATAGTATGAATAATTATACAATATAGGATAATAATATTAATAATAATCAGGGTTTTGCATTAAAAAGACAATCAGTGGAAGATGTCATGAATCCATTTAAAACGTTAGATCTCTGGTTGGGACCCAGAAAGAAATGTATATACAACAGATACCCAAGGAAGAAGAAACAATAATAACAACAATAGCAATTACAATAATAACCATTACTACTACTATTATTACTATTATTTTTCTTCTTCGTAAATAGACCTTCAATATATATATAAATATTATATTGTAAGGTGTAAGAAACAAAAAATACTGTCGATAGCCCCTAATTGCTGATTTCATTGATATGAAAAAATAAAAATAAGGTTTTCATTTGTCCAAAACAATTTCACATATGCTCGCAAATTTATTTCTGTCTTTGTCTCAGCATGCCAGTCAATCTGTGTGAAAATGAGGTTTTCATTTGTCCAAAACAATTTCACATATACTTGCAAATTAATGTCTGTCTTTGTCTCAGCTTTCTGATCAATTTCTGTGAAGACAAGGTTTTCATTGGTCCAAAAACAATTTCACCTATGCTTGCAAATTTATTTCTGTCTTTGTCTTAGATTCCTGGTCAATCTTTGTGAAGACAAGGTTTTCATTGGTTCAAAGAGCATTTCAAATAGTTTCAGAAATTTCTTTCTAATTTTTTCCTCAGCTCACCTGAATTTGAAGGGATTGGGTGTGACCAGTTGTTAATATTTTACACTCACTACAGTTTCCCATGTCAACACT
Organism: Ascarosepion bandense; assembly: GCA_037127315.1. Classification (NCBI taxonomy): domain Eukaryota; kingdom Metazoa; phylum Mollusca; class Cephalopoda; order Sepiida; family Sepiidae; genus Ascarosepion; species Ascarosepion bandense. Next base: position 1,312,794 of record JBBBDQ010001092.1, read on the forward strand.
GACTTATTTTTTGACTTGAAGTTTTTGTCTAACTTCAAGTTGGAAGAGAAGTCATTTGAACTTTTATTTATTTACTACTGTTGATCTATTTTTAATATTGAGCCATTGATTTGCAAAAATCTGTGCCCCATGAATATGTTAGTTCTCTATTAATTTTCAATATTAGGCATTAAGTTTTTATTACTGTTATTGATATTTTATATAAACAAAACAATATATCGATACAGATTATTTATCAGTTTAATTCTTTTTTATCACATCTGCATAATAGATGCTGGTGCATTTTTTTTAATGATTTTCTTTTTAAAATTCTTGTTTATTTTTGCTTTTTCCTTTAACTGTGTGTCACTGGTCCAATTTTCTGATATATACAACTTTGTAGCTTCCATAGCTTCTCTCTAATGTAATTTAGGCCAGTTCAGATGATCATGTCTAGCAAATACATCACAACATCTAAATATACTGCACAATCTGTTGCTTTAATCTTTGGTTAATCTCACATGGTAGGTACTCTCTGTAGCTGTCCTATTTATTTCAGCATTGCCTTTAATTTTATCCTTTTCTTTATCTTCTTTCCTTTCTCTTTTTCTTCTCTTCTTTTTTTTTTTTTTTTTGCCCACTCTTTTCTTTTTATTCCTCTTACATCTTCAATGATCCAATTTTCCATTACTAAATTCTTCTTTCTCTTCTTTCATTTAATTCTTTCTCACTTTCTTTCCTTTATTTTTGCTTTCTTTTTCTTCATTTCTCACTCTTGTCAAATAATCCCTCTACTTCCTGTTTTTCACATGTATATTCTTTATCTGTCTTCATTTTTTCTTTTTCTCTTCCAACTTCTTTCTTCATTACTATTTTCATTCTTATCACTTTCATTTCCTTTCTCTTTCATCTGACAGGTAACATCTGGTACCTTATAAAGAAAATAATAACTCTCTTTCTCACACTGTCATTAATTTGACATAAAATCAATAAACATGTATAAATGAGTTGTGGAGAGTGTGAATATTCTCTGTTGATTGGTTGTACCAGAAACAAATCAACCAATCAAAATTTAGTAGAGGCTGACACCTAAGATTTACTTCCTTCATTTTCTTTTATAAATTTAAAAATAATTCTGCCATTTTTTGTTTCCCGCTGTAATCCTGTAATCATAATAATTTTTTGTATCAATAATGTAAATAAATTTGTTTGTACTTGTCTAGAGTTATTTTGTCTGACATTTTAACTGTTATACAAAAATAATTAGAAGTAGGCACAACATAAATTGAGTGTCATTAGTGACTGCAATATATTTAGAGTTATTAATTTGGAAATTACAAGAAACGACTATCATATTTCCTGGTTGATGTTTTTATAAAAGTAATAATAGTACATTTGCAAAAACTGTGTACTTGTCACATTATGAAACATTTTTAGTCGACAATCATTTAACGGGTATCACCAAATTAAATAAATTTAATGCTATTTCTTTCCAAAATTAATTTATTTTTAATACAGTATAACCCAAATATAATAACCCAGATAATATATATCTGGTCCCAAATTAGGGCCTGTGGTAATGTATATAAAATAGACTAAACCCGGATATAAGAGAAACTTGAATATAAGAGAACACATATCCAGTCCTGGCAACTCTCTTATATCCGGGTTACATTGTATTTATGAGTTTTAAGATATCATACATTTAAATTCGATTTGTAAGCTTTATGCACAACATCTTTACTCTTACCTGGGCTCTGGCCTTCCGGCTTGGGTCCAAAATGATCAAAATAAGACGAGTTTAAGACCAGTTTAAACCGGTTTTGAACCTATCCACTGTGGTGGATAGGTAATGTTTTGACCAGTACCTGGGCGTACGTGCTCAGGTTCCCCACATTAAAAAAGACCTTGTGTCACATCTCTCTCAAGTGGGGGAGAAGAGTAAATATATAGGCAAGGGGTGGTCTTAATAATCATGGGGAGAATCTAAATTTTTCTCAATATGCAATAAAGTGCAAAATTAATAAATGGGTTAGTTTTAATGAGTTTAGGTGTGCAGAAAATTTCCCCCTTCTCCCCCAAAAAAGAAAAATAAATGAATGTCCATACCTTGTTTATTCAGCACTTAAGACAGAGCTGTATATAAGATTATGCTCAGTTTATGATAGGAACTTTTTTTTTTGACTCCTGAATATCTTGTCATTTGTTGATATTTTTCAAGTAGAAATGTTAATATCATTCCAGAGTCCTCTAAAAACACACACAAAAGTTGTTAAAAATATAAGCTAAAATAAATTAAAATTAAACAATTTATGTGAATGTGTAGTTTCTGCTAAATCTTTGAATTGTAAACAAAATTTCAAATTTTAAAGATAAAAATGACTTCTACAAGTAAGTAATTGATTCAGCTCAAAGCAGATGACATTTTTTACCATTTTGGTGGATTAATTTTTTATTTTTGAAGAGTGTTTCTTTAGTTGAGTAAAAATGAACTTGTTAAGAATTCCATGTTTTCCCTCACTCCAGGGTCAGGAAGCAGTAGTAATGCCCATCCTCATCACCATCCACACCAGAGACAAAAACAGAGTCAGCATGGGAAACCATGCTCCCGAAGAAGGCTGTATGCAGCACTGCCCAATAGGGTCTTCATATGCACAAAAAAATTTAAACCCACTGAGCCTGGTGATTTGAAGCTGAAGAAGGGTGATCTCGTAAAAGGTTCACATTTCTTTTCTGATTGCTGCATGATTTTTTAAAAATCTTTCCTTTTTCAAGTTTTCTTTTCTGTGCATTAAACAGCATATTTTCTTTTCTTGGCTTGTTCATCAGTTTGAAAGTGAGCAGAAAAATTCTCCTTCCATATTTATATTCTAAGTCAACTGTGTTGTGTTGTATTGAATTACTTGCATGTATTATTCACAAAATTTGTTTCTTATTAATCCTGTTATTTGAGTAGTTTATGGCAGTTTTTAGAAGGCTCATTCAAAAAAGTATTAATCATTAGTTTTTTAAAAATTGTTTATGAAGCTGTTTAAAACTAACGAGGAAGATCATTTCAAACATATTTCAATTAATAAACAAAAAATAAAGTCTAGTTAAATTAATAAATTCATAATAGTTGAACAGCCTGAATTGTTTTTAAAATAGTTTTTTTTTTTCATTATCATCAAAAATAGGACTTCAAATATGCCAGTTTGGGCATCACTCCAATTGTTATGGTTCATTGATTGGCACTATAAAATCACCAAGAGTATTACTAAATGACAAAAAGTACATCACTTGAACACTCCCAACAGTACATGTACACTAAATGGGTAGTACAGGAAAGTAGAAAGGAAAATAATGATTTAATCAAAATGTTGAATTTTCACACTACCTGAAACAAAAAGTTAGGTAGGAAACTCCAATCAATACTAGAAAGAATTATAACAGTGAATTTGAGATGTCTAATTTTCTGAAAAATTGTTTTAAGAAAAAGATATGAATTTCAACCAACAGTAATGCTACCTCCACTTATTTTCAATATCTAAGTTTTAAAGTGAATTTTTAAAAATAAGAAAGCTTTCTTGAAGCTTTTATTTTAGCTTTAATTAAAAGCTAGATGATAAAATTTACTATTTCCTGTAAGCAAAATATTCTGGTGTATTTCAAATAGAAATTATATTGATTGGAATGTCATCTTTTTGAGAGTTTTCTAAAGTTTTTTTTGTTTATTTTTGAGAGATTGACAGGTTTGTAAAACAAAAGTTAATTCTCAGTTTTTAAAATTTTGCAAAAACAAATATACATCCATGACACTTCATTGAAAATGTTTTTTTTTTCAGACTATGATATCCTTAATATGCATTATTTATAAAAGCAATTAAAAGCTGCTTTTTCTATGTTCCGTGTCTCTTCAGGGCATAAATGATCATGGCCTTCCACATCTACCTATCCCTTGTAGCACAACACTCTTTTTCTTATTGACCCTCCCAAAACCTGCTCTGCTATTCAATTGCTCAAGCCCAGCAAGTATGTTATGCATTACTTTCCCCTGTCTTTCTTACCCTCTATCTGACCTGTGAGTATCAGATTTTCCAAGTCCTCCTTCCTCATTGCATGTCCCAGAAACTTCAGCTGTCTTTTCTTGATGTTAAGTATAAGTTTCCTTTTCATTTCCATCCTTTCCAAAATCTCATCATTGCTCAAATGCTCGGTCCACGATATCCTCAGCATCCTTTTGTAGAACCACATTTCAGTTCCTTCAAGTTTTTCTTTCATCTTTGATGAGATTGTCTAGCATTTGCTACCATATTGAAGGACAGATATCACATAACAATCCAAAACTCTCTTCTTTGTTTCCAGGGAAATTTTCCTGTCTCCTAATATTCTACTCAGCTTTTTTCGAATGCATTCTTGGCCATGCTAATACACCTTCAGATCTCAATTTTTACTCTTTTCATTCTCTGTTAGAAATCTTCCCAGGTATCTAAATTTCTGTACCTAGTTGATTTTAGTCTCCCTAACTTGTAGTTGGCATTTTGGGCTCCTCTTTTTACTGATGATAATGCATTCAGTTTTCTTGTAGTTAATGTTTAATCCTTTTCATTTTCTTTGGCTACCATCTGTGGGATGTCTTGTAGTTTCTTTTCAGTGTCTACTATCAACACTGTATCATTTGCGTATTTTATATTGTTCCAATTGTGGCTGCCAGTGACAAATCCTGGCAACACTTTTAGTTCTCTCGTTATCTAAATAAAAAAATGGCATAATTTGATTGCATTTTTATTCTGCTCTCCAGAACAGATTTTTGGAAAAGTGGTAACTGTTGGAAAAAAAAAGTAGGGGAATTCCATTCCCTAAGGAGTCCTGCATTCCATTCCCCCTAAGGAGTCCTGCATTTAACTAATAAAACAAAGTTTGCAGATAGTAGTCAATTTCTAAAAGTTTCAGGAAATAAATCGGAAGTGGGAGTAAGAGATGTAAAAAAAAATATTTGTACCAAGATTTTATGAAAATAGTTTAATTCATTTTTTAACAAGCCCTGAAAGTTTCATTAAAATCCGACCATTATTTGATTTTTGCAAGAATTTTCAAATTAATATGCCTTTCATCGGAAAAAAATGAGTTTTGAAAAATATTTCGATCTTTCCTCTTAATAATAGCATAAATATTTTAACAATAAAACTTTGTTTTTATTAAGTTTGGGGCTTTTTAAGATCGTGCCATGCTGTTTTTCAGCGAATCAGTGGACGTACCTTTTAAATATAACCATTTCATAGCCATAGGTTAAGCGATGTCAGAGTTATTCCCCTTAGTAAGAGTAAAATAAAAAGAAAGAAAAAGAAATTAACGCTGTCATTTACTTCCCTTTGCCATATAAAGCATGCTTGTCTTCCAGCCAATTCTGAGTCAAAATGGATGACACTAACACAGTAACATAATCAATATTCACTTAACAATTGATTCTGTACCAGACTTTTTCAATGTTTATTCACATAATCCTTAGATTTCATAAATGAAAACAAACTTATATTTTGTAAGTTTATCCACTGACTTACTATTGTTCTGATTGATTTTATTTCACTTTTTGTAAAAATGAACTCCTATAAATAAGCAGAGAATAAAAATCATGATTTTGTGATGATAAGAATAACCCTCAGATGATCAACAGTAATTACCTATGGCATTTGCTAATCAAATATTGATAGCCTAAAAGTATGCTTTCAGGGTTATTGTTATTCTATCATATATATATATATATATATATATATAGTAAAGTTTTGTAATTTGCTTGAAGCATTGTGTATAATAGGTATATGGTTATGTCTTGAAGGCTGTCACAATGCGTTGAGTAAAATAAAGGAAGGTAAAGAAGTGTTTGGGTATTACCTATTTAATAAACATTAATATTTTGAGATCAAAATCTCATCTTAAGAATGGCAGAGAAGCTTTTGTCTGTCCGGGTGTTTTCGGCCTTTCTGAAGATGAGATTTTAATATTGAAATATTAATGTTTAATAAATAGGTAATACCCAAATACTTATTTACCTTCCTTTATTTTACTCAACGCATTGTGACAGCCTTCAAGACATAACCATATATATATATATATATATATATTTGTCATCCAAATACAAGCCTGTTTTGCTGTATTATAGCTCATCAGTGTGGCTAGACTTCTGTCCGGGATCAAAACTCGACTGATTTAAGTGATGGATTTTTTAGTTTATTAATCCACAATTGTTTTTTAAAATTCCATTCTTAACATCATATATGAACTTAACAACAATAATAAAATCCCTTTTCTCAATGTATTGATGGACACCTGTAATAATACCTTTGCTACTTCCTCATATAAAAAAATAGCATAAACATGTGCACTCTGAACTATAAAAGTAAATATCCTGACTATCACAAAATAACTATTATACAAAATTTAATAAATCATACATGGAGTAGATAGATCTATCGCCCGGTTCACACTCCACCCACGTCTATTGAACAGGTTAAGAGGCTCATCTCTTGTTCCCTGTTTAGGATGTGGTTTCCGGCTTTCTCTTTTCCAATCTTTTCACTATTACATAGCCCCCTGCACATCAGTGGTGTTACTGCCTTGCTCAGGGTGATACGATTAAAAAAAAAAAAAAGTTAACTCATCCACAAAAAAATATTCTGCACTGAATTAAAAAAAAAACTCTTATTAATAATGACATTCCTAATTACGCTGTTTATGAACAAGTCAAATTTGTTATTAGAAATAGTAACATAACACGAAAAAACATAATACTTCCTCAAATTACCCTAAGCTACTATACCGTAATCAAATGCATTCTAACGATAAATAAGATGAAAAACTCCTAGAAACTTTCATAAGTACTAATATATTCCACACTGATTTCAGTAAAAAAAATAAAACTATATATTACATACTAAATTTAACACAAATTAACCATATACAATAACTCTTTTCCATCATCTAGTGTTTTGGAAAAGGCCAACATTGTAGATTAGTTTAAATGTCCTTTGGGAGATTTTATCTTTGACAAAAATTTAAGTACATATGTTGGTTTGGTGACCACATTATCACAACAGCTGACACTTCATTTGTCAGATACAATTTCTATTGCACAACATGTAAAAACACATTCCTGTCCACAATACAGAAAAATACATCAATATACTACCCATGAAAATAATTACAAAAATTGCAAATTCTTGAGGGGGTTTATGTCAAAAGCAACCAACACTTAAGTAAATTTATTATGAGTGTAGCAACAACATTTTGAAGTTAATTTAGCAGATATTTGGTGTCATTTTGCATTTCTACTAATTTTTATCATATATATATATATATATATATATATATATATACAGGGTGTGATAGATTAATTATCTTCTAAATTACACAAAAATGAAAATAATACTGACATCAACTGATATATTAACCAAAATATCTTGAAATACTTAAGTGTAAATTTATTCAATAAAATTGCTGTTGGCTTCAACCATGGCTCTAGACAACTTTGGAATCTCCTGCAACTTTATTAGACAGTCTCATTGTTTAAATGAAATGTTATAAAGTTCATTTATTTGTATTGGAGCTTCTGGTGCAATGCCAAGCTGTATAACATGCCATTCATAAATTTCTAACAGTAGTCTCTTTTTCACAGACAGTGCCCAACTGACCTTACTAAACTGTGCAATCAAAAACAAAATTGTACATTTTGTAATAGTTTTTCACATGTTCTAACATAATTAATAATAAATATTCATTGCTCTATTTGTATATTGAGCACTGTTTTAAATTAATGTTTTGAACATTGCAATTATTTTCTTTTTTATTATTTGGCTGTATATATATATATATATATATATATATATATATATATATATATATACTCAGTTATGATCTGAGATTAAGGACAAGATGGTTAAAAAAGAAGATGAGGGAAAACTGTACACGTTTCATCCTGGGATGGACTTTTTCATGTTTTTGCCTTGATAAAGTCCATCACAGGATGAAACACGTACATTTTTCTTCTTGCCTTCTTTTTATTTAACCACACACACACACACACACACACATATATATATATATATATATATATATATACACACATATCCAAATGAATAAGAACAAAAAAATATTATTTTCTTCTTTCTTATTATTTGTGTGTGTCTATATAAAATTAATACTTATAACAGTAAATTCAGGCAGATTTTTAAAAATCACCATCACCGCAATGACAGTTACAATAAGTGCGTCTTTGTAATTCACCCCTGTGGATGAACTTGGAGGAGATCAAAAATACTTGGATAAGAAAAAACTATAGTACCTTCCTTGAAAGAAACTGATTAGAAAACTAGAATGGATAAAAATATGTACAAATAAATTGACATAATATGACGATATTATTCAATGAAATGTTTTAATGTTTTAAATGTTTTATGAGGATGTGCTGTTTATATATATATATATATGCAGCACATCCTAAGCAAGTAGATGTCTAGCCACGCTGATGAGCTGTGATACAGTGAAACAGGTTTTATGTGGATGACAAATATATAATCATTTCATCCCAAGCAAGGTGGAACTGCCACTAGTGCACAGGGGGTTACAGTGAGAAAAAAGACTGGTACAGATGGTACTCTAGAAAGGATAAATGCTGACTGAGATTCAAGAAGATAGAAGATGGCAATTGATGTTGAATTTAAATTTTTGGAGATTGAAGCAATCAGGGAAGGAAGTAAGTGGAAGAGAGTTCCCAAGGCGGAAAGTTCAAGGAAAGAAACTTTTGGAGTAGAAGTGGTGGTTGCATTTAATGATTTCAATGATAAAAGGCTGGGACCTAAATACCAATCTAGTAGCACACTTAAATTCATGGGATCAGAGCAGCAGGAAAAAAAAGCTTGTCAGAGCAGTTATCATGAAAATATTTGTTAAAAAGACAGAAGAAAGCCATGTTATGTTGGTGAGAAAGTGACTGAAGTCAAAATGCCAAGTCAGGATTGATTATATTGCAGATCCTCCTTTGGATTTTGTCAAGAACCTCAAGATGAATAGCAGGAGTACTATATATATATACTAGCAGTATAGTCCAGCGTTGCTCGGGAGTAATGAAAGCTTTAAAACTAATCCATGGTCCTGGAGCTCAGACTCTTTGGACATTGGCACGAAAGACTAAAAAGCAATAGTTGTTTCCAGTTAAAGCAAAACCGTAGACTGAAAGAAAGATGAATGGATGTAAGTCAAATTTTGATTTCCTGGTATTGATATCAAATAAGTTTTTTTCATCGTAAACTGAATTTTGAAGGCTAAATAAGTTCTCTGAGTAAATGGTATCATGGCTGAGACTAAGAACTACAATTATACCTACTTAGAGCCAAACCCAAAGCAAAAACTAAAATAAAACTGCTGCTTAAACTGCTTTTGATCAGACCCGGTATATGTTATCAATTTTCTGCACGATTTTAAAGACTGCCACCTTGAAACTTGAAAGTGTATCAAATTTGATTAAAATTGGACCACTCCTTCTATAACCCGATTTTTTCGATTATCGATTTTCAATATTTATCGGGGGTACCTCGACACAAAACCTAGCTAAGAACACTTGCAGACGCTTATAGTACAACTGTGTAAATTTTCAAGAAAATTGGTTCAGCTGTTTCAGAGTCTATAGGTAATGGACACACACACACACACACACACACACACACACAGACAAAGTTCCATTTATAAATAAGTTTAGATTAACAAAAGTTTAAAATCACTTAGCTATAACAAGGTTATTTTCATTTTTTGCCTTATCTTATGTATTGCATTATGCTATGTCATTGTTATTGCATCAGCCATTATTTACGTATATGATTTATTATCAAAAATGTTTGTCATTCTAAATTTAATACACAAACCCTGATCTCTAAACAATTCTTATTAAGCATGAAATGACCAAATCAAGATTGATATGTCTTTAAACCTAACAATCAAATCCACTTACACAAAGGGCTCAAAATTAGTGTAAAAGCCGGTGGTAGCAAAGCAGGGGTACACACTGCTGTTGTGAATTTTCAAATTCAGAGACATTTACTGACAAGGGGAGAAGTGGATGTCCAAGAAAAACCAGAGGACATTGCTACATGATTCCCAAGAATTTATTGTAAGTAGAGACATGCTGTTTTACATCAAAATATTACAAATGTCAGTTCTATGACAATTTCATGTCATCAGAGATTCGTACTTTGTCTGAAATCATTCAAAGCAACTTGTAAATCATGACTAACTGTAACTATTAAATCCAAATATCTCACATTTACTACAAGGGTTGGCTGAAAAGTTCATAGGCTGACCAAGGTATTCTCATGGAATATGACCAAATGAGATTTATTTTCCAACATAGTTCACTTTGTGGTGCACACACTTTATCCATTGGTATTGCAGCACTTGAATTCCATTGATGAAGAAATTTTCATCCTGTTGGTCAAAAATGTCATCAAAAGCAGACTGGATGTCATCATCATTGCAATACTGGTTCTTGGCCAAGTGTTTTTTTCATGTTGGAAAACAGATGATAATCAGGTGGGAACAAATCAGGAGGATAGGAAAAGTGATCAACCAAGTGATTCAAAGCAACAATCATACACAGTGACCATTAAAACCAAGGACTTGTGTGCTGAAGCATTGTTCTGATGAAACACAATCCTTTTTGTCAGCTTTACTGGGCGTTTGGTCTTGGTACTTTTTCATAACTGCCTCAGCAAGTTGGCACAGTCCTCTGCATTGATAGTCTGGCTCTTTTGAAAATAGTCAATAAACACAATGCTTTTTACATCAGACAAAACTGAGGCCATTATTTCACTATGGTTCGCATATAGTTATGTTTGTGTGATTCTTAATGGGTGGGCATGCGTGTGTGTGCATCTTTGTGTACGTCAATGGGTGTACAAGTCTGTATATATATCAGCGTTTGTCACAACGACAAATTTTTCTCCCAATTTTCCTCCCACATCCACAAAAATACACCAATATATGCAGCCCTACATATAGCTAATTTTAAAAAAATCAATCAGTTTGTCTGACGATCACAAGAGCATGAAACCCAGGGTCACAAGCTCACACCTATCTATATGAATATATATATATATAGGAAAAACTGCTAAAAAGTTGTAAGTTTAAAAATGTATTTTTTTGACAGTATTTGTTTATTTCTATTATTATATTTTATATTTCAGACCATCCTCGGTCCTTCATCAGAAACAAATGATTTTAAAATTTTAAATTAGAAACGTATTTCACGAGAGTGTTCGTGGAGAGAGTTTGTTTACATCACGTGACGCAGAAAGCGACAGATTTTTTTAAAAAATATTTGTAAACATAAATCTATCTTTAATAATACTTATAAATTTTGTTTCAGAGAAGATGTTTTTGATTGTATCTAAAAAATGTTTAGCTATTGAAATATTTATAAAGATTCAAAACACCTAAGTCCCTATTTAACCCTAGCTTGTGTGTATTTAATTTTAAAATCCAGTATTTTTCTTTCTTTCTGTGTGTGTGTGTAGAACTAAAATTGGAGTCTATTAGTAAACATTTGCAATTTTCTAAAGTGTGCCCCAGTTGCTTGAAATGAACTGCTACTGGGGAATATTGGTTGTTCTGTCGTATGCTAAGTTTGTGATTATTGAAACAAAATCTAAAGCTATTACCAGATTCTCCAATATATCCACTATTTGGACATATTGAACAGAAGAGAAAATATATAATGTTTTGGTTGTCACAGGTGAGGCATAGTGGGTGCAATTTGATTTTGGTGTTGGATACAGAGAATATTGTGTTGTTTACTAAATGTTTACAAATTAAACACCGAGGTTTCTGACATTTGAAATTCGCTGATAGGTTTGTATTTTATAGATATTTGGTAGAAGTGAGGATAGTTGATAGGTTGGGTGTTTGTTTCATTGCATTTATGGGTGGTTTATTGAAAATATGTTTGATTTTTTTTGTTTGATATATATATATATATGTGTTTGGGCAGCAGCCTTTCTTTTAAGCATATTTCATTAAATATGGGTGATAAGAATGATTTAAGTAATTTTTTTTTTCTGTTTTGTAGGAGTTAATGAATAAAAAACAGAAAATGTTAGGATGCTGGAAAAACTTAATAAAAGTTAATTAAATCATCTTTGTTGGCCGTATTTAATGAAAGATCTTTGAAAAAAGATTCCTGCCCAAATATACATTGAGATATATATATATATATATATATATATATATATAATTCTGACATGTCAAAAAACCTACAAAAATAGATTAACCCTAATCTGACAGTTTAGTCTTGCACAGTAGAACTCACATTGTTGATCTTTTTATCACTGGTGTCAATATAAGTTTAATGTTGACTAAACTGTTGCTCTATATTTTATTTACAACAATCTATATCAGAGCCAGATTCTAATGGGAAGGCAACAAAAACAGCTCAAAAATTAAAAAAAAACTAAATTGACGAAAGTCTAGATTTTTTTAAAATAGTTGTCATTTCTAGAAAAGAATGAACAGTAAGAAGAATAATAGCATAGCTCTCTGCTTTTAACATTGTTCTTTTTATGTTTAAGTATAATATATACATATATGTATATATATATATATATGTGTGTGTGTGTGTATGTGTGTACTTATGCATGTCTTTGAATATCTGTATACATGCATGTGTATGCTGTCTCACAAACATCTACCTAAAAAGAGTGTACAATTAATACATACTGATCACATTTACTAACAGTTCACTAATAATAAATGCATATATATATATATATATATATATATATATATATATGTAAAGAATTAATCGACATTTTGTTATTACTTTAACCATTTTATTTACTAGACACATGTATTTGAGTAGACATTCCTGTTTTTTAAATAATATAAATTTATGTCTACCAGCCTGTGCATTCAAGAGTCTTAATGAAGAAAATATGCTTTACAGCAGGGATGAAACATGCATTTCCTGAAAGACAAAATTTCTTTATTCAAACTCTCAAATGCGCAAGTCAGTAGATGCAAATTTGCACAGAGATATCTACACAAACACATGTTTATAAAATTTAATATATATATATATATATATATATATATATATATATATAAAGGCATGGTAATCTCTTACATCTGCATGTGACTTTGAACACAAAATGTTTTTTTTACCTGATCTCATATTTAGGATATGCAGTTTTATAAATACTTCTTTTGTTATTGTGCTTTTAAAATCTTCAAAAATTTTAATTTTCATGTTAACAGCAAAAGATGATTTAGATATTTATGCATATTTTCATATTTATGCTTGTTTTAAATATTTTCAACAAAAGTATTGGCAGTAATAAGATCACACTTCCTCGTTCTTTGGTAAAATTAATTCCAACTGTATATAGTTCTAGTTTTTATAGTGTTAAATATTTACTTTTCCTTTTAGCTATTCTCAATTGATTTTTTTTTCTTTATTCTCAGCTGTTGTCATGTAAATCTTGGGGAATTCATCTGTCATCATATAAAATTTAATATCTCAAGACAGGGTTGCCAGATTGAGCTAGCAAGTAGCTTATTAGACTATATTTAAAAACCTAGCACTACTAAATTTTAAAATTACTTGTTTTTCATTAGTAACCCATGTTAGTAATTTTAAAAGTAGCTCTAGTCTTTCAAGAATAGCCCAACCCTGTCAAAGAAGCACAGATGTCAGTATGTTAAATAATTCTTTTGCAATATGAGTTAAGGTAAAAACATTTTTTTGTTTTTGTTCTTAAATTTTGATTATGTTTCATATTTTTTATTCTATTTTCTTAATTTTTATTCTTTTGATATTTTTTTAATCCATTTTATTTTTGTTCTACTTATTTGAATTTAACTGTTGTGATTTTTTTCACTGAAACTTTTTCTTATTTGTTTTAAATCTTCTATTAAATTTCCATTAATTCTGTGGAGGTGTTTGAACATCTCCCAAAATATTTTTTCCTTTAATATTCAGCAAATTGCAAGTTAAATTTTCATAATTAGTCATGTTTTCTGAATACATCTGTCAAGTAACAACAAAGAATATCTGATTTTAGTCAAATTTATATGAATTATAAGATTTGTTTAAGGGTGCAAAAGCACTAACTTGATTGTTTTTCTTTTTCACAGTTGCAATTTTAAGTTGTTTCTAAATTAATTTATTTATACAGAATAAGATGTTTTAAGTCGGCATTTCTGAAAATAACTTGTAATTTTCCAACAATATAATTTCCTTATTTTACCCTTGTGACCACATATGATGAACAAGAAGAATCATTTTCAATGCTCACCTATTCATTTGACTTTTCAAAATAAAACCTTTTAATTTTTTTCATTTTTATTTTCTTCCATAAAAATCAGAATGATAATATGCAACAAGAAAAGAAAAAAACTAAATAATATATCAATAAATTATATAATCTGAAATAGGGTGTTTGAAAATTCCACAGTGCTAATGATGCAACAATGTCCTGCAGGGCTAACAAAGCACTAATGTTCTTTGTTCTTGTTTTTACCTATGTATTGTTTTTTCCCCCATTTTTGGTTTAATTCTTGACTTTTGAAATCTTAATTGATATTAATTTGAATCTCTCTTCTATTACAAACAAAAACTCAGTTTGATTCAGTTGACCATAAATTAATTTCTTTCATTGATTATTACTTGATACTTTCAATATACTCATTAAAATAGAAAATTTGTTTTAACTCATTATTTTACTGAACAAGAGTCATTGCCTTGAATGACACTTAAACTGTGATTCTGTGTTGCATTTGAGTGAAGATTTCTCTTCTAAATAACAAGGATAATCTTTACGTTATTTGAAATTTGAATTGTTTATTAATAACTCTTAGCTCTGAAAAGTACACTTGAAGAAACAGATGTTGTTTGACTGACAAATGCTATGAATAACATGGACAGACCATGTGGTCAATGAGGAAGCTTAAAGGAAAATGGAAACAAAAACAACACTTATAGAAACAGATGAAATCTCTGAGACAAATAATGAGGAAAGAAGGCAACTACACACACAGGATACATTGAAAGAAAAAGAGATGGAGAGGGGAATAGCAAGTTACATACTTAACAATATAGTGTGAACAAAAGGCAGAACAGTGAGTGGGATAAATGGTGAAAAGACATTTGCTGAGAGTTACAAAGAATAGGAAGTTCTGAAGTTGTCCTGAAGAGCCATGGAACATAATAAAAAAGAGATTAAAAAAATCTTTAACTTATAAATTAACACATCTCTGAATATCTTTATTATAATGTTTGCTTTAATCAAAATAGCCTAGTATTTGGAAGGCTGTAGTTAGAGTATTGAAGGAACAGAAGACAAGGTAGAGGAAACAGAGGAAAAGAGTTACATTGTTCAGACTGTTGTCTTCATCTTTGTTGCCATATTCATGATGTTTTAACTGTTGTATACTTCAACCTTCTTCAGGTAATTGGAATTTTGAACTGAACCCTTTATTTTGTTCACTAGGGTAGATTGTTCTTGTTCCATGAATCATGCCTCTTCCAGATGCTTCAGTATCAATTATTTCCCTTTAACTCAAGTTTTTTGGTCATTTTTGCTGAAAGTTGAGTTAAAGGAAGATGGCTGATATTGAGACATCTGGAAGAGTCATGATTCATGGAACAAGAACAATCTACTCCTCAAACATAGAACAAAAAAACTTGAGTAAATCAACTACTTCTCAAATTCTACTCTAATGTGGCTATTTATATTTATAACTCAAAGAAGTCCATTGTCACAGTTGCAGGGGAGAACAGGATCTATACTGAGTCTTACTGTACAACAATCTACCAACAGTATACTGAATTAGATATACACCCTTGTGCAAATTAATTGGAACAACTGCTTTAGTTGACTTTTGTTTACCATATAGTCAGTTTTAGAACCACTGAAGTGACTGGGTATAATTGATTTCTATTTTTTGCTCAGATTAGGTTATTTGCAGTGGTGTGCAGTAATATGCAGTAATATGATGAAATTTGTTTGGCCTTGATATTGCATCATCAGTGATTGCAACAGATTTTTATCATGCCCAAACACGATGGATTAGTTGTCCTACAGCCATTGTCTGCAATGGACATTGTTCCAAGAAAATGTGCAAAAATTGTAATGCTGCCCAAACACACTGGCAAGCCTTACAGAGAGAGCACGAATATTGTTGATGTCAGCCTTTCAACTGTCAGTTTTGTCATCAAAGCAAAGAAACAAACTGTAAGTCCAAAACATAAAGGAAGATATGGTCGGAAGAGAAAAACAATGCCAAGGGACAATGTATATGTGTTCAGGGAAAGTGTGAAAGATCCTAGGAAGACATTATTCGCTTTATTTCAATTCATTTGCACAAGGGTGTATCTCTATTCATCTCTATCTATCTGTTTCAGTCTGCTCATATCTATTTATCTATCTCAGTTCAAAACATAAAGAAAAATGTGGTCGAAAGAGAAAAACAATACCAAAAGACGATGCATATGTGATCAGGGAAAGTTTGCAAAAAGATCCTAGAAAGACGTTATTCATTTTGTCACAATTACTTTGCAAAGGGTGTACAACAACAAAGATTTGCACTAAACATGTTTACTGAAAAAAGGTTTAAAAAATGTTATGAACAAAGTACGAGAACACAAAAATCACTGAATATTCATATAGAATCTGCAGACTTAGAACTTTTTCATATTGGTTTCTCAATATAAAATGGTTTCCCAACATTTTCATATTAGTTTCCCAACATGAAATAATTTCTCAACATTTTTATATTGATTTCCCAATATATATAGGAAAACTATGAAATTTTCACTTGTTAAAACTAGTATAATTTCTTCAAAAAATACAAATATGTAAGCATGGATCAATTATTCTATAGCCTGACACATATTTATTAACTGAATTTGTGTCTGAAATTTCCACTGTATAATGTTTAATCAATGCGAAGCATAATGACAAAGATATATATCACTCATAAAGCATAATGACAAAGATATATATCACTCATAAAGCATAATGACAAAGATATATATCACTCATAAAGCATAATGACAAAGATATATATCACTCATAAAGCATAATGACAAAGATATATATCACTCATAAAGCATAATGACAAAGATATATATCACTCATAAAGCATAATGACAAAGATATATATCACTCATAAAGCATAATGACAAAGATATATATCACTCATAAAGCATAATGACAAAGATATATATCACTCATAAAGCATAATGACAAAGATATATATCACTCATAAAGCATAATGACAAAGATATATATCACTCATAAAGCATAATGACAAAGATATATATCACTCATAAAGCATAATGACAAAGATATATATCACTCATAAAGCATAATGACAAAGATATATATCACTCATAAAGCATAATGACAAAGATATATATCACTCATAAAGCATAATGACAAAGATATATATCACTCATAAAGCATAATGACAAAGATATATATCACTCATAAAGCATAATGACAAAGATATATATCACTCATAAAGCATAATGACAAAGATATATATCACTCATAAAGCATAATGACAAAGATATATATCACTCATAAAGCATAATGACAAAGATATATATCACTCATAAAGCATAATGACAAAGATATATATCACTCATAAAGCATAATGACAAAGATATATATCACTCATAAAGCATAATGACAAAGATATATATCACTCATAAAGCATAATGACAAAGATATATATCACTCATAAAGTACTAGTTTTAATAAAATAGTGCTTGATGTAATATAACAAACCTATTAAGTATATAATAATAAATATGCATATTATTCCTCACTTGTAACAAAATTCAGAGTTTCATGAACAACATAATCTTCAGGAATGTCTAAATCCATAGCAGAAGCACCAGATCATATGTGTCAGCAGTATTCAATGTATGCACAAATGGTAGACTTATAAATATGGAAGATAGATCTTGGCAAAAAATAAATATTTGTTGTGTGAAATAAGTGATTATATAATAAGTGGTTGCTCATGTCTAAGTACACCTACCTGCTAATCACATTTGTGTTTTTTTTTTAATACCTGCAGAGCCAAACTGTGATTTATACTGCAGGAAACCTTAATTATAGTTTCTGTAAAAAGTGTATGATCTGTCATAATCAATAGTTGACTAATGTTAAAACCCTTGGTCATGATGACTTATGATTTTGTGCTGGCCTAATCAATCATAGCTTCCATAGTTTTGTCTGCCCAGCTTCACTCAGTCAGTTAAGTGCCATACGTGATACACGCTTGGGCGATCATGTCTCGAAAGAGACATGACTGACTGGGCAGAAGATTATCCCGCAGTAGGTTGCCATTGCTTTCTGCGGTAGACTGGTTGCCGACCAAGGCTATAGAACCCAATCTGTCCTGTTATTTAACCCATAACTGGAAGGATTAGAGGGATTAATACCTTTCCCAAGGGTATTTGCGCGTAAGTGAATGCAATGAATTCGGCTGGAATTCGAACTCGGCTCCACCGATTTCTTGTTCCGAACTGATATCCACTGCACCACAACGCACATACAAGGCTTGAATCAACCCATGACATAGCGCTGCATGCTGAGAATGCCTCTCCAAGACAATATTACCAAGAAGCTCCCTCTCTGACAAATTAACCATGATCAGATTCAAACATGTGTTTTATGCTCAGAACGCTAACATTTTAATCACTCGGCCACACATACGCACACCCCAAAAGTTATGTCTCCTATTTTATTTTGTTAACCCACAAAGTTAAAAGCAAATGTTGTTGGTAGGCTTCAGGATATGAACCTTTCAACCAATAACCCATAATTTTCAGGTGTGGGTGTGGGGGCTCTGTTGTAATACCTGTACAGCAAAATGGCTCTGGTATTAAAGTCTGTATGAAACATCAGTATGTCATTACATTCCTCCATGCAGAAAAAATTGCACCCATTGACATTCATCAGTGCTAACTAAATGTTTAGAGAGAACAAACAGTGGATTTGATCACAGGTGGTTTGTAATGGAATTGTAGCTGTATATAAAAAGTGGTTAATCTTCACTGTTGAAGAATTTTATGTGTGGAGCATGCATACTTTGGTCATTCCTGACATAAATGTCAACTCAATAGAAAGACAGTGTTTTTTAATTGGACATTTGGTAATAAATAGGAGATATTACTTTCAGCGTGTCCAGTTTGTGTGTGTGTGTATATAATATATATATATATATATATAGTGTATCAAGGCAGCAAATAATTTTCTAAACATATACTGTTAAATATAAGAGACAATGAATGTCTATTATGTTTAATCATGAGTCGTATTTTGGCTTTAATTTCAGTTGAAAATAAAGACAAAAATTCTCCAACATTTGGATAATTTTTTATTCATTTGCTTCTAAGCTTTCAGCTCACATGAGCCATCTTCAGAGAGGTTATTTAGACGGTAATACAATAACATCCACCATCACCGACGATTTTATTTTGTGTTGACATAAAACTCCGCTAGACAACAGCAATAGTTACCAAAAATAACAGACGCAGTTCTCAAATTTGCAATGCAGTTCTATGACGTCACACCGCGTGATAGCGTGAAATGACAACAAAACCATGTATTCAAATGCAATGTAACTTGTTATATCTGGATTTAAAGGTGATTTTATTAAGTGTTGTTGATTTAGATTTGATGTACATGGCCTCCAATATCTGAAGGTTCCTCTTACTATGTGTATGAGTAAGGATCACCATATTGTTGACCAAAATCTGTTTGATATTGGAGAATTTTTGTCTTTATTTTCAACTGAAATTAAAGCCAAAATACTACGTTTGGAACGACTCATGATTAAACATAATAGACATTCATTGTTTCTTATATTTAACAGTATATGTTTAGAAAATATATATATATATATAGTCATATCAATAAGTCTGTAGCTTAATATAAAGGGTGAGGGGGAAAAAGTATGTATTTCATGTAACAAATATTTTTCAATATAATCCCCTTCCTGGTAAATGGACTTAATTCATTGATGAATAATAGTTATATACAATGAACATTATTATACAGTGTAAAATTCAAATTCAGTTTATAACTAGATACTAGACTGCAGATTTATTGATGCACGTGTGTGTGTGTGTGTGTGTTTATATTGTTATTTCAAAACTAAATGGAATTTTTAGATGTATCTCTGGTACATTATAGCTTATTTGTTAATTTTGATCACATGAACATATGAATAAAAAGATGAATTATCTTTCTATGATGTAATTGTCTCAATATTTAGAAATTCCATCAATGATAGAAATTCATAAACAAAATCTGTTTTAAAGTAGCGTTTAGACTTCAATTATTAATTTTGTTTTTTCTTAATTCTTCTTCCTTAGAAATAAAATATTTTCTTTTAATCACTCAACTGATTTCAACATTTTGTTTCCATTTGTGTATTCAGTGCCTGTGTCAAAACTGAAAGGAGCAGATGCAGTTAGGAAATAATTACATTTCTTGTTGCATATTGCAAATTTACTTTAAAAATGAAATAGTACACTATGAAACATTATCAGAATTGTTAAAATATTAAAAAGCTATTTTATAAACAAATTTATAACATTTTTAGCCTTTTCAATAGTGTAATAAAATATTTTTATTTAGATTAAAATAAATGATTAAAATATATATTAAAAAATACATAATATTTAAATCTGTTTAGTAATAAATAAATAAATGGTAAATTTTTGTTTTGTTCCCCGAAAGCTTTCACCCATATAAATCTTTCCAAAACAACCTTAATTCCATGCAAATGTATTTGCTGAACTCAAATGATAACTGTTTATAGAAGAAACGTACCTTTTTTTCATGTTATCGGCCAGAAATAAATCGGACTATACCTCGCTCCTTACCACTCTTCTCATATCTGATTAACTGCTGAATGACTTGAGGCGTAGGATACTGAATTTGTTCTATTTACTCCCTTTTTAGCAATTACTCCACGATTTGTTGGGTTTCAGAACTCATTTTCCGCGTATTATTCACAAAATGGAAGTAAAAAAACTGAAAAATCGGAAATCTACGTGTGAAGTCAGTCTGCAGTGAATAACATTTTCTAATCTTGGTTAGCGGGTGAGATAAACAGTGACAAGAAGTTCCATATTTTTCTTCTCAATAAAATGAAAAAAAGGTAGGTTTCTTTAATTAACAATTATCGATTTGCGTTCAGCATATACATTTGCATGGAAATAGGGATGTTTTGGAAAGATTTGAAGGGGTAAAGATCTTCGGGGAACAAAACAAAAATTTACCAAATAAATATACATGTGTATATATATATGTTCTCTTAAAAATGGGGATGCAGATTCAATCACTTGCAGACAGCATATATTCTTTAAAGTTTCTTGAATGCAAATGATAGACTGATAGACATTTATGCAATACACATTGTTTACAATGAAAATAGTGCCTTACTTCAAATATGAGAATCCATTATAATAATGTTTTAATTAATAAGTGGCAGATTAAAATAATAAATCATTTTATATATATATATATATATATATATATATATATATATATATATATATAAGCAGTATTCTTGGTAATAGGTAAGGTTAATTCTACAAGGGAATGTAATTTGATGAGAACTCTGTTAGAAATTAACAGAGTATTATAATGAAAATAAATTAGACAAATTTTAAAATCTGTTGGTGATAATTTATTTCATGAATTTTTTACAAAAATGAATGGGTTAGATTTATCTAAATGGAAGGAATAGTGAGAGGAAAAGGAAGAAGGAAAACATTTTGTTATTGAGAGAGGGAGTCAAATATACAATGTTAATTTTTGAACGTGGATGTCATGCTTACAATGTTGCATCTACAAACAAAACCAAACAATAAGATGACTTTGAATTGAACTTCTTTTAGTGTTGAACATTTTCAAACACAGGACAGTAAATTTAGGGACTGAATTTTAAATAGATAAACTGAATTGTTAAATTTTTATGTTAATTCTGACAGCAAAAACAATATCTTTGTCCTATAAATATAATTGTTTCTGTTATATGACAATGGTATTAATATTAATTATAGTAGTATGATAACCATGTTAATGATGATAAAAAATATGAAATATAAAAAAACCTAATAATAATAATATTATTGTTAATAATAATAATAACAATAATAATTATTTTTAATAATCATAATAATAATTTTTTTTTAAATTTGAATTTAAATAATAAAAATAATAATAATAATAATAATAATAATAATAATAATGCTATAAATATAAAAGAATAGAAAAATAATTTTAAAAAAAACTTTGGAATTATCAAAAATTAGAATGTATAAAGCCTTTAATGGGGAATTACATGAGTATTATATGAAAACATTGGAAGGCAGTTTTAAGATACTTAAATTATATGCTTATTTGCGTATAAACCCTTATATGCACATCTGCTTCTTTTTAGCCACATAAATTCTTATATGTATATACACACACACTCATACATACATGCATACACACATACATATATATATATATATATATATATATATATATGTGTGTGTGCACATTTTTATCTGTATACATAGATTTTAACATAAGCATATACACATACTCACTGTTTACATATACAATTTACATAATATATGCATACACACACATTTATATATTGATTGTTTAATTACTTAGTTTTTGGTTAAAATAAAATTAGACCAGTGAATATTTGTATTAAAAAGTGTTCAATACAATTGTAGAACTTTTGAATATTTTCCATTTTCCAGAGTTATTACGTGACATAGGATTCTACTATGAGTGGTGTCCTCAAGCAAATTGCAATAACAGATTTTACCATTTATTGTTTTTTTTTTTAAGAATGCTCACATAGCAGTGGTTTTTTTTTTGGCGGGGGGGGGGGGGGTTAACGCTCATGTGGCAGGGAATTTTTGAACGTGCAATTTTTAAAATTACAAGAAATTATGTTTTCATTCATAGTTGTATGAACCTAAGAGGTATTTTTTACTATGGTTACACTTAGTCATAATTTCTGTTCTTTCATTCAATAGTTCATTTTTGTTTGGAAATAGCATAATCTCTAACTTTTCTTCCTTGCACGGTCTATATATTTTGTCACCGTTGTAAGGCTTGGCTGTTTTCACTATACTTCACATCTGGGTCTTTTCCATATTTTGATTTCAATTTCCATACATGGCTAGCCAATTTTGTACAGTTTTCTATTTTAAATAAAGACTTGTGATTGAACCACCTGGTATTAAAGGTGTCTTTGGTTGATCCAAAATATATTTTATTTTGGCCATTTAAGTCATGTATTTTTGTTTTGAAAATAACTTATTTTGTATAACAAGATCCTTGAAGTGGGCATTTATTTTTCTCCCTGCAGTTACATTCTTTATTAGTGGTATTGTTTTGTACTAAGAAAATCTGACCATAAAAACATTTTACAATATAATTCTCAACCAAACAGACAAACAAAAAATGAAAATAGAAAACAAAACATTATCTGGTTCAACCCACCATTTAATTTAGAGGTAAAGACCAAAATAGGACAAATATTTTTTAAACTCATAGATATTTTCTAAAAGGCTCAGAACTAAGCCAAATTTTCAATAGAAATGCAATCAAGCTAAGTTGTAGTTTAGATAGTTTCATAAAAAAACAAAATACCAGAAATTTAGATAGCATTGTACAAAACATATTCATGCTCAGAATTTTATCTGACCAATACAAATGCAGAAGAACCTTTATCTCTTTATAGAGATAAAGGTTCTGCATTTCAAAGGCATTTGACAAAGTATAACACAAAGACTTGATAGAGATGCTTGACGACCTCCTCGACATTTTCTGAAAAGATGCTAGCATAATCAAGAATCTATGTTGGCAGCAAACCACTTGTGTACGGATAGGAAGTGAACTCAGCAGGTATGCAAAAATAGAAAAATAGACAAGGATGTGTTTTTTCACCAGAACTTTTCAACCTGTACAGAGAGAAATAAAAGCCATGCCAGGATTCATCATTGGCAGCCACAATCTCAACAATATCAGATATGTGGATGACACGGTGCTGATAGCAGACAGGAAAAGGAAAATGCAAGACCTTCTAAAGAAGGTAGCAAAAGAAAGTGAGAAGAAAGGACTGAGCATGAACTTAAAAAAAACTGAATGTATGATCATCAGTAAAAAGAGGAGCCCAATATGCCAATTACAAGTTAGAAAAACTAAAATAAAACAAGTAAAAAAATTCAAATACCTGGAAAGTATTTTGACACAGAATGGAAAGTGTGACATAAAGATCCAATGACGCATGGCCAAAGATGTATTTCAGAAGCTAACCAGAGTACTTAAAGACATGAAAATTTCATTAAAAGCAAAGAAAAGATTGCTGGATTGCTATGTGATATCTGTCCTTCTGGATAGAAGTAAATGCTGAACAATCTCATCAAAGATGAAGGAGAGGCTTGAGGCAGCAGAAATGTGGTTTATAAACATTACTATAGTAGATACTCTTATTTGAAATAGAGGCCCTATATATATATATATATATATATATATAATTTCATTTGTAAATGAGTTATTATGCAACCTAGGTTTTTACCATCTGGTGTGTTCAGGCAATTTACAACAGTTATTGTAAATTGTCCGAAGACACCAGATGGTAGAAACCTGGGTTGCGTAATAACTTATTTACAAATGAAAAAATATTCAAAAGTTCTACAATATAATTGTATTGAACACTTTTTAATTCAACTGTGTACTGGTCAAATTTAATTATGACCAAAAACTAAGTAATTAAATAATATATATGTATTAAAAGGTGTTTGAGTTTTGTTTAACAGCATATCAACCTCTGTATGTTACTTAGTGCCAAAAAGGTGGGTTTTTAGGGTATGTTTTTAAATCTTCAATTATAGTGAGAAGGTTGATTGAGACAGATTTTGATGAAAAAGTTTTTTTTTAGAAAACTTAAGATGTCTTCTGGTTTTGTATTTTTGAAAAAGTCCTTTAAAATGAAAGAAAGGTTTGGTTCATTTTGTTTTATGGCATATCAACCTCAATAGGTTATTAAATGCCAACAAGATCTTTACGATACATTCGTTATGAATAGAATACGTATTTTTTTGTAAAAAATTAGTTTGTATAAGGTTTCATTGACGTATTTTTGTAAAGAGGGTTTCATTGAGAGACAGATGTATTACTGATATACATATTTTTTCTTCAAAAATATATTTGCTGTTAATATCTATTTTTCTTCAAAAATGCATTGTTGGTAATATTTTCCTTCATAAATATATTGTTGGTAATATTTTTTCTTTCAAAAATGTATTACTGGTAATATTTTCTTCTTCAAAAAAGTATTGCTGGAATTTTCACTGTAAAAACCTATTTTAAAACTTTCATAATGTTTTGACCCCAGCTTGGAGGTCAACTATTTGCTCATAGCTAGGACCCTAACAGATGCTACCATCCTGGGTCAGGGTGAACCTGGGGACAACAGCAATTAAGAGGTGGTTCCATGCTCCTCAAAACTTCCCAGTTAGAGGCCTTGCTGTCAGATAAAGTTTATTGTCAAACCCAGGACCCAGACATAGCCAGGATGCTATAAAAGGTGTATTTAGGCAGCAATAATTCATCCAAACAAGTTTTATTAAATTCCATCAACAAGGTCTGTCTATTCAAGTCTTTATTATAGCTTTACAATTTTTCAATGTATTGTTGTACATCAGGATTGAGATTATATATTGAGGTTATGAATAAATTGTCAATAGCTCATGTTTTATTCTTGTTATATTCACGTATTTTTAACTATTACATTCATTGTCAAGAAATGAGTGTTGTCAATATAGCAAACAAGATTTATTTGACTAAATTCAGGTTCAGATTGTTGAAAGTTACATCATTTTATAAACCCACACAAGATAAATAGGAAACCTATCCTGAACTCAGCCACAAACAGACACTTAACCCTAAGACCTTAAAAAGGTCAACAGAACTCAAATTACAGACCAACCCCTCTAACACCCCAAAAAAAAAATACAAATCCAACACAAATAAACGGTCTTTTCAACTAGATAATTCTCATTTCAAAAAAATCACCTGAAGATGAAGCAGTCCACATATAGGGCTAGCTTCAAAACCCAAAAATTTTTGTGTAGTGATACTATGAATTTATAAACCATTGTAACAACTATTACACTCTCTCTCTCTCTATATATATATATATATAATGTGTGTGTGTGTGGTGTCTATCCAGAATGTCTCCAGGTCATTTGAATATCTTGAGAACTGATTGAACAAGCAATCTCTCATGGGGTGTTGCAGCAGCATATATATGAGAGATCCTAAAGAAAATAGTTTGAAGGTACTAAGGTGCAACTACCTAAGTAGAAATTTGGGGGTAATTTTTTGCATTAAAAAGCAAAATTCAATCTTGTGTTTTTATATATATATATATGTGTGTGTGTGTGTGTGTAAAACACAGGCATTATATATAAAAATGGATTTGTCTGTGTGTGTGTGTGTTTGTGTGTCTCCATTCTAACAAACCATACTCCTCCAAAACCCTTGGTTTGATTTCAACCAAAATTGGGTTGCTTGTCAATCATGACAGGAACCTTTGATGTATGCAAAAAATTTTCAAATTGATTTACAAGGTAGGACAGAAATCACCAAATGCTTATAATTTACAAACTCTTCTCCTCCAAGACACCTTATGCAAAAATCAGGTAACTTGTAGATCAAGGTTCAACCTTTGATGTATACAAAAAGTTTTCAAATCGATGTACAGGATTCATCAAAAATCAATGACAAACATAATTTCAGGTTGTCTTTTGCACACTTTTATGCATTTCTCTAAGATTTTTCAATCAAACTGAACCAAAATTGAGTCACTGGTAGATCAAGGTCTGATGCCTTGATATGTGAACAAAAAGTTTCTGTTGACACATAGGGTGCTGCAAAAATTTATGAAAAAATGTTGCTTCTTGCAATCATTTATTTCTCTGAATTGCTTAGTTGTATTCCAACAAAAATTGGGTCTTTTTTTTAACTTCTACCTTATCATATGCCATAACAATTTCATATTTGCTACAAGGTGCCAACCCCTCTGACATTGCAGGGACAATGCATCCACTTCTTCTGCATCACGTCATTGCATCACATTACAGGCTCCCATAATGCCCGCCCTCATTCTTCCCAGTGTTCATACATTATTCCTGTTTATTGGCAAAATTGACCAAGCATGAATTCCATTTTAGGAATACAACAAAAACCAGTACTAACTTTGCATTTTTTTAACTTACGCATCACACTGGAGCTTTTTGAATAAGCACTTAACTTTACCATTTTAACATAATCACTAAAAAACCCTGAGCAATGCTGGGCTATACAGCTAGTGTGTGTGGGTGTATGTATGTATATATATATATATATATATATATAAGCTAAATATTGACATTGGTTAAAAAAAGTGCTCAATGCACACCCAACATAAATGAACTGAATATGCAGAACTAATGATATGATAAAGAACAGAACACACACCACTTAATTGCTACCCAGGTTTTGACCACTCAGGTCTATTCAGGCAAGCAGTGGTCTGCATGTTCAAGGTGCTTGCTTATATAGATGTTAACCGAAATATTTATTGAAAAGGAAGAGAGCTTTCTTATGCATATGACAAAAGAGAGTGGGGAATCTTCTCGTGCCTATGACTGCTGGAACTCCCACAGAAGAGGAGGTAAACACACACTAATGCCCTTAGCCAGGTTTGTATAATCCCAAAACATACTTTCTTGAAAGCCTACACCCCATCATAACTTCAGACCCTTTATTCAATAAATTTTTCTGACCTGGGTATATAACAACAGCTATTTTTTCTCCTGGCACAACCTGCAAACCTCGTCACCAACACTATACGGCCAGAACTTCCTAAGTATACCCCATTTCACATTGGGGCTTCGATTGTTTGTTTCCTTCAACTCCCACATGTGGCTGGTGAGTCTGGTACAGTTCTTGTGTCTTTCCAACCTGAATGAAGACTTATGATTATACCACCTTTGCTTAAAGCTGCCAGCTGTGCATCCCATATAAATCTTTTCTGCCCTTTGAATTTTCCACCTCATCTTTATACACCACACCTTCAGTTTTACAAGCACCACCTAGTGGTAATTGCTCTGGTCCCTGCAGTTTTATAAGTAACCAACATTTTCATTCTCCATGTTACCCTTGTAGTTCTTGGCATTTTGTCTTTTTACAGCTTTATCTAAGTTACTGGTACAGCTGTAACTCAGTTTCACTGTATTTTTGTTAAAGATCTTTTGCAATTCAGAGAACTTGAGGAAGTATTTTTTCTAATATTTTACAAAATACCTTCTCAATATTAGTTTTCACCTTTGAATTAAAAGCGGGTTGAACCAGATAACATTTCTTGGCTTATTATTACTTTGTACCTGTTGGTTCATAGTAGGTTTAAATATGAACTTTGAATTGTGCCTCTCCCTTTTTCAATGCCAACTCATACTCCTTCTTCCCTTCAAATATTTCGATAAAAAAAAATTTCTTTATAACCTACACTCAATACCTTTAGGGATGTGCTCAATTTTGCTTGCTGGGTGGTTGGACATGGCATTCACAGAGACAGTACTGTTATTCACATCTAAATACTGTACCACTTTTCTATTCATGTCAACCTCAATATTAAAGCCAAGGTTCTTGAAGATTTGGAACAGTGCCTTTCTGATTTTGTCATTTTCCCTTCTATTATCAGGCACTACCATGAGTCTGATACCTCTGTAAAGCTCATGGTCGTCTGTATGCATCAATCCATTTAATTTACTCAACACATATAATCCAATCAATTCAGAAACCTCTGCACCATCAAATTACCCTTGTGGTACATCAAAAGAGCCCCTGTTGGATTTCTTAAGTATAAAAATTAAGATGTATAGATGAAAATAATAATGAAATATATAATACTAATAATAAATTATTTTTCTCTTCCCCTTATTTTATTTCTCTTTATATTTTTTTATTATTTTGTGTGTGTTATTATTGTATGCTTATATAGTTTTTGTCTGTTTGCTTATTTTGAGTATGTTTATATCCTTCCTTCCTTTTTGTTTCTGCATACATTCTCTCTTTAAAGTTTTTGTTGTGTGATTTGATGTATGTGTTCTTTGTTTTGTGTCTTTGTAGTGTGTGTGTGTGTGTGTATATATGATCTGATGTATGTATGTATTAAATTTTTGACACTCCCAACTAGAGTGTAAACACATTTTTGTTGCAAGTAACTGATTTCCCCTCTGTTAAAAACTTTTTTTTTAATGTTCTGGTTAAAATTAATTTTCATTTATTTTCCATGGTCTGAATGAAGCAGTTTGTAATCTTACTACTGCTGAAATAAATTCTGGATTTATAACCGTTTAAATATATGTGTTGAGTTTTCCTCTCAATATTTCAGTTTATATATATATATATATATATATATATATAATGGTATGCTATGAGAAAATTGCTCTTTATCCAGGATAGACCATATATAAATATATGTAATGTGGACATAGGTATCATCACTGGATGGTAACATTCTGGTTCATACTTAAACACAATCATCAGACTATGAAACAGATGTCATTATTTAATGTTAATACCTATAATTACATTCATTCTATATTTAGTAGTGAGCATAAAGATCAGAACGATGTTTAGAAAAAGTTTGAATATGAAATAACTTTTTATTTTAAAGCTTCATAGAACATATTATCAAGGAAAAATAAGGATATAAAGGTAAATTATATAATTCCAAAATATAAAGCTCAATAAACTTATTTTGATAAAGTTATAAGAATAATTATATAACATTCGAAAAAAATAGATGATCAAAATCATACTATTATAATGGATACATCATATCCAAATGAAAATAGCATCATTAGTACTTGGTGTGAAAAACCTTTACTTTCAATAACAGTTTGACATCTTTTGCTACATAAGCAAATTAATGTCTTGCATTTATTAACGAATATTTTCTCCCATTCTCCTTTCAAATTAGTCCATAGTTCTTTGATGTTTGTTGGATTCTTTTCCTTAGCTCTTTCATTTAGTAACTTTCAAACATTCTCAATACGATTCATGTCTGGGCTTTGAGCAGGCCACTCCATAACAGGAACATAATCCTCAGAAAGAAATGTCTTAACAGACTTCGCTGTTTTAAAATTGTGTGCCTTGATATTTTAATACCAAGGTTAGTATTATCTCTTTTTTATTCTTTACTAATTTTTACCAGATTTTTTTTGCCATGTTTACAATGCAAGAGCCAGTGTAATTTAGTAAAATACTCGATTTTATATTCTTACACTAAAAAAATTTTCAATAATGCAAAATAATTATTAAATTTTATGGATTTATTTAATCATTCTGATGTTTTTGATCATCTATTTTTTTCAAATGATATATAATTATTCTTATAACTTTATCAAAATAAGTTTATTAAACTTTATATTTTGGAATCATATAATTTACTTTTATATCCTTTTTTTTTCCTTGATAAAATGTTCTTTGAAGCTATAAAATAAGAAGTTATTTCATATTCAGACTTTTTCTTAACATCATTCTGATCTTTATGCTCACTATTGTGTGTGTGTGTGTGTATGTATATATATATATATATATATATGCAGCTATATAAATATTTTTCTGGTGTTAATACAACAGTGCTCAATGTAATATAACAGCTATTAATTATATATTGATAAATATACACATCTTACATCTATAGCACAACTCGGAATTTCATGCCCTATGTAATCATCAGGTGCATATACTGACTGTTCTGGGATTTGAATTTTTGATTCTTATGAGTCAAGGGTGATTATAAGATTATATTATAAAACAGTAAAACAATGACAATTTTGCTAAAATCTTATGAGAAAGTAATCTCTCTTTATATTGGTAAGTTTAGAAAGGTTCCTCTTAAATAATTTGTTGAACTGATGAAACTTTATATAAACAGTCCAATTATCTTTAACCTTTGTGCCACAAAAAAATGTGTCAAAAGAATGGTTTTTCTTTTGACACTGCTATTATTTTAAGTACCTTCACTCCTTGTCAGTGTTTATTGTTTTAAAAAGTGAAGATTAGATTTTTAATAGAACCTAAATATATGAAAATAAATTTACACATTTTCTTTGTTCTTGAGAATTTTCAACAAAAATAATAAACACTTGATTAGATTTTTTATTGGAATGGTTGGCAAAACATTGACAATCAATTGGAACTTTATTAAATGGTAAATAATAAGGATTTCCTTGTAGTTTGTTTACATTTATTTTAATTTTAATTTAATATTTATAAATTTATGAATAACAATTATTTTCATATTTATTTTTTTATAAATTGGTAATTAATAAGGGTTTCCTTATAGTTTGTTTACATATTTTAATAATTTAATATTTATAAATTTATGAATAACAATTATTTTCATATTTATTTTTTTATAAATTGGTAATTAATAAGGGTTTCCTTATAGTTTGTTTACATATTTTAATAATTTAATATTTATAAATTTATGAATAACAATTATTTTCAAATTTATTTTTTTATAAATTGGTAATTAATAAGGGTTTACTAATAGTTTGTTTACATATTTTAATAATTTAATATTTATAAATTTATGAATAACAATTATTTTCAAATTTATTTTTTTATAAATTGGTAATTAATAAGGGTTTCCTTATAGTTTGTTTACATATTTTAATAATTTAATATTTATAAATTTATGAATAACAATTATTTTCAAATTTATTTTTTTATAAATTGGTAATTAATAAGGGTTTCCTTATAGTTTGTTTACATATTTTAATAATTTAATATTTATAAATTTATGAATAACAATTATTTTCAAATTTATTTTTTTATAAATTGGTAATTAATAAGGGTTTCCTTATAGTTTGTTTACATATTTTAATAATTTAATATTTATAAATTTATGAATAACAATTATTTTCAAATTTATTTTTTTATAAATTGGTAATTAATAAGGGTTTCCTTATAGTTTGTTTACATATTTTAATAATTTAATATTTATAAATTTATGAATAACAATTATTTTCATATTTATTTTTTTATAAATTGGTAATTAATAAGGGTTTCCTTATAGTTTGTTTACATATTTTAATAATTTAAT
This sequence comes from Ascarosepion bandense, assembly GCA_037127315.1. NCBI lineage: Eukaryota > Metazoa > Mollusca > Cephalopoda > Sepiida > Sepiidae > Ascarosepion > Ascarosepion bandense. The sequence goes on from JBBBDQ010001092.1 coordinate 1,344,996, forward strand.
GTTTATAAATTTATGAATAACATTTTCATATTTATTTCTTTATAAATTGTCGAATGATAAATATTGCATTGCATTAATTTGAATACATTGCTTTAGTTTTTAAAATTTTGTAAATATAAAATTATTCTTGTGAATAAACTAATAAATAAATATTGTTTAATATTTTTTTGAATTTTTAAGGAAAATGTATAAATTTATTATATGTTTGGGTTTTATTACAGTTCTAATATCTTTTATTAAAAGAATAAATATTTCCAAGGAGTGAATGTAGTTACAATGATAGTGGTGTCAAGGGAATAACTATTGTTTTGACACACTGTATTTTGTGAGCACAAAGGTTAAAGATTGCCAACAGACACTCTTTAATATAACTGTTATTTTATATTATAGAAATTTAGTTGTTACCTTTTTTCTCTTTAAATTATTAGTTATGCGATGAGATAAAAATGCCACCTGTTAGAAAGGAGGAAAGATTATTTGGCTAAAAGAAGAAAGGATTAGTGGCCAAGAAATTGTCTCTTAACTCAAGTGTTCAAAGACAATGGTTACTGACTTTTTTGGTAAATTCAGACTATTGTGAAGAAAGTGGTCACAATGAGAGATAATAGAGTTGTCAGAAAAGTAGCCAGCAACTCGGTTACATCAAGTGCAAAAATTCAACAATTTTCTGCAATTTGATGTGTCTCAATGGACTGTGTGACAAAAGTTGATGTACTAACCCAAGCTAAAATTCTCAAGACCAAGAAAATCACTGTGTCTTACAAAACTCCAAAAGCAAAAATGACTGATTTAGGCCTAAAGAAAACTGTCACTGTGTTCCAATGGTGAAAATATAATGGTTTGGGCAGCTTTTCGATCATTTCATCTGCACTTGGACTAAAAGTGTCAGATATTAAAATATTTGTTTTCGGTACATTGTTTCTTTATGCAGTAGAAGTTGTGGATGCCAGTTGGAAGTTCTAACAAAACATTGCTCCAATTCAATGAGCTCAAGGCAAAACACAATGATTGAAAAACAACATCATTGTTGTTGGCCAGCACATTTTTTGACTTCAATTTAATTTGAGATCCTGCAAGGTCACCTTGCTTGTAAGGTGGACATTAATACCATTCAATCATTACAATTCAAGAAAGTCAAAATTTCTAGAAATATTTTTATGTTAATTATTCTGATGAACTTTTCTCTGATACTTAGATTTTATAAATTTAAGTGTCATACTAGATTGGCAGTTAGGTCATTTTCTGTCACTTTCCTATTACTGTAATATAGCTTCCCTATTGTCTTTTCTATAAATATTATCAAGGTAATTGTTCAGATAAGATTTCTTTTTTAGTACCTAGACTTTAAGAATTTAAGCACAGTAATAGATTGGCAGTTAGGTTCCATTATTTTACAGTTGAAATGGCTAAATGTAACCATAATTTCTATGCTAACTTCTTTTTCTGTACTTCTCACTCGTGAAACTTTTTCAGATTCTTGCTGTCCAGTCAATTTTGAGCTTCAAAAATTTAAATGTAATGTCAATCGTTATCTTCTGTCTTAATTTCTGATCTTGCTTGGAGTGAAATAGTTAAAAAAAAAAAGTGCATTACACAAATTATACTAGTGCATTGAAAAAGTTAGGTGTTGCTACAGATTATTAAAAATACCTTTGATATTCTCTTACTGATCATGTAATTTTGCAAAAACAGTTTTTGTCTGTTGTGTTTTAAAAAAAAGTTAATGAAAAAGTAGTTTTCAAAATAATTACTTGCAAAAAAAAAATTTATGTATGCAAAAATCATAACACCAAATTAGTTGAAAAATAGAAAATATTTAACCATATTAAACAATAATAGTAATAGATCATAACATTAGGGTGTGGAAAAGTTTTTAGCTCACACCATTTCCCAAAATCTGACCAAACCAGAATTTTACAGGGACAGGCTTCTTGGTTAGGCTGAGAATTTTTCAGTACCTCCTCATATATGAAAATAATATTGAAATATATATATATATAAAACAAGCATTACATGCAAAATGTGAAAACTTCAAATAGTTGTGTGTAGTAGTAATTTTATTTCATCTGTTACATATCTACAATTTTGTATTTCCAATAAATAGCTATTAAGTAATATCTTTTATTCCGAACAAATCACGTGTGACAAGCTATGACCAATGGTCACGCACTTATTTTTACAATTATATAAACATTCATTTACTCTTACCCTACAAACAAAAGAAAGTGCATTGTTTTCAACACTACAAGAAATCAAAGTGTAATAATGGTATATCCGAGGCTACAGAGTGCAAGTTTTATTTGTTGAATTGCTTTTAAGATGAGAATTTTTAGGACAATATTAAATATTTACTAAGCTTGGCTTAGTCTGGCAGAAGGCCACATATAAAAGAGCTCTTCATGAAGGTTAAAATCACAACATAGGTTTGTTAATTATTACTCTACATTGTTAGCCATTTTAGGCCAAAATAAATAAGGCTACTGATTTGAAGCAGATGTGTATCTACATCAATAAATTTATAGCCTAAGGATGAAAAAAATATTTTGTTTTGCTCAACAAAAATATTCAAATGTTCATTTTTAAACATTTTTTTTTTTTGGCAGTAAACTTAACATAATGCTTCTCCTTGAGAAAAAGCAGATGAAATTTCATCTAATAACTATGCCAGGCTATGGATTTATTGATCCACCTTATGAGTCTGATTTCCTGAAAAAGTGTTTTAACAAAAAGATTTTATAAATTTCAAATGAATGCACAATGTTTACTGATTATCATTTCTTGTAGAGAAACATACAAATACAAAGTATGTAGATAGATAGATTAGAACAGACCGAGATGGATAGATAGATAGATTGGAACAGACCGAGATGGATAGATAGATAGATTGGAACAGACCGAGATAGATAGATAGATAGATTGGAACAGACCGAGATAGATAGATAGATTGGAACAGACCGAGATGGATAGATAGATAGATTGGAACAGACCGAGATGGATAGATAAATAGATTGGAACAGACCGAGATGGATAGATAGATAGATTGGAACAGACCGAGATGGATAGATAGATAGATAGATTGGAACAGACCGAGATGGATAGATAGATAGATAGATTGGAACAGACCGATATGGATAGATAGATAGATAGATTGGAACAGACCGAGATGGATAGATAGATAGATTGGAACAGACTGAAATAGATAGATAGATATGAAAGAACTGAAATAGATAATTAGATAGATAGATATAAATGAACTGAGATATGAGCAAACTCAGATAGATAGATAGATAGATAGATAGATATGAACAAACTGAGATAGATATGAGCGAACTCAGATAGATAGATAGATATGAACAAACTGAGATAGATATGAGCGAACTCAGATAGATAGATAGATAGATATGAACGAACTCAGATAGATAGATATGAACGAACTCAAATAGATAGATAGATAGATAGATATGAACAAACTCAGATAGATAGATATGAACGAACTCAAATAGATAGATAGATAGATAGATATGAACAAACTGAGATAGATAGATATGAACGAACTCAAATAGATAGATAGATATGAACGAACTCAGATAGATAGATAGATAGATATGAACGAACTCAGATAGATAGATAGATAGATATGAACGAACTCAGATAGATAGATAGATAGATATGAACGAACTCAGATAGATAGATAGATAGATATGAACGAACTCAGATAGATAGATAGATAGATATGAACGAACTCAGATAGATAGATAGATAGATATGAACGAACTCAGATAGATAGATAGATAGGAATGAACTCAAATAGATATATATATATAGATAGATATGAACGAACTCAAATAGATAGATAGATAAATAGATAGATATGAACGAACTCTGATAGATAGATAGATAATTAGATAGATAGGAACGAACTCAAGTAGATAGATAGATAGGAACAAACTCAAATAGATAGATACATAGATATGAACGAACTCAAATAGATAGATAGATAGATATGAACGAACTCAAATAGATAGATATGAACGAACTCAAATAGATAGATATGAACGAACTCAAATAGATAGATAGATAGATATGAATGAACTCAAATAGATAAATAGATATGAACGAACTCAAATAGATAGATAGATAGATATGAATGAACTCAAATAGATAAATAGATATGAACGAACTCAAATAGATAGATAGATATGAACGAACTCAAATAGATAGATAGATAGATATGAACGAACTCAAATAGATAGATAGATAGATATGAACGAACTCAAATAGATAGATAGATAGATATGAACAAACTCAAATTGATAGATAGATAGATATGAACAAACTCAAATTGATAGATAGATAGATATGAACGAACTCAAATAGATAGATAGATATGAGCAAACTCAAATAGATAGATATGAACGAACTCAAATAGATAGATAGATAGATATGAACGAACTCAAATAGATAGATAGATATGAACAAACTCAAATTGATAGATAGATAGATATGAACAAACTCAAATTGATAGATAGATAGATATGAACAAACTCAAATTGATAGATAGATAGATATGAACAAACTCAAATTGATAGATAGATATGAACAAACTCAAATTGATAGATAGATAGATATGAACAAACTCAAATTGATAGATAGATAGATATGAACAAACTCAGATAGATAGATAGATAGATATGAACGAACTCAGATAGATAGATAGATAGATATGAACGAACTCAGATAGATAGATAGATAGATATGAACGAACTCAGATAGATAGATAGATAGATATGAACGAACTCAGATAGATAGATAGATAGATATGAACGAACTCAGATAGATAGATAGATAGATATGAACGAACTCAGATAGATAGATAGATAGATATGAACGAACTCAGATAGATAGATAGATAGGAATGAACTCAAATAGATATATATATATAGATAGATATGAACGAACTCAAATAGATAGATAGATAAATAGATAGATATGAACGAACTCTGATAGATAGATAGATAATTAGATAGATAGGAACGAACTCACGTAGATAGATAGATAGGAACGAACTCAAATAGATAGATACATAGATATGAACGAACTCAAATAGATAGATAGATAGATATGAACGAACTCAAATAGATAGATATGAACGAACTCAAATAGATAGATATGAACGAACTCAAATAGATAGATAGATAGATATGAATGAACTCAAATAGATAAATAGATATGAACGAACTCAAATAGATAGATAGATAGATATGAATGAACTCAAATAGATAAATAGATATGAACGAACTCAAATAGATAGATAGATATGAACGAACTCAAATAGATAGATAGATAGATATGAACGAACTCAAATAGATAGATAGATAGATATGAACAAACTCAAATTGATAGATAGATAGATATGAACAAACTCAAATTGATAGATAGATAGATATGAACGAACTCAAATAGATAGATAGATATGAACAAACTCAAATAGATAGATATGAACGAACTCAAATAGATAGATAGATAGATATGAACGAACTCAAATAGATAGATAGATATGAACAAACTCAAATTGATAGATAGATAGATATATGAACAAACTCAAATTGATAGATAGATATGAACAAACTCAAATTGATAGATAGATAGATATGAACAAACTCAAATTGATAGATAGATATGAACAAACTCAAATTGATAGATAGATAGATATGAACAAACTCAAATTGATAGATAGATAGATATGAACAAACTCAAATTGATAGATAGATAGAAATTGAACAAACTCAGATAGATAGATATGAACAAACTCAAATTGATAGATAGATAGATATGAACAAATCGATAAAATGATTAGTATATAGATAGATATGAACAAACTCAAATTGATAGATAGATAGATATGAACAAACTCAAATTGATAGATAGATAGATATGAACAAACTCAAATTGATAGAAATTAGATAGATATGAACAAACTCAAATTGATAGATAGATAGATATGAACAAACTCAAATTGATAGATAGATAGATATGAACAAACTCAAATTGATAGATAAACAGATAGATAGATAGATATGAACAAACTCAAATTGATAGATAGATAGATAGATAGATATGAACAAACTCAAATTGATAGATAGATAGATAGATAGAAATAGACTAGATATGAAATATGATAGATATAGACAAACTCAAAGATAGATAGATAGAACAAACTCATGATAGATAGATATGAACAAACTCATGATAGATAGATAGATATGAACAAACTATGATAGATAGATAGATATGAACAAACTCAAATTGATAGATAGATAGATAGATAAAGATAAATAGAAATAAAGATAGATAGATATGAACAAACTCAAATTGAAATAGATAGATAGATATGAACAAACTCAAATTGAAATGATAGATAGATATGAACAAACTCAAATTGATAGATAGATAGATATGAACAAACTCAAATTGATAGATAAATTGATAGAACAAATCAAATTGATAGATAGATATGAACAAACTCAAATTGAAATAAAGATAGATAGATATGAACAAACTCAAATTGATAGATAGATAGATATGAACAAACTCAAATTGATAGATATAGATATGAACAAACTCAAATTGATAGATAGATAGATATGAACAAACTCAAATTGATAGATAGATGAACAAACTCAAATTGATAGATAGAAATAGATATGAACAAACTCAAATTGATAGATAGATAGATAGAACAAACTCAAATTGATAGATAGATAGATATGAACGAACTCAAATAGATAGATAGATATGAACAAACTCAAATAGATAGATATGAACAAACTCAAATAGATAGATATGAACGAACTCAAATAGATAGATAGATAGATATGAACAAACTCAAATTGATAGATAGATAGATAGATATGAACAAACTCAAATTGATAGATAGATAGATATGAACAAACTCAAATTGATAGATAGATAGATATGAACAAACTCAAATTGATAGATAGATATGAACAAACTCAAATTGATAGATAGATATGAACAAACTCAAATTGATAGATAGATAGATATGAACAAACTCAAATTGATAGATAGATATGAACAAACTCAAATTGATAGATAGATAGATATGAACAAACTCAAATTGATAGATAGATAGATATGAACAAACTCAAATTGATAGATAGATAGATATGAACAAACTCAAATTGATAGATAGATAGATATGAACAAACTCAAATTGATAGATAGATAGATATGAACAAACTCAAATTGATAGATAGATAGATATGAACAAACTCAAATTGATAGATAGATAGATATGAACAAACTCAAATTGATAGATAGATAGATATGAACAAACTCAAATTGATAGATAGATATGAACAAACTCAAATTGATAGATAGATAGATATGAACAAACTCAAATTGATAGATAGATATGAACAAACTCAAATTGATAGATAGATATGAACAAACTCAAATTGATAGATAGATATGAACAAACTCAAATTGATAGATAGATATGAACAAACTCAAATTGATAGATAGATATGAACAAACTCAAATTGATAGATAGATATGAACAAACTCAAATTGATAGATAGATATGAACGAACTCAGATAGATAGATAGATAGATATGAACGAACTCAGATAGATAGATAGATAGATATGAACGAACTCAGATAGATAGATAGATAGATATGAACGAACTCAGATAGATAGATAGATAGATATGAACGAACTCAGATAGATAGATAGATAGATATGAACGAACTCAGATAGATAGATATGAACGAACTCAGATAGATAGATATGAACGAACTCAGATAGATAGATATGAACGAACTCAGATAGATAGATAGATAGATATGAACGAACTCAGATAGATAGATAGATATGAACGAACTCAGATAGATAGATAGATAGATATGAACGAACTCAGATAGATAGATAGATATGAACGAACTCAGATAGATAGATAGATAGGAATGAACTCAAATAGATATATATATATATATAGATAGATATGAACGAACTCAAATAGATAGATAGATAATTAGATAGATAGGAACGAACTCAAGTAGATAGATAGATAGGAACGAACTCAAGTAGATAGATAGATAGGAACGAACTCAAGTAGATAGATAGATAGGAACGAACTCAAATAGATAGATACATAGATATGAACGAACTCAAATAGATAGATAGATAGATATGAACGAACTCAAATAGATAGATATGAACGAACTCAAATAGATAGATATGAACGAACTCAAATAGATAGATAGATAGATATGAATGAACTCAAATAGATAAATAGATATGAACGAACTCAAATAGATAGATAGATATGAATGAACTCAAATAGATAAATAGATATGAACGAACTCAAATAGATAGATAGATATGAACGAACTCAAATAGATAGTTAGATAGATATGAACGAACTCAAATAGATAGATAGATAGATATGAACGAACTCAAATAGATAGATAGATAGATATGAACAAACTCAAATTGATAGATAGATAGATATGAACAAACTCAAATTGATAGATAGATAGATATGAACGAATTCAAATAGATAGATAGATATGAACAAACTCAAATAGATAGATGTGAACGAACTCAAATAGATAGATAGATAGATATGAACGAACTCAAATAGATAGATAGATATGAACAAACTCAAATTGATAGATAGATAGATATGAACAAACTCAAATTGATAGATAGATAGATATGAACAAACTCAAATTGATAGATAGATAGATAGATATGAACAAACTCAAATTGATAGATAGATAGATATGAACAAACTCAAATTGATAGATAGATATGAACAAACTCAAATTGATAGATAGATAGATATGAACAAACTCAAATTGATAGATAGATATGAACAAACTCAAATTGATAGATAGATAGATATGAACAAACTCAAATTGATAGATAGATAGATATGAACAAACTCAAATTGATAGATAGATAGATATGAACAAACTCAAATTGATAGATAGATAGATATGAACAAACTCAAATTGATAGATAGATAGATATGAACAAACTCAAATTGATAGATAGATAGATATGAACAAACTCAAATTGATAGATAGATAGATATGAACAAACTCAAATTGATAGATATGAACAAACTCAAATTGATAGATAGATAGATATGAACAAACTCAAATTGATAGATAGATAGATATGAACAAACTCAAATTGATAGATAGATAGATATGAACAAACTCAAATTGATAGATAGATAGATATGAACAAACTCAAATTGATAGATAGATAGATATGAACAAACTCAAATTGATAGATAGATAGATATGAACAAACTCAAATTGATAGATAGATATGAACAAACTCAAATTGATAGATAGATATGAACAAACTCAAATTGATAGATAGATATGAACAAACTCAAATTGATAGGTAGATATGAACAAACTCAATTGGTAGATAGATATGAACAAACTCAAATTGATAGATAGATAGATATGAAATAAATCAAATTGATAGATAGATAGATATGAACAAACTCAAATTGATAGATAGATAGATATGAACAAACTCAAATTGATAGATAGATAGATATGACCAAACTCAAATTGATAGATAGATAGATATGAATAAACTCAAATTGATAGATAGATAGATATGAACAAACTAAATTGATAGATAGATAGATAAGTGAACAAACTCAATTGATAGATAGATAGACAGGAACAAACTCAAATTGATAGATAGATAGATATGAACAAATCAATTGATAGATAGATAGATAGATAGATAGATATGAACAAACTCAATTGATAGATAGATAGATAGATAGATAGATAGATAAGGAACAAACTAAATTGATAGATAGATAGATAGATATGAATAAACTCAAATTGATAGATAGATATGAACAAACTCAATTGATAGATAGATAGATGAACAAAATCAAATTGATAGATAGATAGATAAGTGAACAAACTCAAATTGATAGATAGATAGACATGAATGAATGAAATTGATAGATAGATAGATAGATATGAACAAACTCAAATTGATAGATAGATAGATATGAAATAAACCCAAATTGATAGATAGATAGATATGAACAAACTCAAATAGATAGATATGAACAAACTCTCATAAATAGATAGATATGAACGAACTCAAATAGATAGATAGATAGATATGAACGAACTCAAATAGATAGATAGATATGAACAAATCAAAAATTGATAGATAGATAGATATGAACAAACTCAAATTGATAGATAGATAGATATGAATGAATGAATTGATAGATAGATAGATAGATAAGTGAACAAACTCAAATTGATAGATAGATAGATATGAACAAACTCAAATTGATAGATAGATATGAACAAACTCGATTGATAGATAGATAGATATGAACAAACTCAAATTGATAGATAGATATGAACAAACCAAATTGATAGATAGATAGATATGAAACAAACTCAAATTGATAGATAGATAGATATGAACAAACTAAATTGATAGATAGATAGATATGAATGAACCTAAATTGATAGATAGATAGATATGAACAAACTCAAATTGATAGATAGATAGATATGAATAAACTCAAATTGATAGATAGATAGATAGAACAAACTCAAATTGATAGATAGATAAGTGAACAAACTCAAATTGATAGATAGATAGATATGAACAAACTCAAATTGATAGATAGATATGAACAAACTCAATTGATAGATAGATATGAACAAACTCAAATTGATAGATAGATATGAACAAACCAAATTGATAGATAGATATGAACAAACTCAAATTGATAGATAGATATGAACAAACTAAAATTGATAGATAGATAGATATGAAACAAACTCAAATTGATAGATAGATAGATATGAACAAACGCAATTGATAGATAGATAGATATGAACAAACTCAAATTGATAGATAGATAGATATGAACAAATCAATTGATAGATAGATAGATATGAACAAACTCAAATTGATAGATAGATAGATATGAACAAACTATAAATTGATAGATAGATAGATATGAACAAACTCAAATTGATAGATAGATAGATATGAACAAACTCAAATTGATAGATAGATAGATATGAACAAACTCAAATTGATAGATAGATAGATATGAACAAACTCAAATTGATAGATAGATAGATAGATAGATAGATATGAACAAACTCAAATTGATAGATAGATAGATAGATAGATAGATAGATATGAACAAACTCAAATTGATAGATAGATAGATAGATAGATACATAAACCTGAATGATAGATAGATATGAACAAACTCAAATTGATAGATAGATAGATATGAACAAACTCAAATTGATAGATAGATAGATATGAACAAACTCAAATTGATAGATAGATAGATATGTATCAATCAAATTGATAGATAGATAGATAGATAGAATAAAATCAAATTGATAGATAGATAGATAGAACAAACCCAAATTGATAGATAGATAGATATGAATAAACCTAAATAGATAGATATGAACAACTCAAATAGATAGATATGAACGAACTCAAATAGATAGATAGATAGATATGAACAAACTAAATTGATAGATAGATAGATAGATATGAACAAACTCAAATTGATAGATAGATAGATATGAACAAACTCAAATTGATAGATAGATAGATATGAACAAACTCAAATTGATAGATAGATAGATATGAACAAACTCAAATTGATAGATAGATATGAACAAACTCAAATTGATAGATAGATAGATATGAACAAAACTCAAATTGATAGATAGATAGATATGAACAAACTCAAATTGATAGATAGATAGATAGAACAAAACCAAATTGATAGATAGATAGATATGAACAAACTCAAATTGATAGATAGATAGATATGAACAAACTCAAATTGATAGATAGATAGATATGAACAAACTCAAATTGATAGATAGATAGATATGAACAAACTCAAATTGATAGATAGATAGATATGAACAAACTCAAATTGATAGATAGATAGATAGATAGATAGATATGAACAAACTCAATTGATAGATAGATAGATAGATAGATAGATAGATATGAACAAACTCAAATTGATAGATAGATAGATAGATAGATATGAACAAACTCAAATTGATAGATAGATACACAAACTCAAATTGATAGATAGATAGATACATAAACTCAAATTGATAGATAGATAGATATGAACAAACTCAAATTGATAGATAGATAGATAAGTGAACAAACTCAAATTGATAGATAGATAGATAGATATGAACAAACTAAATTGATAGATAGATAGATATGAACAAACTCAAATTGATAGATAGATAGATATGAACAAACTCAAATAGATAGATAAGAACAAACCTAAATAGATAGATATGAACGAACTCAAATAGATAGATAGATAGATATGAACGAACCCAAATAGATAGATAGATATGAACAAACTGTTAAAATTGATAGATAGATAGATACATACATAAATTGATAGATAGATAGATAAATAAATAAATTGATAGATAGATAGATAGATATGAACAAACTCAAATTGATAGATAGATAGATATGAACAAACTCAAATTGATAGATAGATATGAACAAACTCAAATTGATAGATAGATAGATAGAACAAACTCAAATTGATAGATAGATATGAAATAAACTCAAATTGATAGATAGATAGATATGAAACAAACTCAAATTGATAGATAGATAGATATGAACAAACTCAAATTGATAGATAGATAGACATGAACAAACTAAATTGATAGATAGATAGATATGAACAAAACTCAAATTGATAGATAGATAGATATGAACAAACTCAAATTGATAGATAGATAGATATGGAACAAACTCAAATTGATAGATAGATAGATATGAACAAACTCAAATTGATAGATATGAACAAACTCAAATTCATAGATAGATAGATATGAACAAACTCAAATTGATAGATAGATAGATATGAACAAACTCAAATTGATAGATAGATAGATATGAACAAACTCAAATTGATAGATAGATAGATATGAACAAACTCAAATTGATAGATAGATAGATATGAACAAACTCAAATTGATAGATAGATATGAACAAACTCAAATTGATAGATAGATATGAACAAACTCAAATTGATAGATAGATATGAACAAACTCAAATTGATAGATAGATAGAACAAACTCAAATTGATAGATAGATATGAACAAACTCAAATTGATAGATAGATAGATATGAACAAACTCAAATTGATAGATAGATAGATATGAACAAACTCAAATTGATAGATAGATAGATATGAACAAACTCAACAGATAGATAGATAGATATGAACAAACTCAAATTGATAGATAGATATGAACAAACTCAAATTGATAGATAGATAGATATGAACAAACTCAACTGATAGATAGATAGATATGAACAAACTCAGTAAATGGATAGATAGATAGATATGAACAAACTCAAATTGATAGATAGATAGATATGAACAACTCAAATTGATAGATAGATAGATATGAACAAACTCAAATTGATAGATAGATAGATATGAACAAACTAAACTGATAGATAGATATGAACAAACTCAAATTGATAGATAGATATGAACAAACTCAAATTGATAGATAGATATGAACAAACTCAAATTGATAGATAGATATGAACAAACTCAAATGACATGATATGAACAAACTCAAATTGATAGATAGATATGAACAAACTCAAATTGATAGATAGATAGATATGAACAAACTCAAATTGATAGATAGATAGATATGAACAAACTCAAATTGATAGATAGATAGATATGAACAAACTCAAATTGATAGATAGATAGATATGAACAAACTCAAATTGATAGATAGATAGATATGAACAAACTCAAATAGATAGATATGAACAAACTCAAATAGATAGATAAGTGAACGAACTCAAATAGATAGATAGATAGATATGAACGAACTCAAATAGATAGATAGATATGAACAAACTCAAATTGATAGATAGATAGATATGAACAAACTCAAATTGATAGATAGATAGATATGAACAAACTCAAATTGATAGATAGATAGATAGATATGAACAAACTCAAATTGATAGATAGATAGATATGAACAAACTCAAATTGATAGATAGATAAGGAACAAACCAAATTGATAGATAGATAGATATGAACAAACTCAAATTGATAGATGATGATATGAACAAACTCAAATTGATAGATAGATGATATGGAACTAGCTCAAATTGATAGATAGATAGATATGAACAAACTCAAATTGATAGATAGATAGATATAGACAAACTCAAATTGATAGATAGATGTAGACAAACAAGTCCAGATGATGTGAACAAACTCAAATTGATAGATAGATGTAGAACAAAACTCAAATTGATAGATAGATATGAACAAACTCAAATTGATAGATAGATAGACAATAGATTGATAGATAGATGTGGACATAAATAAATTGATAGATAGATAGATATGAACAAACTCAAATTGATAGATAGATAGATATGAACAAACTCGATTGATAGATAGATAGATATGAACAAACTCAAATTGATAGATAGATAGATAGACAAACTCAAATTGATAGATAGATAGATATGAACAAACTCGGTTGATAGATAGATAGATATGAACAAACTCAAATTGATAGATAGATAGATGTGAACAAACTCAAATTGATAGATAGATAGATATGAACAAATAGATTGATAGATAGATAGATAGATAAATAAATTGATGAATGGATAGATATGAACAAACTCAAATTGATAGATAGATAGATGAACAAACTCAAATTGATAGATAGATAGATATGAACAAACTCAAATTGATAGATAGATAGATATGAACAAACTCAAATTGATAGATAGATAGATAGATAGATAGATATGAATAAATAAATTGATAGATAGATAGATAGATAGATAGATATGAACAAACTCAAATTGATAGATAGATAGATAGATAGATAGATAGATAGATTGATAGATAGATATGAACAAACTCAAATTGATAGATAGATAGATATGAATAAACTCAGATTGATAGATAGATAGATAGATAAACTCAGAATTGATAGATAGATAGATATGAACAAACTCTTGATTGATAGATAGATAGATATGAACAAACTCAAATTGATAGATAGATAGATAGACAAACTCAAATAGATAGATGTCGAACAAACTCAAATAGATATAGATGTGAACGAACTCAAATAGATAGATAGATAGATATGAATGAATAAATAGATAGATAGATATGAACAAACTCAAATTGATAGATAGATAGATATAGACAAACTCGTTGATAGATAGATAGATATGAACAAACTCAAATTGATAGATAGATAGATAGATATGAACAAACTCAAATTGATAGATAGATAGATATGAACAAACTCGATTGATAGATAGATATGAACAAACTCAAATTGATAGATAGACAGATATGAACAAACTCAAATTGATAGATAGATATAGACAAACTCAAATTGATAGATAGATAGATGAACAAACAAATTGATAGATAGATAGATGAACAAACCAAGTTGATAGATAGATGATTAACAGACAAACTCAAATTGATAGATAGATAGATACATAGATAGATTGATAGATGAATGAATATGAACAAACTCAAATTGATAGATAGATAGATATAGACAAACTCAAATTGATAGATGAATAGATATGGACAACTCAAATTGATAGAAGATATGAACAAACTCAAATTCATAGATAGATAGATATGAACAAAACTAAATTGATAGATAGATAGATATGAACAAACTCAAATTGATAGATAGATAGATATGAACAAACTCAAATTGATAGATAGATAGATATGAACAAACTCAAATTGATAGATAGATAGATAAGTGAACAAACTCAAATTGATAGATAGATAGAAACAAACTCAAATTGATAGATAGATAGAAACAAACTCAATTGATAGATAGATACACAAACTAAATTGATAGATAGATATGAACAAACTCAAATTGATAGATAGATATGAACAAACTAAATTGATAGATAGATAGATATGAACAAACTCAAATTGATAGATAGATAGATAAGTGAACAAACTCAAATTGATAGATAGATAAGATATGAACAAACTCAAATTGATAGATAGATAGATATGAACAAACTCAAATTGATAGATAGATAGATATGAACAAACTCAAATTGATAGATAGATAGATATGAACAAACTCAAATTGATAGATAGATAGATATGAACAAACTCAAATTGATAGATAGATAGATAGATAGATAGATATGAACAAACTTCAAATTAGATAGATAGATAGATAGATAGATAGATAGATATGAACAAACTCGATTGATAGATAGATAGATAGATAGATATGAACAAACTCAAATTGATAGATAGATATGAACAAACTCAAATTGATAGATAGATAGATATGAACAAACTCTAAATTGATAGATAGATAGATATGAACAAACTCAAATTGATAGATAGATAGATATGAACAAAACTCACTCAGATAGATAGATAGATAGATAAGTGAACAAACTCAAATTGATAGATAGATAGATAAGTGAATGAATGATTGATAGATAGATAGATAAGAACAAATCAACAGATAGATATGAACAAACTCAAATAGATAGATATGAACGAACTTCGAAATAGATAGACAGAACGAACTAAATTGATAGATAGATAGACAGAACAAACTAAATTGATAGATAGATAGATAGAACAAAACCTAAATTGATAGATAGATAGATAAGGAACAAACTCAAATTGATAGATAGATAGATAGAACAAACTCAAATTGATAGATAGATAGATAAGGAACAAACTCGATTGATAGATAGATAGATATGAACAAACTCAAATTGATAGATAGATAGATATGAACAAACTCAAATTGATAGATAGATAGATATGAACAAACTCAAATTGATAGATAGATAGATACATCAAACTCAAATTGATAGATAGATATGAACAAACTCAAATTGATAGATAGATATGAACAAACTCAAATTGATAGATAGATATGAACAAACTCAAATTGATAGATAGATATGAACAAACTCAAATTGATAGATAGATATGAACAAACTCAAATTGATAGATAGACATGAACAAACTCAAATTGATAGATAGATATGAACAAACTCAAATTGATAGATAGATATGAACAAACTCAAATTGATAGATAGATAAGTGAACAAACTCAAATTGATAGATAGATATGAACAAACTCAAATTGATAGATAGATAGATAGAACAAAAACTCAATTGATAGATAGATAGATAAGTGAACAACTCAAATTGATAGATAGATAGATAAGTGAACAAACTCAAATTGATAGATAGATAGATAGAACTAAATTGATAGATAGATAGATATGAACAAACTCAATTGATAGATAGATATGAATAAACTCAAATTGATAGATAGATAGATAAGTGAACAAACTCAAATTGATAGATAGATAGATAGATAAGTGAACAAACTCAAATTGATAGATAGATAGATAGAAACAAACTCACCTTGATAGATAGATAGATATGAACAAACTCAAATTGATAGATAGATAGATACATAAATAAACTCAAATTGATAGATAGATAGATATGAACAAACTCAAATTGATAGATAGATAGATAAGTGAACAAACTCAAATTGATAGATAGATAGATATGAACAAACTCAAATTGATAGATAGATATGAATGAATCAAATTGATAGATAGATAGATATGAACAAACTCAAATTGATAGATAGATATGAACAAACTCAAATTGATAGATAGATAGATACATCGAAATCAAATTGATAGATAGATATGAACAAACTCAAAATTGATAGATAGATAGATATGAACAAACTCAAATTGATAGATAGATATGAACAAATCAATTGATAGATAGATAGATATGAACAAACTAAAATTGATAGATAGATAGATATGAACAAACTAAATTGATAGATAGATAGATATGAAATAAACCTAAATTGATAGATATGAACGAACTCAAAATTGGATAGATAGATATGAACGAACTCAAATTGGATAGATAGATATGAATAACTCAAATTGATAGATAGATATGAAACAAACTCAAAATTGATAGATAGATAGATATGGAACAAAATCAAATTGATAGATAGATAGATATGAATGAACTAAATTGATAGATAGATAGATATGAACAAACTAAATTGATAGATAGATAGATAGATAAGAACAAACTCAAATTGATAGATAGATAGATATGAATAAACTCAATTGATAGATAGATAGATATGAACAAACTCAAATTGATAGATAGATATGAACGAACTCAAATTGATAGATAGATATGAACGAACTCAAATTGATAGATAGATATGAACAAACTCAAATTGATAGATAGATAGATATGAATAAACTCAAATTGATAGATAGATAGATATGAACAAACTCAAATTGATAGATAGATAGATATGAACAAACTCAAATTGATAGATAGATATGAATAAATCAAATTGATAGATAGATAGATAAGAACAAACTCAAATTGATAGATAGATAGATAAGGAACAAAAACTAAATTGATAGATAGATAGATATGAACAAACTCAAATTGATAGATAGATAGATATGAACAACCTAAATTGATAGATAGATAGATATGAACAAACTCAAATTGATAGATAGATAGATATGAACAAACTCAAATTGATAGATAGATAGATATGAACAAACTCAAATTGATAGATAGATAGATATGAACAAACTCAATTGATAGATAGATAGATATGAACAAACTCAAATTGATAGATAGATAGATATGAACAAACTCAAATTGATAGATAGATAGATATGAACAAACTCAAAATTGATAGATAGATAGATAAGTGAACAAACTCAAATTGATAGATAGATAGATATGAACAAACTCAAATTGATAGATAGATAGATATGAACAAACTCAAATTGATAGATAGATAGATATGAACAAACTCAAATTGATAGATAGATAGATATGAACAAATCAAATTGATAGATAGATAGATATGAACAAACTCAAATTGATAGATAGATATGAACAAACTCAAATTGATAGATAGATATATTAATGTAAACTCAAATTGATAGATAGATAGATAGATATGAACAAACTCAAATTGATAGATAGATATGAACAAACTAAATTGATAGATAGATAGATGAACAAACTCAAATTGATAGATAGATAAGTGAACAAACTCAAATTGATAGATAGATAGATATGAACAAACTAAATTGATAGATAGATAGAAACAAAACTCAAATTGATAGATAGATAGATATGAACAAACTCAATTGATAGATAGATAGATATGAACAAACTCAAATTGATAGATAGATAGATATGAACAAACTGAAAATTGATAGATAGATAGATACATAAACAAACTAAATTGATAGATAGATAGATATGAACAAACTCAAATTGATAGATAGATAGATATGGAACAAACTCAAATTGATAGATAGATAGATATGAACAAACTCAAATTGATAGATATGAAATAAACCAAATTGATAGATAGATAGATATGAACAAACTCAAATTGATAGATAGATAGATATGAACAACCCAAATTGATAGATAGATAGATATGAACAAACTCAAATTGATAGATAGATAGATATGAACAACTAAATTGATAGATAGATAGATAAGTGAACAAACTCAAATTGATAGATAGATAGATATGAACAAACTCAAATTGATAGATAGATAGATATGAACAAACGCAAATTGATAGATAGATAGATATGAACAAACTCAAATTGATAGATAGATAGATATGAACAAACTAAAATTGATAGATAGATATGAACAAACTCAAATTGATAGATAGATATGAACAAACTCAAATTGATAGATAGATAGATATGAACAAACTCAAATTGATAGATAGATAGATATGAACAAACTCAAATTGATAGATAGATAGATATGAACAAACTCAAATTGATAGATAGATAGATATGAACAAACTAAATTGATAGATAGATAGATATGAACAAACTCAAATTGATAGATAGATAGATATGAACAAACTCAAATTGATAGATAGATAGATATGAACAAACTCAAATTGATAGATAGATATGAACAAACTCAAATTGATAGATAGATATGTATCAACCCAATTGATAGATAGATAGATATGAACAAACTCAAATTGATAGATAGATAGATATGAACAAACTCAAATTGATAGATAGATAGATATGAACAAACTCAAATTGATAGATAGATAGATATGAACAAACTCAAATTGATAGATAGATAGATAAGTGAACAAACTCAAATTGATAGATAGATAGATATGAACAAACTCAAATTGATAGATAGATAGATATGAACAAACTCAAATTGATAGATAGATAGATATGAACAAAACTCAAATAGATAGATAGATAGATAGAACAAACTCAAATTGATAGATAGATATGAACAAACTCAAATTGATAGATAGATAGATATGAACAAACTCAAATTGATAGATAGATAGATAAGTGAACAAACTCAAATTGATAGATAGATAGATAGAACAAACCAAATTGATAGATAGATAGATATGAACAAACTCAAATTGATAGATAGATAGATATGAACAAACTCAAATTGATAGATAGATATGAACAAATCAAATTGATAGATAGATAGATATGAACAAACTCAAATTGATAGATAGATAGATATGAACAAACTCAAATTGATAGATAGATAGATATGAACAAATCCAAATTGATAGATAGATAGATAAGAACAAACTCAAATGATAGATAGATAGATATGAACAAACTCAAATTGATAGATAGATAGATATGAACAAAATCTAAATTGATAGATAGATAGATATGAACAAACTCAAATTGATAGATAGATAGATATGAACAACTCAAATTGATAGATAGATAGATATGAACAAACTCAAATTGATAGATAGATAGATATGAACAAACTCAAATTGATAGATAGATAGATATGAACAAACTCAAATTGATAGATAGATAGATATGAATAAACTCAAATTGATAGATAGATAGATATGAACAAACCAAATTGATAGATAGATAGATAGAACAACTCAAATTGATAGATAGATAGATATGTAGAATAAATCAATTGATAGATAGATAGATATGAACAAACTCAAATTGATAGATAGATAGATATGAATAAACTTCAAATTGATAGATAGATAGATATGAACAAACTCAAATTAGATAGATAGATAGATATGAACAAACTCAAATTGATAGATAGATAGATATGAACAAACTTGCTGATAGCTAGGAACAGAGTGAGGTAGATATGTTGATATCATAAATGCTAAACTGTTTTCTATCTTTTTTTTAAGATTTACTTTTCACATGGGAACAAATTTTAAATGAGAAAATTTCATATATTTTTCAACTTCAGTAATATGGCAACCATTTTAGTTTTCGCTATCTGTTCTTACTCATTTAAATATGCTTACATTACTAAATTTAAGTCTTTCTTATAAAACTTTATATCATGCTGCAAAATAAAACAAAATACATTTTCTGTTATAAAATCTGTCAAACTACGTCAAATTTAAAGAATTATGTTTTAATAGATTTATTTCAAAATCTCCTAAGGGCAAAAACATTAATTTCAGATACACATTATTTACTTTGGGATTAATATCCTAATCTTTGTTGTTATTCTAACAACTTTTCATTCATTATATCCTGTGGATTTCTTCTGGTGTTTGTCAATGTGGATAACCTACAGGAATTTTCAAGCAAAATTCTTTATTTAATCCATTGGTTGTATTCGTTACATTGTCTACTGATATCACATCTTGTTTTTTCTTAGATTTTTAAAGACGCAATATTTCAAGACCTGGATAGCAAAACAAGAACGATCTATCCCCATAAATTCAAAGAGTTGAGTTCAAAATTCCCTGAAGATTAGCAGACATCTGGAAAAAACATTGTGATAATAACAACAAAGATGAGGACATTAGTTCATATATAAATAATGATAATGATTCTTATTCAGGCTTTTTCTGATGACTTCGATAATTGTACAGCTTTCTTTTGTTTACAAAATTAAAAGGATGTAGAATAGAATGGCTTAAACCAAGACCAGTTTATCCCCTGACTAGTAGGGTGCAAGCCCGATTAGATGTTCCAGGCAATGCTTTGTAATCCTATCTTACCAAAATATGCTTCTTTTTTTACCTACATTTAAATATGTTATAAATTAAACTAAGTATAATTTACTATTAAATGATGAAAAATTTTTGTGGATTTTGATGTCATTTTGAGTTTGTTTTTTTTTTTGCCAAATCCATGAATTTTTTTGTTCATGCTAAGTCTTGAAAAAAAAACACCATTTTTTATCTATAAAATTCACTATTTTTTATCCATAATGTTTGAATGTGTTAAAATTATTCAAATTTTTAACAAGAAAATTTGCAAATTGATGCTAAAAATTGGCACAAAACATTGTTGATTTAAGATGGAATGAACTATTATGACATGTCTCTAATTTGTTTATAGATACATTGTATTTAATTTCAATATTTATAGTTGAATTGTTCACCTATATTGCATATTATTCAATATTTTACATAATTAGATTACTATAAAATTTGTATTTTATATGAATACTACCTTATGACAATTGAGATGGAGTAGAGTAGGGAGGCCCTATCGTAGATTTTGTGGGGACACTAGATCTTTGCACTGGCCATGTGTATTTTGCAAAAAACCCTCCTGAGAAAATATTTTGCAATCTTGTACTTATGGACTTGCAAAAAAAGCTAAGCATCAAAAGGGCAGTTTTTCCCGTGGCACTTCTATTATTTTAACTACCTTCACTCCTTGACAATGTTTATTATTTTTAAAAGTGATGATTAGAATTGCAATGAAACCTAAAAGTGGATTCAACATTTTTTTTGTTCTTGAGAATTTTCAACAAAATAATTAAAAACCTTTTACTTGAAATGTAACTAATGTCCACTTTCCACAGTTGCATTATAAACTGCAGGTTGGTCCAGTTGGGTTTTTAAGAATATAGAAATTGGTTTAAGCAGATGGGCAAACTTAAAAATATGCGACCATTTTAAAAATGAGAAACCACACTTATTTAAATGTTTTCAAGTCAAAATGGCTGCAATGATGATTTCAAGATACAACAAGGATAACTTGCAAGTATATATATATATATATATATATATATATATATTATTTTTTTTTTTTTTAAATTAATACCCCAAGTAAGGCAGTAACGCTACTGATGTGCAGGGGGCTACATAAGAGTAAAAGGATTAGAGGAGGGTGAGAAGAAGGACGAACCAGTTAGAAAGGATCAAAAGAAGGATGGGAATACAGGTGTGATGACAGTTGCGAAGGTGGAGAGAAAGGAAAGGATCTACAGGACAGTGTGGAACGAAGTAGGGTCAAGTAGTTAAGAGATGAGAATTGACCTTGCATTTAAATTCCTGGAGATTGTAGCCGTCAGGAAAGCAAGAATAAGATAGCCAAATAATGTCTATTATTACAATACATTATTTCTGATTTTAAAACTAATATTATATAAAATTTTAATGCTTTTCTATTTTTTAAAAACTGTATCTTGAACATAATTTAACAGAAAGTAAAATCTTTGAAAATTCCAAAATTAATAAGAAAAAAAAACCTTTTAAAGTAATTTAGAAATATTTTTGGCAGAAAATTTTGGGCTAATCAGATTTTAAGCAACTACTTTTAAAACGATTTCAATTCCAAGCTGCTATATAGGTTCAGCTCTGATCGATCTTATGTTCTCTGCATGCTAAAACTTTCTGCTTCTTTTTTTGGCTCTTGTCAGTGCTCCATGTGGGTGAGCATGGATACTATGAGGGGAGGCGAGAGACTGGAGAAGAAGGCTGGTTCCCTTGCTCTACTGTGGAGGAAATTAACTTGAACAGTCGCAGACGTCGAGGTAAGCCAACAAGAATTTCTTATAATTTTTTTCTTCTATTTTGAAATATTCATTGCCTATAATGTCATGAGTAAAGAGTTTGTTGTTCAGTGTGATAAATAAAAATACAGAAAAAAAACAAGATGTGATCACTTTGGGACAAGGTGGCCGTTTTGATAATAATAACAGAATAACATTAAGCAACAGATCTAAAAAGAAACAATTTACATTTATTTTTATAAACAATTTTACATGAAATTATCTTGGACTTTGATTATAATAAGCAGATAATTTGTAATTTATTTCAAATAAAATGTTTTAAGACTGATTGATTTTGGTAACAATAACCACAAGGTAGTATCTGGGATAATAATAAACAACTTCCTTTGTACTAAAAAGGATTTTAAAAAGAAAAGTATTAAACATTTTTTATATTTTGTACAATTTTCTATGATATTTTCATTTACTAAATTTAATCATTTATTCATTTTATTCCTATTTTATTCCATTTTTTGAATTTGCACAAAATGGAAGAAAACTTTTAATTCTTTGTGAGCTTTGTTTGAGAAAACTTATGTGAATTGTAAAAATTAATCAATGGCCATTTTACAGCTTACCAATAATTTTAATGAAAAGAATTCCAATATATAAAAATTGAATATGTATCTATTTGGTGTGTTACACTTTTTTACAAAGGGAACAGATACTATATAGATCCCAGAATGAACACTGATCTCAAATACAGATATTTTAATCCTAGGCACAAGATCTGAATTATCCGTAAACAACCTGCTCATTCTTTACAAAATCTCTGATAGCATTAGATTATATATTATATTATATTAACAGTAATATTAATTAACGATCAAGAAATATCTGGTGATGAAAACTGTCTTGATAAGGTGTAGCTGCCACCAGGCACCATTTGCTACCAAACCCAATGTAAAAATCAGCAGGTTCGTTTTCTCTCCGAAGTGAGCCCTGTATTCTTGACCAGCGACCTTGTCACCCCTTGGGACAATGTGGCCAGAAAATATAGTTCCTTATATTTTAGGATAACGTAAAACAATAATGAGGTCTAAATGAGAAGTATGAGAAAAACAGTAAAGTTAGAATAAGTAAATAAAAATATAACAAATAAGCTGTTTTTACGGCAACCTTTTCTAGAATATAAGATTTTTTGGTCTCTGCGTAAGAAATAGAAACCCCCTTAACAGTCTTTTGGATTGAGACCTTCTAAGAGGTCAGACGTAAATTTGTTATCTCCAGTGGCAGCACATTCGTTTTTGGTACTGTTAGGGAGTAACTCAATTGCCATAGACCCCACAAGGTGCTAACGAGTTTTCACAGCTACACAAGTACTGTAAAGGAAGTAAAACCTTTTACGATATATACCTGCAGTTTGTCAGTTCTCTCATGCACATTTCATGTGGCAATGGCAATTACACAAGGAAAAGATTTTATTCTTAAATTTAATTCTATTAATGAAAATCATGAAATGATTGATTTTTTAAAGTTTCTCCCACAATGCAATAGATATTTTATGAGAAGATAACTATCTGAAATTCTTCCCAGTTTTATTTGCTTACTATTTATAAAAAATATAATGTAGCTAATTGGGTACGAAACAATTTATTTCTATTGTATTTTCTCAGTGCTTTGGTCACGCATCCAACATTTATTTATTTTTTTACATTATCATGTTTCCCTCACCGATTATCTGCCCTTTGTTTTATTCCCTTAGGCATGTTCAAAGGATTAGTAGTTCATTCACCTTTTAAAGCATTACTATAGTGAGTTTGACCAATTCCATATTTTATACATGAAGTTGGTTGCTCTCTGTTACATTGTTAGAAGTAATTTTATTTGAGTGCCTCATAGTTCTGGCCTTGTGCTTTACTAAGACTAAATTAAACTTAATAAATATCTACCATTTCCTTATCTATTTTGATTTTTGGCACCCTTTACCTTACCCAATCGTTAGAGTAACAAATCTTGGCAAAGTAACTTTTCTTAATGCTTTCTAAAACACAATACATACAAACACACATAATGCAACACAACATACACATATACATAACAACATAATACAATACACTTGCCAACATAAAATACACATGCTATGCAATGCAACAGGAACATACAACAGCACACACACACACACACACACACACACACACACAGTTACTATTTTCTTCCATTTTTGTCTTGTTATTAAACTTTCAATATGGATGAGTGCCAAATTTTCTTGGTACCTTAGCAACTTCTGCACGATAAAAACGTAGATTAAATTAGCAACTTCTGCACGATAAAAACGTAGATTTAAAGAGAAAGGCTTTCAGCATTTTTTTTTGTTTACTATCTTTATCTATACTTACAGTTGTAGTTCCAAGGTTAAAATCTTTTATTATTGACTGTTAGATCCCTAAGTTCCATTACTTCATGCCAAATCAATTATTCATTCTCCTGAGAATAAGAAACGTCTAATTCTAAACCTGAAGGTCATTCATCCAAGGGGTCAACTTTGGATCTGTTATATTTCAAATAACTTCACAAGGGTAACTTATTTTAATTTTGAATACATTATTAATGGAAATGATTTGCAGCTGTATGTCCAACATAATGATACTTCCTTCTTTACTTTCAAGAAATTTCAATGCATATTTTTATAAATGGATTTAGTTACTCACCCCCTCTTTCTCCCTCGGCTCTCACTTTTGTCTCATTTCTAGTTTTCCTTCCTCTCTTTGTTACAATGAATGAACTTTTGAATAGTTGTTCATCTGTTGTTATTCAGCAGAATCAATGTTATTCATTTTTTAGTATTTTTTGAAATTTTGCCGAGTAAAAGACATTAATTATCATCATCATTTTTTTAAAGTAGTTTTCACAGATGTTTGCTTACAATTTTATTTATCGCCAACAATATTCAGAGAACTTAAAACAATTACTTGGTTACTTATTTTATTTATTTTTTACAGTATGGTTCATTCTGTACAAGGCCTGGGAGCCACTTGAGGTAGAGGGTTATATTAAGGAGTAGTTTATATGGATAATAGAAGATAACAATTGATTCTAGACTTGAACAAATTGTAGTGATTGGGGAAAACATCTTCTTAGGAGTCTGTGGTTGTGGGAAGCTTCATGGGAAGAAGCTGTTTGAGTGGAACTTCTCTTCGATGGAATATGACAAGAGCGTGGGTTGTTTACTACAATGTAAGTGGTATGGTGGGTCCTACCTGTGAAGGTCAGATTTGGTGGAACCAAGTCATACAGTTCATGTGATCACTCTCAATGGTAGTAGTGATAGAGCAATGAGAGACTTTCCACATCCCACCTGTAAGAGAAAGGGTTAGAGGGTGGAAAATAGTTCTTCTTCAAGAAAGCCTAAGAGATGTTTTTGAACCCTGTCAAGACTGGATAGTGAGGTCTGAGCAGCTTCTGTCCAGATTTGGCAACAGTACTTCATTTTCAGCTTGATATGTCCTCTTATAAAGGAAGAGGATAGCATGAAGGATCAGGTACTTACAGGAGAAATATTGGGAGCCGACCACTTTACCTGCATCTTTAGCAATAGATCATACATAAGAATTCCACTTAAAATTGGGTTTGAAGCTGAGGCCCAATATCCTCACAAGGCTTGGGGTCTTCTAGAGAAGACATCCATTCATCATTGGTAGTTCACGGTCTGATCAATGGTGATGAAAGGGAACCAGTTTGATTTTCAGGACATTGAATGTAATCAGCTTGTCTTTCCCCCACTTGGAAGTTAGTGTTAGATTGGAAGAGAGGTTAGCTGCCAAACTCTAATCGTCAAGCCTTTCAGAGGTGTACCTGTATATCATCATATCATTGGCATATATATTTACAAACGATTGGCATATATTTTTAGATAATTTATGTAAATCAGAAAGAGGGTTGATCTAAGAAGTGACCCCTAAAGCATGTCTGTGCTGACTGCCAGGGCCTTATATAATTGGCCATTAATAACTACCTTCACGGATCTACCTGTTAGGAAGGATTCCAGTGATTTCACTGTCAGGGGACCTTGTGTAGTAAACCTTTGTGCTCTATTTTGTCAAAGGCCTTCAAGATATCTAATTAATGGTTCTTGTAATATGTGTGTCATCAAGAACCTCACTAATTCTGTGTGTAATGGTAGTTGGGTGTCAGCAGTGGATCAGGCTTATCGAAGAGGGTTGTTTCTATCCAGGTGGTCAACAACTTTCTTGGTGATAAAATGCCTCAAAAAGTTTGCTAATAATACTGAGTAGACTAATGAGTCTGTACTGGGAGGAGGGGATTGATTGCCCAGGTTCTTGAAAACCAGAGATATGCTTGCCATCTTCAACATGCTTGGGAAAGATTTCTCCTTCAAGCAGCAATTAAATAATTTTGCTGGCATTGGGGATAATTCTGGGTTGATATTCTTAATGACAGCCATTGGAATTTTATCCAGGCAAGTGGCTTTTTTGCAGTCGAGGTTTTTGATACGTCTAGAGACTTCTTTTACTGAAATGAATATATTACTGAGATTGTGCTCAGTAAGACATGGAAAGTTGGAGAGGAGATGACCTTTGTCATATATTTTACTTACAATTATTGCCATGCAACACAAACAATAGTCAAGGCATTATTTAAAGAAATTAGCTGTAAATAACCAACAGTGTCTTTTTACTGCCATATATCACCTATATTATTGCGAACTAAGGCGTTTTACATATGTAGCAAAGTGAAGTAATCATGTACAACAAGTGATGTTTAATTTATTTATAATGCATGTATCTATGTAGATAAACAGAAAGAAATTTATATTAGTTGTTTCTTTCTCATTTGAAAATAATATACAGAGACTGTGTGTGTGTCTCTCTCTCTCTCTCTCTCTATATATATATATATATATATATATATATATGTATACTAGCAGTATAGCCCGGCATTGCTCGAGTGTAATGAAAGCTTTAAAACTAGTTCATGGTCCTGGAGCTCAGACACTTTGAATGTTGGCACGAAAGACTAAAAAGCAATAGTTGTTTCCAGTTAAAGCAAAACCATAGACTGAAAGAAAAATGAATGGATGTAAGTCAAATTTTGATTTCCTGGTATCGATTTATATATATATATATATATATATATAACTGGAGTAGATAGATCTATCTATATATATATATATCTATATCTATATGATATATACAATTGGAGTAGATAGATCTATCTATTGCACAGTTCACACTCCACCCACGTCTATTGAACCAGTTAAGAGCCTCATCCCTTGTTCCCAGTTTAGGATGTGGTTTCCAGCTTTCTCTTTTCCAATCTTCTCACTTTGTTTTTTTTTTTTTTTTTTGTTTTTTTTATCAATTGGAGTAGATAGATCTATCGCCCGGTTCAACAGGTTAAGAGGCTCATCCCTTGTTTCCTGTTTAGGATATGGTTTCCGGCTTTATCTTTTCCAATCTTTTCACTATTACGTAGCCCCCTGCACATCAGTGGCATTACTGCCTTGCTCAGTGTGATATGATTAAAAAAAAAATATATATATATATATATTATCAATTTTTCTGCTCTATTGTAAGAACTGCAACCTTGAAACTTCTGAACATTGTTTCTTATGCTTTTGTCTATGAGTGTATCAAATTTGATTAAAATCGGACCACTCCTTCTATAACCCGATTTTTTCGATTATTTATCAGGGGTACCTTGACACAAAACCTAACTAAAACACTCGCAGACGCTTATAGTACAACTGTGTAAATTTTCAAGAAAATCGGTTCAGCCGTTTCGGAGTCTATAGGTAACGGATACACACACACACACACACACACATTTACACACAAAGTTCCATTTATAAATAAGTTTAGATTTATATATATATATATATATATAATAATGAACTTAATCACAGTAAGTCAACACTAATAATAACAGACAAAACATCCGAAAATAATGCTAACTTGACAGTAATATAAACCGTCTTGTAACCCGGCGAGAACTACCTTGTGAGTTAAATAAAGGGGGAGAAAAAAGAAACAAACAGCGCACAAGAACAATACGTCTAGTGTCCGTTTGAAAGAAAAAAAACCCAAGACGAAACCTTAACAGCAAAGTGCTCGATACAAAAGTACGAGAGTAGAGTGAGAATAGAGAATAGAGCAGGGTTTGTTTTTTTTTTGTTGTTGTTGCAATAAAGGTTGTTTTACCCTTCTTGATTTTGTTTCTTCTTCAATTGAGTTCTATATACTTGCTGGTTTAATCTTAGTTGCTAGCCTCTTACCCTGAAGAACTGTTTGTGTGAAACCGCAGTAGGTGGTGGCTCACTTCTAGATTTTTTGTGTTATATATATATATATATATATATATATATACAAGGACCTTGAATAAGTTCTTGCTGTTTCTCAACAGATGGCATTCCCAGAACTGTATGTGTGTAGTTTCAGATGGTAATGCATTTATAAGGAAGGATGTGCGTTGTGGTGCAGTGGATATCGGCTCAGAATGAGAAATTGGGGAGCTGAGTTTGAATTCCAGTTGAATTCATTGCATTCACTTATATGCAAATACCCTCAGAAAAGGTATTAATCCATCTCTTCCTTCCAGTTATGGGTTAAATAACAGGACAGATTGGGTTCTATAGCCTTGGCTGGCAACCAGTCTACCTCAGAATTCAATGGCAACCTATTGCGGGATAATCTTCTGCTCAGTCAGTCATGTCTCTTTCAAGACATGATCGCCCAAGCATGTTTCACGTATGGCACTTAACTGACTGACTATAATCCAGCTTGATATTCAGTTTGTCATTTCACTGAAGTGTAAACAACTTTGTTTTTCATTGTGTTAAACATTTCAGATTTCATACCAAAAAAGTGTGAAGAATTTGACTGCACTACTTTATTCAAAAGAAATCTGTAGCTGAAGCACACAGAATTCTTGCTAAAACTTGCAGTGCCCATGTTCTGTCAGAAACAACATGCAGTGATTGGTTTTGATGCTTCAAAAATAATGATTTTGATGTTGAAGATAAAGCACGCTCTGGAGCACTGAGTTTGAAGATGAAGAATTGGAGTCATTACTTCATGAAACCTCATGTCTTGTGCAAGCTGAACTTGCAGAATCATTAGCGGTTGATCACACAACAGTTTCAAAATATTTGATAGCATTAGGAATGATTCAAAAGCAAGGACATGGGGTTTCAAGTTAAAACCAAGAGATGTCAAATAGCATCCTGTCACATGTGAACAGCTGCTTCAACAGCAGGAAAGGTTTTTCAGCAATGAAAAGTGAATACACTACAATAACCCTAAGCATAGAAGATCGGGGGGGGGGGGGGCTAGTCATGCATCAACCTTTTTTTTTTTTTTTTTTTTTTTTTTTTTTAATCGTATCACCCTGAGCAAGGCAGTAATGCCACTGATGTGCAGGAGGCTACATAAGTGTAAAAAGATTAATTAGAAGAGAGTGGAGAGGAAGACGAACCAGTTAGAAAGGAGCAATAGAAGGATGGGAATACAGGTGTTATGACAGTTTCATAGGTGGAGAGAAAGGAAAGGATATACGGGGTGGGGAAAGAACTAGAGTCAAGTGATTAATAGATGAGTATTGACATTGCATTTAAATTCATGGAGGTTGTAGCCATCAGGAAAGCAAGAATATGGGAGCGAGTTCCACAGGCGGGAAGTGCAAGAGAAGAAGTTGCAGGAGTAGAATTGTCATCTGCATTTGGTTAATCTAACTGTGAATGGGTGGGACCCAGTTGCCAATCTGGTTGCACGAGTAAACACCTGTTGAGGAGACACCAGTGACTTAAGTTCGTTCGAGCAGAAGCCATGAAAGTATTTATAGAACAGACAAAGGGAGGCCACATTTCATCAGTGGGGAAGTGGCTGTAGTTGAGCCACCAAGTTGGTACCTATCACATTACTGATTCTCCTTTGGGGCCTGTCGAGAACACTGAGATGAACGGCAGGGGCGCCTGACCATATATGGCAGCAGTATTCCATGCACGGACAACCAAATATCGATGGTTTGAAGTTTCTGCTCTGCATTTGCTGCAATCAGCTGGGTGTAGTTTATTATGAGCTGTTCAAATCAATTAAAACCATCACAGGAGATCGTTATCAACTATAATTGATGCATTTGAGCTAAACATTGAAAAAAACTGACCACAATATGAGCAGAAACACAACCAAGTGATTTTGCAACAGTGCTAGGCCATATGTTGCAAAATGTGTGAAAACCTACTTGGAAATGCTTAAATGGGAAGTCTTATCCACCAGACATTGCCCCATCCAGTTATCACTTATTCTGATCTATGGCACATGGCCTGGCTGAGCAGCACTTTCATTTTTATAAGATGCCAAAAAATGGGTAAAACTTATAGCTTACCTCAAAAGATGTTGTTTTTCTAATCTGGAATCCAAATGCTGCCAGAAAGATTGGAAAAAGTAGTAGCTAGTGATGGACAAGATTTCAGTGACATGTTTCTTACTAATTTTTGTAAATTAAATATTACTTTTCATGAAACATCAGCAAGAACATATTCAAGGTCTAAATACAAATATATATATATTTACAGCCTTTGAGATTTGAAAAAGAAATCGCTCAACTGGTAGTCAAGAGTGAGGGAAAATTTACTTGTCTCAAAATCATTTTACTCGACCGACTCCATTTTCTTAATAGTCGCCTTACATAAGCATAGAGTGAATCACTGACAGAAAACAAAAAATGAAATTTTAACTAAAATTTTGAACATGTTAGAAAGGATTTAAAAATTTTAAAATATGACAACAAAATTTTACCTTTCTCTTAATAATAACATAAACATTTTGATGATAAAACTTTGTTTTTATTAAGTTTGAGCTCTTTTAATATCATGATATGCTGTTTTTTTTTGTTTTTTTGTTTTTTTTGACAATTAAGTGGAAGTACCTAAATTCATAGTTTCTTTTTTCTGTTTGACTACAACCTCCATCTCATAGATGATAAAAAATAACAAATCTGATTTTCTCAACGATTTTCTATAAAAATTTACTTACTTGTATAATTTATTTTTCGGTGTGTGGTTAAAAGAAGCATGCATATTTTTTTCTTTCTTTCAAATGTTCATTTTTACTTTTCGTAAGCAGGGCAGAAATATAGATGTTGAGTCAAAGATAGTATTTTTTCAATGAGTTTCTAAAAATCTGTGAGCATCTTTAATCTGGGCAACAGAGACATTTTGGCTCCACTCTGAAAGTGTTAATTAAATGAATGTTTACATGATCGGGATGATAAAAGCGAGACAGGAGCTTGTCATTCTAAATTCCATTTGTCAGATCTTGCTTTGATGATTGCAGGATGTCACTGTTTTTTGTTTAACCACGAATTTTAATGTAAATCAGACACCATGCATAAGACCAAAGAGTTCAATAATGTCATTGTAGGTCATTCTAAGTAACTTGTGAATCTTCAATGGCATACTTTTGGGTTGTAAAAGGAATCAGATTTCTTTTTTCTATATTTGAAGGAACATATTTCATTGTGAGATTTTTAATTGACTGTGGGCTAGTAAAGCAATAAACTTTAATTACCTAATTAAGTTTTTGATTGACTGAGTCAATCGGGTGAGTGAAATCTCAAAGGCTATATATATATATTCTCAGATGGAATGTTTCTATAGAAAAGCCAAAATTAATAAAAAAAGGGAAGAGAAAAAACTACTTAGGCTAAATACAGTTTTTCCTCTTGTCTTTTCATATATATATATATATATATATATGGGCTCTCTAAATTTAATAGTAAGTTTCATACACTTGATTTAATTGAATTCTTCTAAGCTAGGATTCTAGAACTGTTTAATCCTATAGTGAATGTCATCTAAATTTTTAAATGTTGGGGCTTACTTAAAATTTTAAATCTGTCAACCTTAAGATTACCATTAAGCAGCAAGGTAGATTAAGCAAAAAGATCTAAAAATGGGAAACTGCATGCAGTAATGGATTAATTTCCTTGTGTATATATATATATATATATATATATATATATATATATATATATCCATCCATGGATACCTGCTTGGTGGAGGGCAAATGTAAATCCACCCAGGTAATTTATGAAGCTCACGTTTCACCATCCAACAACAAGAAAAATTACCAGACTTATATTGGTATGTCTGCAGGGCCTTTTAAGCAAAGATATTACAATCACAGGTATTCTTTTTCAAACACAGGTCAAAAATACCAGACAGCCCTTTCACAGAGATTCTGGAAAATGAAGGAAGAAGGGCTGGACCCTGTAATTAGTTGGAGATTTGATAGGTTCACCCCGAATTCCTAGGAATTTTTGTGATAGGTGTAATCTGTGTCTGCAAGAAAAAATACTAATATTAAAGTACCCAAACCAGCACCTACTCTTGAATTTTAGAAAGGAATTCATTAGTAAGTGCCGCCATAGGGCGAAATTTGTGAACATTTAAAATTTGAATTCTAAATTCAGTTTTTAGGAGAGAAAATATAAATGAAATTATTTTTTATTAATTAATTAAATTTTTAAATAGTAAATTTTTACCCCTCTACCTTCCTCTTCCTTTCTCCTATTAATATCTAGCTTTTATGAAGTAAGGATACTTATACTAACTTAACCCCTAATTTTTTCTGCAAGTATGTATATATATTTTTTTCACAGCACATGAAATTTTAAAAAAAAAATTTTTTAATTTTTTTAAAAGAACTTTTTTAATAAATTTTATTAATTTTATTTTTAATTTAAATCTAGATTTATAATTAATGAGTTTAATTTAATTAAATTTTAGATAAATCATATATCAGTTTTTTTTCCCACAAATAAAGTTTTTCTAATACTTTAACCCATTTATAAATGCTAGTTTTGTTGACACATCTCTAGCATCTCTACGAATATGAAATTTTCTTTTTTCTTTTCTTTTTCCTTTTTCCTCTCTCTCTTTCTGTTTTGTTTAGCTCACTTCTCAGTCAAACACAACTTCCTATTTCATCCGTTACCCCCCCTTCCCCTTTGTAAAGCTAGACAAAGCCAAATTTTTAAATTTTTCACTTACAACTCAATCTAAAAGTAATGTTGTCCAAAATCTAAAAATAGACATTGATTACTATCTAGTTTTTTGTGACGTAAATTTTTGAACTTCCGCCGGTAAAATCTTAATTTTCAAAATTTTTTTATTTCTTTTTTTATTTCATTTTGAAATTTGATAGTTGCCGATGAGATGTGAAATCTCTCTTAGGGATTTCATGTTGATATGATCATTCAATGGTTTTGAATTTCGAATTTTTTTTATTTTATTTATATATATATATATATATATATGGTTGGTGGTACAGAATTTCATAACCTCCATAAAAAGACAAAAATATTTATTACGACTCATGATAATAGTTAAAAAATAAAATTGAAAAATGGGCTAGCTATCCCATTTTGAACCTTGCTCAACAGAACTTAATTGAGATTAATAAAGAAATAATTATCAATAAATGTATGGAAAAAACAAAAAATATTAGAAATAGAAATTAATTGGAGGCCAAATATGTAATCCTTCTGCTAACATAATGAAGGATTTAAAGATGAAATATAGCCTCCAACACTTTAGGTGGTAATTTCAGTGGGACCTACTAAGGATGGAAAATGACTCCACCCTGAAATTAGTGGTACGGTTATAGTTATTTATAAGGTGTTCTGCAATGGAAGACCTGTATATGTTGGTCAGCCGGTCTGATGGAGAATACTTCAAATTTTGGATTTTTGTGGGCACATGTTACTTAATTTTGGCATCCAGTCTTTGATTCATGCGCCTTTTATAGTGTGAATCACAATTACATTTAAATGAATAAATCAAATAACTATTATGATGTGGAGGGAGAACATCTTTCTGTATAGAGGAAAAGGTGTTTTTGGTAGAAAAAAACCATGTGTTAGCAGCAAAGTAACAATATTGAACTGCCAAAGAAACCTACTTAGCATATCAATCACTGATGCTAACCAGCCAAAAAAGGTGTAGGTACACTGGACATCTTTGTACTGTAGTTGGTTTAATTTTATTGAACATCAGAATTTTGTTCTTAATTACTGATTGAACAATACGCAATGAATAGGCATTTGTTGCAGAGAGTGGTAGTAACAAATTCGAGTTTATCATCTAACCTGGTTTTAGAGTAGATTGTTAAGGCCCTATGAGTAAGGGTTTTAATCTAATTAATTTTGCATTTTATGAGACAGAAAGAATCCTACTGAGTATACAAATGAAGCTGGAGGGAGCTGGATTGAATAATATGGTAAAGGAGAGATCAGACAACAATGTTATAAAGCAATTTGTCATGTAAATACTTGCCATTCTGAATAAACTCAATTTTTCTTTCGGTATATGTTTTTCCAGATTGTAGTGCACACCCCTGTATATATAAAAAAAATTTAAAATGATAAACAAAAAAGTTATTAAACTTTTAGGCCTCTTGGTAAATTTAGGCTACTCTTTACATCTCAAGCGAAGAATGTAAATACCAAGTCACAAACAAAGTTCCAGGGCCGCTAACATTACAGATTGGTTGTAAATAATCAAAAAAGTATCAGAGTAAATAAATTGTAAAGCTAAATCTGACGATTTTAGGTTTGGTATTATTTAGTGTTCCTCACGTGTTAAGATTTAACCACTACAGTCAGTCAGTTAAGTGCCATACGTGATACATGCTTGGGTGATCATGTCTCAAAAGAGACATGACTGACTGGGCAGAAGATTATCCCGCAGTAGGTTGCCATTGCTTTCTGCAGTAGACTGGTTGCTGACCAAGGCTATAGAACCCAATCTGTCCTGCTATTTAACCCATAACTGGAAGGAAGAGATGGATTAATACCTTTCCCAAGGGTATTTGTGCGTAAGTGAATGCAATGAATGAATGAGCCGATATCCACTGTACCACAACGCACATCCTCGACAATTAACCACTACAATTAATCCTTAAAGTACGAGGGTCATTCAATGAATAAGGTGAATTTTTCTAATACAGATAGAAGCTTACTTATTTTTTTATTTTTATAAATAATGTTGGTTTTCATATGGGTATCTACTAAAAATAACATTTAAAATTATAAAAAGCAACAACAGATGTGTTACTGTAGAGATGTCTTGTTATTTTCTGTTACTTTAAGACTTATGTTTGACTTGTATACCTTTTTAATTGAATATAAAAGTTAAGCAACATTCTGCTTTGAAACTTCTAAATGGGTGACTACTTGAAAAATTCAAATTAACAAAAGATAGTAATATATTTTTACAGGTTATAGACTTTGTCATCTTATTATTTTTTATTGTATGTTGCGGTGAAACAATGAGCCATAAACACTAGTCCTATAATCTAAATGTACTGCAGCTGTAGCAACAGGAGATGTATCTAAGGCAAGCTAGCCTGACATACACCATCTTTTTTTCAGATTTTTTAAAAAATTTATAATTGTCCTTCTCCTAGACTGGTTGTCACACAAGGCTAGAGAGCCCAGTTTTTCATATCTAAGCTTCCAGATTTGAGTGAATCGGATTTATCTGTTATGTCACTAGTAAGGATATATTTCTCTCAAACGAAAAGCAGCAATCCATACGTTTTTTTCCAGAGATAATTTCTATATCTGACGAAGATATATAACCAAAGGGAAACAGCACCATAAGCTTACAAGCTGACTGGGAGAAGCAGATTTAGTTTCAGCCCTGATATACACACACATGACAATTTGATAACAGGAAGTTTTATATACACCTAACCTATGAGGGGGAAAGAAAATCTCTCACATTTTAAAAAGATGATCAAATGTTCGAAGAAAAACCTGAAACCATTGATTTTGCTGACATTAATTTGATCCAGAAGTAAATAAACATTCATTTTATGCATGAAGAATTCAGTCTCATGTTACTAAGAAGATTAAACTAAGTTTATCTGAAGTAAACTTAACTTTTTCTTTGACCCATATTTTTCTACCAATCATAAATCGTGAATGATCCTTATCTCTCACTGTATTGGTAACTAATTCATCTGATTTCTGTTCTTTTCTTTCCCTGTAGCATGTTCAGTAGGAGATCTTGATTCAGACACAGAATATTTCCAGCGTAAGACAATAAAACAGCACACCTCACTTAATCATATGGAGAGGAACTTTGTCAGGTAAGTCAAAATAACTTTGTCACACATACTTGAGTTAAGTTTTAATTTTTTAATGAGCTTATTATATATCACTTTGTGCTTGTTATATGTGTATAGATTGTAAGAAAAAAAAGCTTATATCAAACAAGTGTTTGTATATATATATCTGTCCATCCATTGAATATTATTGGCATATCTGGTCGAGCACCCCTGCTATTCATCTGGAGGTTCTCAACAAAATTCGAAGGAAAATCTGCAATTTAATCAATCCTGATTTGGCAAATTGACTTCAGTCACTTTCTCACCAACCAGATGTGGCTTCACTTTGTCTTTTCTACAAATATTTTCACAGCTTCTACTCTGTCAAGCTTATCTCCCTGATGTTTCTTCTACATTAATTTACTTGAGCTACTAGACTGGCAACTAGGTCCCACCCTTTTACAGTCAAAAATGTCAAATGTAGCCACCACTTCTACTCTAGAGGTTTCTTTTCTCGTACTTCTTGCTTGTGGAATTCCTTTACATATACTTGCTTTCCTTATAGCTACAATCTCCAAAATTTTAAATGCAACATCAATTGCCATCTCTTATCTCCTTGACGCCCATCTTTCTCTTATCCTTTCCCTGACACCCACTGTAACTTGTTCTTCTTCCTTTTCTCCCTACTCTATGTTACACCCTGCACACCAGTATTTCCATCCTTCTCTTATCCATTCTCTGACATACGTTCCTTTTTCTTTTTGCTCTCCTCTTATGCAGTCCTCTGTGCACCAGTGGCAGTACTGCCTTGCATAGAGTTAAACAATTATAAAAATGTGTGTGTGTGCATGGCTGTATCTGACTTCCGGGCACACCGGGCATGGGTCTGGGCCGATCCATGCAATCATAGTGAAAATCCAGGAAAGGAAAAATGTCTTCGTCAGAAATCAAACTAAACAATTCACAAAGAAAGAAAGAAAGAAAGAAAATCAAAGAAAACATCTGAATGAACGCAGTAAAAATCTGTTTGTTTATTAATTAATTTTGGGAGAAAAGATTGGTTATACTCAGAAGGTCCAGACCCAATTTCCTGCTTTTGTTCGCGTTCTGTGCCTAATTTCCATTGAAATAGCCAAAAAAAATCCGCAAAATTATAGTTTCTGGAAACGGATGACACTGATGACGTCATCACATTGTCAACTAATAAATCCGGGCAATTTTCTCTGTGCCCGATGTTTTTTTAGCATCAGCTACGGCCCTGTGTGTGTGTATGTGTAATATAGGCAATTGAATTAATTAATTGAAATGTAATTCCAATTAAATACTGGTTATCAAGTGTTGGTACAAGCAACAGAAAGCCTGCCAGGTAACCAAAAGAAAATTCAAATTAAAAACAAATAAAGACTTTATTGACAACAAATTCAAGAAAACCTATACAAGAATGCAAAAATAAACAAACTTAGAAAAAAGACCAAAACATATTTTCAGAAGAATTATTTTATTTTGATTCAACATTTTTATTACTTCAGACATTATTA
Source organism: Ascarosepion bandense (assembly GCA_037127315.1). Lineage (NCBI taxonomy): Eukaryota > Metazoa > Mollusca > Cephalopoda > Sepiida > Sepiidae > Ascarosepion > Ascarosepion bandense. The sequence goes on from JBBBDQ010001092.1 coordinate 1,384,658, forward strand.
TAGTGGATCAATCTTTGCCAGAGAGCATGTTGTTTTTTTTTTTTATTAAGATTTTTTTGTATGTGTGGGACACACTGTTTAAAATAGAAATGGGGCTTCTATTTCAAATTTGAGTTTCCACTATGATAACATTTGATGTAAAAATATATGTATGCTGGTTTAGTTGAAGACCAGTGAAAGTTCTTTGAAGATTTTTTTATTTACTTTTCATTTTAGATTGGATTATTTTTCTGGTTTCTCCCTGCAAAACTGAAGCTAATTATTGCACATTTCCCTGGCATAGCGTATACTAGGCACTCATCAACAAGGTCAGGAAGTTCTTAATGACTTCATATTCTTGACTGCAGTTGACCTACAACTATGTTGATATATTATTTTTATTCTAGGGATAGTTTAATCAGAAAAATGATTCATAAAAGGAAAAATTAAATAAAATTCTTAAATAAAGAATTGTCACTGATCTTCAAACAAGCCTGCATGCATAAAAATAAAAATACTGCCTCCCAAAACACTCAGTATATATAAAGTGTGGCCATGTTTTGTGCAATCCTCCCTTTTCTGATTGGAGCATATGTCCATAATCATCTCTCTCCATTGAAGCCAGTCTTGCATAATGACCAGTATTTTATGCGATGAGAGGCCAATCTCATTCAGTTCCCATTATTAATGTCCTCTTCCAGATGTTTTTTAGCATCTTTTCCTATTTAGGGTCCATCTTTAGATATTCGTGATTGGTTATTGTCAGAACATGACAAAGCCATCATAACTTACATTTCTATATATCAAAAGATCTTTTCCTTCTCCCTGTTGTCCTATATGATCAAGCTTGTAAATATTACAACTCTTTCATGGGCCGCCATAATGACATTCAAAAACATGCATTATATTAATAAATGACCATGATTTCACCCACTAACATTTAATCTCTTTATACTTTTTTTTGACTCATTTGTTTACATTGTTTAAAGATTATCAAGTCTATTTTTACATCCTTTTTCATTGTTACAAGATTGGTTGATATTACAAATGACTGCAGACTACTGACCAATTTCTGATTGTTCTGATAAGTGCCTAAACTTGAAATTGACAGTCCCAGTCCCTATCTAGAGATTATATCAGGCTACAGTTTGTTGATTAAATGCAAAAATACTTGCTGATTCTAAGATTTCCATTATCGTTAAAAACCGTCATCAAATATCATGTGACAATCATAAACACATAATCAACAAATCTTTTGCTTTGTATTTTTCAATCCATTTACTTCTAAAGTAATAGTCTAATCATATCAAGACATCTAAACCTGGTGAGGAAACATGTCAACTGTTTATCACGAGCAATTTTGAAAAAAAAATTTTTTTCTAATAAATTTATTAAGAATTACTTCTGTTTTCAGTATGTTGATTGCAAATTTAAATTGTTGATTATTACAAATTTAAAATGTAGATGATGAAATTATGATAATATTTATCAGATATTACAATAATATCTTTATATAAACTTATTTATAAATGGAACTTTGTGTGTGTATGTGTGTGTCCGTTACTTAGAGACTCCTAAATGGCTGAACCAATTTTCTTGAAAATTTACACAGTTGTACTATAAGTGCCTGCAAGTGTTCTTAGCTAGGTTTTGTGTCGAGATTACCCCTGAAAATATCGAAAATCGATAATAAAAAAAAATCGGGTTATAGAAGGAGTGGTCCAATTTATTTGATACACTCATAGACAAAGACATAAGAAATGATACTCAGAAGTTTCAAGGTTACAGTTCTTACAATAGTGCAGAAAATCAATAATATATACATATATATATATATAAGGCAAGATGTTTGTGTGTGTGTCTGTTTATCTGTCTGTATGTCCTTTATACAAATCTACAATTTTTATTCGATTCTCACCAAACTTCACACAAATATTCTTTTTTTTTTTTTAATCGTATCACCCCGAGCAAGGCGGTAACGCCACTGATGTGCAGGGGGCTATGTAATAGTGAAAAGATTGGAAAAGAGAAAGCCGGAAACCACATCCTAAACAGGGAACAAGGGATGAGCCTCTTAACCTGTTCAATAGATGTGGGTGGAGTGTGAACCAGGCGATAGATAGATCTATCTACTCCAATTGTAAAAAAAAACAAAGTGAGAAGATTGGAAAAGAGAAAACTGGAAACCACATCCTAAACAGGGAACAAGGGACAAGCCTCTTAACCTGTTTAATAGACGAGGGTGGAGTGTGAACCGGGCAATAAATAGATCTATCTACTCCAATTACGAACAAGATTTTTAAGATAGATTTGTATGAATAGAATATGTTTTGATTTTTTGGGGTTTTTTTTCAAAAATGTTTTGCTGGTAATTTTTTTTTTTTTACAAAGATGTATTTTTCGTATTTTTACTATAAAAATATATCTTTATACTTTCATAGTGTTTTGACCCCAGTTTGGGGATTAACTATTTGCCTGTAGCTGGAACCCTAACAGGTGCTACCACGTGGCATAAGTTTTCTTGTTCCTTTTCTATAAATATTTTCACATTAAAAAAATAAGAATATCAATGTATTAAATTTTAATTTAAATACTTTAAAAATTATATAACAAATATGAATAAAAAAATACTTACAGTTCAAATCCAAGAAAAATGAAAATTGAAGTTTCAAAGACATCATGTAAATTAATTATATTATTGAATTGTTCACTTGTGTTACTTAATTCAAATCGGCACTGCCTACCAGGATTTTTCCCCCCTGAAATGGCCTATATATAATAAAATAATACATAACACTCAGAACAGTTGCATTCCTGATCACGATTTAGGCTGAGTCTGAGCTCCAGGACCATGGATTAGTTTTAAAGCTTTCATTACACCCAAGCAACGCCGGGCTATACTGCTAGTTTAAACTATTTACATTCAGATTATTGTCCTGATCTTTTTTGTTGTTGTTGTCACAACATTTTGGCCATTGTGCCCTCTGGCCTTCAATGGATGCATATCAATCTGGGTAACCTACAAGGAATTCTGAACAAAACCCATTATTTTATCAACAAGGGCAGGCTGTTCTTTTTCCATTGCCCATGTCCAGGGATTTCTCATCTAGTTTTTTATTTTTTTGACTTTCTGTATTTAAGAAGAAAGTAGGTGGGTGCTGGAAAAGGCAAAATTCTGACATTCTCTTTTGTGATTTTGGAAATCAGAAAAAAATATGCAGGCGCCAGATAGAAGTTATTTGATAAATGTCTCCTGTTTTATATATGAATAGATTTTGGCTGAATTTAGAAACCAAAGTTTTATTTTTTTAAATATAACAAAATTCATCTGTCTATATTTCTGAGAGGAGATATTGTAACTATTTACACTGTTTACATTGTTCAGACTGTTGTCGTCATTTTTATTGTCATAGTTGATAAAAGTGTTGGTTGAAGTAATACAGCGACTTGACTCAAAGGGTTGTGAGTTCAATACCTGGCTACAGCAGAGGTAAACAAAAACTTAAGTTATTAAAGGAAAATAACTGAAACTGAGATATCTGGAAGAGGCATGGCATGGCATGTGGAATTAGAACAATCTACTTCAGTAGATGAAATAAAGGTTTTGGTTCACAATTTCAATGTATATCACCTGAAGAAGGCCAGAATGTACAATAGCTGACATGTGATTTAAAATTATAAATATGAGGAACAACAGTTCAAACAACGTAAATAATGTAAATAGTTACAATACCTTATCTCAGAAATATAGAAGGATTCTGAAGAAGGCCAGAGCATACAACTCTTGAAACATTATGAATATAGTATTGGAGATGAGGACAACAGTTCAAACAATGCAAATAATTACAATACTTCATCTCAGAAATATAGACAGATCCTGAAGAAGGCCAGAGCATACAATGACCGAAATGTTGTGAATGGGACAATAAAGATGAGAACAACAGTATAAATAGTTTAAATATATCAAAATTTATTTAAGAAAAAGAAATTTCTGATTTTAAGCAAGTATAAAAATATCCTCATTTAACAGTTCATGGCTTAATTGCAGTAATTAACATTTTTGTATAAACCAAGGTAAATAGTAATTAATGTCTTCATCAAATAAGCAATTTTTTTCTTTTTTCCCTGACATGATTGTTGGGCATATTTATAGAAATTAAAAACAAATCAAGATTGTATAATTACATCAGTAGACTGACTTCAACAAAGTCAGTCAAGTACTTGCATAATTTGTAATATTAATTTATATATACAGTTCAGATATAGTTTTTCTTCCTTATAAAACCAATGAACTCAAGGTTCATGTGATGAGGTTTTACTGCTGACATTTGCCACTGAAAGAACATCAGAAGAAAATATCTATCTATCTATATATATATATATATATATATATCAGCATGCAGTGTGGGTATAGAAGAATCCAAAGGAGTATCCTGTACATACAGTGGTAGGCTAACTCTCTAAGAGAGCTCTAAATATATATGTATATAAATACATATAGAGCAAATATAATAAAAATTAAGCAGACACGTTATTTCATGGTAAATTGGAAGTATAGGCCTATTTCAGGCGAACCATCCTCAGTTTTTGTCTTTGTAAAATAAAGACGGAAGCTGATGATGGTTCGCCTGAAATAGGCCTATACTTCCGATTTACCATGAAATAACGTGTCTGCCTTAATTTTTCTTATATATATATATATATATATATATATATAAAAGAAAAATTAAATAAATATAATCCTTTTCTGAATTTACCATGAAATAACGTGTCTGCCTTAATTTTTCTTATATATATATATATATATATATATATAAAAGAAAAATTAAATAAATATAATCCTTTTCTGAATTTACCATGAAATAATGTAAATGAATTTTAATTTTTCTTATATATATATATATATAAGAAAAATTAAGGCAGACACGTTATTTCATGGTAAATTCAGAAAAGGATTATATATATATATAAAATCTTTTTCTGAATTGCATTCATTAATATCTGGTGATATGTATCTATGTGAAACAAATCAACATTTATGACCAGCTATGTACATTTTTATATTTAAGTGTATTTTGTGCATATGTAAATATATTTTTGTATACATATTCATACATGTGTCTATTTGTAACTAATTCAGTTAATGGCTTATAGATTTGATCTTGTACATGAATTATCACCATCTTCAGTTTATGTGTGTGTTGAACAGACAGATGGGCATTTACTAAGCTTAACTTCATCTGGCATAAAGCTAAATTAGGGAGGACAACTGAAGGACACACACTCATGTATGAATAATCAAGAAATTTTGTTATAACAATGTATCAATGATATTTTTTTATGAACCATTTTATAATTTTCTGTTCATCTCAAAATGAATTAACAATTTTTATCATAAACAAATTTTTCAGTGTTATACCTTTGGCCATATCATGTCATAATACTGGTTCCTGTACAACCTCCCAAGTTAAGCAACATCAGTATCTAATTGTGTGATTGTTTAAGAATACCAGATGCTGTAAGAATTGATAGGAAGATAGTGTAATGAATAATGGCTCAGAATTATTAATCAGAGAATTAAGTTCCAACTTCCACTGAGTTTATTATATTCACTTATGTGCAAATATCCTTGTAAAAAACATGAATCCATTTCTTCTCCCCCAAACTATGGGTTAATTAGTAAGACTCGTATCCCTAAATGGCTACATATTAAGTAAACCAAATTTCTTCATTGAAGCATTGTCATTAATTCCTTTTGGCTTAATTTCAGTTACTTTTTATTTCAAATCTCAATTTATTTACCTTTATTTACTGTTAAGTAATCATCATCTTTATCATCAATCCCATGACTAGTTGTGATTGTAAGGTCACTATGTAGCTGAGCCTTTGACCAGTTACCTCCACATATCTGGGTTGAAATTCAGAAAAACATTCATTCATGCACAGCATGCTTTGAGCAAGTATACCAGTCAAATCCAACTGAAACCATAGCCAACATCTTCCAACTTGAAGGTTAGCCTTGATCACAGACATGGTCATTGATTCCATTGGGGGAAAACTCCAATGTGGCCATTGGGTTCAGTCTAGGAGACCATCCTTTGACCAATGCAGTGTCATCACTGCACTAGCTACTTACATAGCTACGGAACCTAGTCCATGCCATAATGCTTGCTAGACACTGACTCTACGAAAAGGTTCATCTGTCCTTTGAAAGGTTTTATATTAATTCTGCTGGGTATCAAGCCTCCCTCATCACTAAAAATCCTGGTTCAATTATTGATAACTAAACCATGGTATCAGTAGCACTCATAAACTTACCAGACATAAAAGGAAACATTATGGGTCATAAATAATAAAGATTAAGCATTCAGACAACATCTACGGCTATATTGTGTTGAATACACCGGTTACCGTTCGCTCACTAAAGTTAAGCAACATCGAGCCTGGTCAGTACTTAAATGGGTGACTATTTGGGAATACCATGTGCTGTAAACGTAAGGACCAAAAAATGGTCCACCGGTCCTCCAGATTTGGTAGTTGGGTGCCAGGCTAACAACCCTACTTCGTTAAAAACAGTTTGTTACAGAAACAGCAACAAAAAAAGTTGCTGCCCTATGCACCATCTGGGTGTGATGGATAAATGATGATGATTCAGACAACAATCAAACTGTCATCCAAAAATTAGAATTCCGAGTTCAAGGCTTATTCTTCTGAGAATGCGAGTTCATTTACAGCTAATTTGTTTAAATAATGCCCTAGGTATTGTTTCTGTCATGTAGCAATAATTGTAAGTAAAATGATACACCAAAATAAGTAATCAAGTAATCATTTTAAGTTCTCAGTATATCTTTGTCTATTGTGACTGGTAAGAATTAAACTAATAATCAAACAGAAAAGAGGAAAAAAGAGGAAAATGTCTGTTGTTTTGGTGACAGATAAGGCTCTTATTTAGATTTATTATAACAGTATTATAGATTTATACTGGGTACACAAATCTGAAGGTGTATTGGGACAGTGAAAATGATTTTCAAAAACTAAAAGTATTAAGAAACAGCAATATTTCATTAGAAACAAAGAAAATAGCATTGAACTGTTGTGTAATGTCAGTCCTCCTATGTTGAATGCTAGACAATTTCCTCAAAGATGAAATAAAGACCTGAGGTAGCAGAAAAGTGGTTCTACAGAAGCATGCTGAGAATATCATGAATCAAACATGCAAACAATAACAAATTTTAGTGAAGATAGAACCAAAAAGGACACTTAACATCAAAAAGAGTTTAAATTTCTAGGAAACTTTAGGAGGAAAGAGAGCTTGGAAAATTTGACACTCATGGTGTATATTAAAGGTAAGAAGGACAGAGGAAAACAGTGCATATCCTACCTAATAATTTTGTACAAATTCTTGGCAGAACAGGGTTGAGGAGAGCTATGAAGGACAGGAAATTATGGAGAGCCATGATTATCCACATCGTAAGGAGATATGGCACATAGAAGCAGAAAAAACAGAGAATGGTAATTTATAGCATCTAGATAAATACAAATTTATTAGTTAGCTTAACTTTGCTTAAAAGACCCAGGAGGTATTTTTAGCTCTTTATGTGGTGGGAGTGAAGCTGTTATAGATTCTATCAATATAGTTATTGGCTTGTTAGATTAGAAATTAAAGATAATATTTTCCCATCATATGAAAAACGTGTAAATGGTGTGATTAAAATGCATACAAAAATGAACAAATACCATTTTTATTTTTGTAAGTGTGTCAAAGATTAAAATATATGGGATTCAATTATATTAAATTCTCAGATAGTTAACAAGTCACAGTGTGAAATGTTCCCAGGTTTTGCTTGTTTCAAAATTGATTCTTGCTTTTATATCTTTACTCTGTGTTTAATAAATATGCAACACCTAATCTTGAAAAAAAGAGAAAATCATAGATTTAGGGGCTGGTGATTTATTATTTCTACTTTAAGGACATGAACATTATCAAGATTACATTTTCAAGGACATGAACATTATCAAGATTACATTTTCAAGGACATGAACATTATCAAGATTACATTTTCAAGGACATGAACATTATCAAGATTACATTTTCAAGGACACGAACATTATCAAGATTACATTTTCAAGGACACGAACATTATCAAGATTACATTTTCAAGGACATGAACATTATCAAGATTACATTTTCAAGGACATGAACATTATCAAGATTACATTTTCAAGGACATGAACATTATCAAGATTACATTTTCAAGGACATGAACATTATCAAGATTACATTTTCAAGGACATGAACATTATCAAGATTACATTTTCAAGGACATGAACATTATCAAGATTACATTTTCAAGGACATGAACATTATCAAGATTACATTTTCAAGGACATGAACATTATCAAGATTACATTTTCAAGGACATGAACGTTTTCAAGATTACATTTTTAAGCAAGGATGTATTACAAAAACAATCAATTGGAAAAAAATTTAAATTTTGCATTGTTTTTACTGTTAACTGTTGCAAGAATTGTTATTTATTTACTAAACTTTGTTGGTACAAGGTCACAGTTCCTGAGTAGCTAGTGAATTCACTCATGCAAGAAAATGGGGAAAAAAAACTACATTCTTTAGTCCCACCACCCCTCATCTTTACAACTGGAACCCACTATGCTACATGCACAAGTGGGGACCGTCCATATTACCTTTGGATTCTATTAATAAAAAGTAAGTTCCATTAGGAATACTTCTTCCCAAGAACTGCTGATTTGTGGAACAGACTTTTGGCAAGACATTTTTTCCAATCACTACAATCGTCTATCTTGCATAACCCCATGAACTTAACCTCTTTTCTTTTTCTAACTGATGCACCACCACACAGTAACTCTCTACACTGAGTACCTCTTAGGCCTTGTACTAGGTGAACATTAGTATAAAAAAAATTTTTTTAGAGCAATTGATCAAATGTTATGCAGTTAATTTCAGTTAATATAATGCACAAAATTGTTCTTTTTTTGTTTTAATCATTTCACCCTAAGCAAAGTGGGACAGCTACTAGTGCATAGATGAATGGAATTTAAGAAGATAGTAGATATTAATTGACATTCTTTGTTTTTCTTGCATTTGCATTGTGTAACTAAAGCGCCTACTGTAGTGCGATGGCTAACTGATCAGTAGTTTGTTGTGGCACATTTTTATTTCATTTGCCACAAAATACTCCATAAATGTGGCTTTCCTGCTAACAAATATCTACCTGTGTGCAAATACATTTGCTTCTTCATGTGTAAATGTGTTTCAATTCAGGTGAACAGAGGACATTAATGGTAAATAACAGAAATATTTTAGACTTGTTATTTTGTGGTGTGTTGACCCAGTTTAATATTGAATACTTAGAATAGAAAATGGCTACCTGCCTACCTGGGTAGTGAGAAAATACAAGAGAGAATGAGAGACAGAGCTGTGAAAGGGTAGGTCTTGCATGAAGGCTGACTGGGTAGCGGTGGCTGTGGCGCTAGGTGAAGTTGATGGGAGGGTGGAGGCAGGTCACCGATACTGCTGCCATTTAGAGCAACCTGTTATTTACTTCTATCTTCTCCTGCCAGCCAGCCATCCACAACCCACAACGGCTTCACCAGCTGTGTCACTGCTGTTTCTGGAGTCAAGGTAGTAGTTGGTGGCTAAGAAGGCTTGTGGCTAGGAATGGGGGGGGGGAGAAAAACCTCTCTATCCTAATACCACTTGGTCCTACACACATACATATTTGAATTCAAGCATGTATGTAACAAATACATATGTATGCATTTCTTGTGCTACATTTTTTTTTTGTTTAATCATTTCACTCCAAGCAAGGTAATAAACCCACTAAGATGCAAAGAGTTACTGAGTCTTAGAGAATAAGTGAAAAACTATTATTAAAGAGAGGACTATAATTAAGAATTGGAATTAAGACAGTAAATAACAAATTGACATTGCATTTAAATTTTTAAAGATCAAGGTTGACTGGGAAGTAAGAAGTCAGAAGAGAGGTTCACAAGTGAGAAGTGCAATAGAAGAAACTTATTGCATAGAACTTAGTTACATCTAACCATTTCAACTGTAAATTAGTGAGACCTTGCTGCCAGTCTAGTACTGCACTTAAATTCATGAAGTCTAAGTATCATAGAAGAAAGTTTATCAAAACAATCACTATGAGAATATTTATAGAAAAGGCCCAGGGAAGCCACATTACATACTACAGAAAAAGATTTAATTATTTCTACATATATATGCACAGCCCAAAATAGGAGAGTGGTGGTCAAAAGTATTTATTTTAAAACACTAGTGGTGGGGTAGGTGATTTTTCGCCTTTTTTATTTTTCAGTACATTTAACCAATGCACCAATAAAGTTAATGAAAAATTTTATGGTTGAATATTTTCAAATATGTCAATAGAATATTTTTATAATATTGTTCAAAATCTGTTTAAAACGGGTTTTTATATTTTAAACATTTTTGTTTTTTAAATTAAAGCAAAGTGTCACAATATCAAATGTTAATGGTGGTAGCACTAATTCAGATATTAAGTTTTAAAGATTCCTGATTCTATATTTGGATCTGAGTTGTGGGGCAGTGGATATCAGCTTATAACAAGAAAGAGCTGAATTCAAATGCTAGTTTGAATTCGTTGCATTCACTTACACACAAATACCCTTGAGAAAGGTGTTAATCTGTTATTTTTCCAGCAATGGGTTAAATAGCAGGACAGACTGGGTTCTATAGCCTTGGTTGGTAACCAATCTACTGCAGAAAGTAATGGTATGTATGTGGCCGGGAATACCCACTATAAAATGACCATGTGTCACATCTGGCCTTGCGTGGGAAGGCTAGTAAATACAGAAAGTAATGGTAACCAATTGCAGGAAAATCTCGAAAGAGACATGATCACTACAAGCAATACATTTTATAAAAAAATTACCAACAATACATTTTTTTAGTAAAATGACCAACAATAAATTTTATAGAAAAATCAAAGATATGGTATGATGCATTGTCAAAAAAATAAAAAAATATACAACTTACTATGATTAATCTCCAGTCTTGTTAAGAAAAACAATTTTTCACTGCAGGTAAGTAATTATAAATTAATCATGAAATAATGTCATTCTTTTGAATTAATTGTAAAGCTGGAATTTCATATTTAAATTTTAGTATTAAATAAACCATACAGGTTCAAATGCCACTAAAAAAACCCCAAAAAACCCACCAAACCAATCAATAACATTGTGCTAGATCAAAGTCAAGAAGTCAAATTTAGTCTTGTTTAGTTTTTAGTTCTATCAAAAAGTGAGGTTGAGAGACTCGTTCTTCCTTATAGCACTATTAATGTGTGGTTAATGTTTCTATTTATTTATAACATTCTAGCAATGACTGTTATTTGATTTGAGGAAGCCATACAAGTCACCTGCATATATCCAATTCTGGTGAGATCATATCTCATTTTTAAACAAATATATGTTTGTTTTTTTTACTAAATGTTATTTCCAATTACATTTTGGGTCAGAAGTCTAGGATAGGCATCTTATAATACACTCTCACAAATAATGTTTTTGTCCACCTTCTTTCTGCTGTGGTAGGTGGCATTATTGTTTGTAACGAACTACATGCAGCATATGCAGTGGTGATTGTGGAACTCTGAAAGGTGGGGGACACTTAGAGGCCAAGATTTTCCTGAGGAGGAAGTGGGGTAAACTCCAGCAGCATCTTCATTTTCATACTACACCACTATCGTATACACAGCTTAGGAATGAGTTTGTGTATAATGTTACTTTGCTAAATTAAACGGAATAACTTTTCATTTATAGTAGTGGAGTTCTAATCTATTATTTCCCCTCTTTTCCACTCACAAGCTGTTGGAACACAAGAGAGGTTAGTTTCAAAACAAAATCAAAGGGTTAATACTAACATCAATACTAGCTGAACAGTGTGATTTGTCTGCTCTGATTTTTTTCCTCTACAAAACTTTTTTGAAGCACAAAAAATAAATGTGAGAAAAAAAATAAATGCTAAAATAAAATGATGTAACAAAATAAATCAAAATGCTGTGAGCACCACGGCCATACAAAAATCAGCCAAAAAATTAATTTATGTTTGCAGCAAAGTCTGAATATATGATAAAGAAGCTACTTTGAAATAAGGAAATAGTTTAAATAATATCATTTCTCCATGAGCCTAAATGAGAAAGAAAATGCAGAGGGAAAAGTGCTGAAGATCAAATCTTATAAAAATCAGAGACTGATCAGTTTCATAAATTTTTGAATCTTATAAAAGTGGTTGGGCCAACCGAGGGGCCAGCTGAAATTCAGGGTGGGGCTTGGCCTCCTCCTGCCTAATTCTCCGTAGAATTGCTACTGAACATATACCTCAGATTGTTCACCAACAGTTCAATCTATTTGGTGCCATTCATCAATTTTTATTCCCAATTCTAGTAGCCAGAAAGACCAGCCAGAACATGGATGATTCCCCATTAATAAGTTTAGCAGTGAGAAATATGAAATTAGTTATTTCTATCACTTCCTGCAATGGAACTTCTTTTCAGAATCTCGGTCTAAGATATATAAATTTGCTTTTTATTCAAAAACATGACATTGAATAACATTGCTTGTCTCCAGGTTAGCTGTTTGAAAAGCACCAGCCAACGTTACTAATTCTTTCTTCAATGAGAAATGATACTTGATAGGTTTTACATCTTTGAAGGCAAGTAGCCTTCAGCCAAGTCTTCATAGTAATGGTATCAGGAAATTTGGCTCAGAGTTGGATGGCACTCTAACAAGATTCTATTGCCACCATTATTAGCCAATTCTTCTTTGAATTCATTTTTCATAGTCTGCTTGACATGGAGCAATGCATGCCAACCATTGCTTTACATGTAATTACATGAGGCAGGATGGCAACTAACTTTGATGCTCCTATTATGGAGTATTAATGAAGAAAGGCTACAGTTTTTACATTAGGCCCACTGTTCAGATTCTAGAGTCAAATTTCAAACTGCTAAAAACTCCTCAGCATGAGCAAACAAGGCTTGTTCTTTATTGAGACTAAACATCATCCCCCCATGTGTGTGTGTGTGTGTGTGCATATATATATATATATATATATATATATATATATAAGAAATAATAACTATACTCATTTCGAAAACCTTCCATGGATCTACCAAGAAGGGAAAAAATGGTTTTAAAAAGAAAATGATAAGTATATGAATATCAGTTTAAAGAGTTCGGACCGAGTCAGCACATAACTGAAAGAAAAACCCTGACACAAGTACGTGCTGACTCAGTCCCGAGTCAGCACGTACTCATGTCAGGGTTTTTTCTTTGGGCTACGTACTTAAGTGGGTTTGTATCATCTTTGGTTTTCGTTTTTTGTTTTCGTTGTTGCAATCACTAATCTTTTTTAAATTTAATATATACGAAATGTTCTCCCCTATTGAATTTCCTTTATACATGTCGTTTGTTTCTTTCCTTGTTAGCCAGCTTTCCCTCACAATCCATTTAGGTGAAACCTAGGTAGGTCTGTCTGGCTCACTAGGTATACTTTACTTATATATATATATGTCATCTACGTACAAGCTTGTTTCACTGTATCACAGCTCGTCAGTATGGCTAGACATGTAATTGCTTCCATCCGGGATTGAAACTCAACTGATTTGGCATCAGTCAGAGAGCCTACCCCTAAGCTATTGGTGCATGGCTGAAAGAGGAGGCGATTTCAATGTGTTATATATATGCAGTGTATACACACACCAGTAGCCAAAAGAACTCAATCCATGATTGAAGAGTAATGTGTAAATTGCAGAAGTGCCAACTGTTTTTAAAATTTTTCCCTCTAGAGAGCTCAAACAGATAATGAGAGCAAATATATATATGCATGCACATGTAGCTGATTAATTAAAACTTTTCCTTCCTAAACTATTTATTTACATTTTTTCTCCAATAAGAGTAGAGAGGTTAACATCTTGTCCAGTTCACACTCCTTCCAAGTCTTTTGAACAGGAGTAGAGGTTTATCCATTGTTTTCTGTTCAGGGTTGGGCTTCTGGTTCCTTCTAAATCCTTTTTCTTCTCTTTCACTACCACTGGCTCCTTGCATCATGATAGCACTATCACATATATTGGGATGGCACCTCTTACTCTCTAACACTCTACCTCAAGTGGCTCTTGGCCCTTGCATAGGCTAAACATCATTGTAAAAAAAAAAAAAGACATCTAGATTTGACCAAGAGGTGACATCTTAATGCAATCAGTTTGAGTCAATCCCAGCATGCAGCATGATTGGAAAGTGCCTGAAAAATTTTATTGCAGGTTGTTCCAGGCCTTGTAAGAGAAATTGGTTAAATGGAAATATTGAGAACCAGTTGAAGGTTATGCTGGCATTAAGTCACAAGTCCTTGTGCCTGAGAGCACTAAAGTAAGAAACTGTAATTAAGGTTCGCTCAGCATAGTAGCAGTATAAAAGTTGACTCTGGGAGTGATGAACTAACACAAATGTGCCTGAGTAAGTGTCTGTGATATGGATTAGATAGCTGCCATAGTAGACAGGTATGCTTGTAAATCTAGAATCCATTCATCCTTTCTCACCACTTTCCCCTCTATGTAACCCCCTGCAAAATAGTGGCAGTGAAATGCCTTGCTTGGGGTGAAACGATTATAAAAATATATATATATATTGATAACTGAGGTGACTCATTTACATAGGAGGTCACAAAGAATATAAATAACTACAGCTATTACCCATGAGGCAGTTGTGTATTTGCTATTTCCTGTGAGTTAGTAACACTACACAACAATGGCATTGCTAATATCTAAAGAACTTAATGAAAAATTATCACTAAATAATTATGAGTACACACAAGTATGGATAAGGAGTCTAGCAGCGAAAGCTAAAGCAAAAATGCTGAATGATTTAAAATCAGTTGGAGGAGAAACCCAGTTAATTGATCTCTTATTGGCAACTGCAGGTTGTGAGTTTATTAGAAAAACAACCTGAGACAGTTGGAGGAAATGATTTTCAAATATATAAGTCAACTAATAGTAAAAACATAACACCTAAGAAAAAGCTAGTGAATGAAGAGAGAGCTAAGTTCATGAAAATTTCTCAAAATGTGAATGAGCCAGTCACTGAATGTGCTCTTCTTTTGAAAGAGAGTGCCAAATATTGTGAGTTTGAAAAATTGGGATAGGAAAACTGGTCAATCAAAGAGGATTTGATTCAAATGAAATTGATAAATGACCTTCAAAATGAGGAGCATCAACAAATGATTTTAATGCAGTTACTGCTGGTAAAGTTATCCCAAGAACAGTGTGTCAAATTTGTTCAGTAATAAGAATTGATTCAAATATTTAATTCAACAAAAGTTACGAGTAGAGGAAATAGATACATCTGTCATAAAGAAAACAAAAACAGAGTAATGTGCATTTGGTGTAGTTATAAATAAAAAAAAAGCAAAAATGTCCGGCATATAAAAAACATGTGAAAAATGTTTCCAAAATGAATCATTTAAAATATATTTGTAAATTCAAAAAGAGAAATGTAGAGATGGTCCAACAAAATGAAGAGGAAATGAGTATGGATCTCTTTTCATTGAAAAAAAAGAAACAAAAAAGGGTTATTAGAAATCCAAATGAATAATGTTTTACTGGACATGCAAATAGATACGAGAAGTGACATAACTTTGATACCCAGAAATCTTTGGAAGAAATTAAGAAAACCAAGTTTAAAGAATAGCCCTGTTCAATTGAATCAGTTTGATAGATCCTTGATAAAAATGTTTAAGCTATTTTGAAGCCTATATAGAACTAAAAAATAAGTTTGACGTATTACCAATTACTGTCAGTCAGTCAGTTAAGTACCATACGTGATACACACTTGGGCGATCATGTCTCGAAAGAGACATGACTGACTGGGCAGAAGATTATCCCGCAGTAGGTTGCCATTGCTTTCTGCGGTAGACTGGTTGCCGACCAAGGCTATAGAACCCAGTCTGTCCTGCTATTTAACCCATAACTGGAAGGAAGAGATGGATTAATACCTTTCCCAAGGGTATTTGCGCGTAAGTGAATGCAATGGATTCAACTGGAATTCGAACTCGGCTCCCCAGTTTCTTGTTCTGAGCCGATATCCACTGTACCACAACGCACATCCTATATAGAACTAAAAAATAAGTTTGACATATTACCAATTACTGTAGCAAACTGTAAAAAGAAACATGGTTTAATAGGATGTTGATATGTTGAACATTAATTTAACAGAATTTGTAAACAAAGTCCAGAAGAAACCAGAATGTTAGAAAAATTATGAAGCAAAGTTCAGACAAAAGGAAAGTGTCTCCCCATCAAATTTTCAAGTACGAAAAGTGCCAATCCATCTACTACCAATAGTGGTACAAAAACTAAATAAATTGATGGAACAAGATCTACTTGAATGAGTAATAAATTGATGGAACAAGATCTACTTGAATTAGCTCCCCTCCTCTGGAGGGGAGCTAATAAGCCTCCTCGTCAGTAATTTTAAGAAAGAAATATGTGGATCTGCACATTTGTTGTGACTACAAAATAGAGATAAAATATGTCCAGACTCATATTTCATTTCCAATTCAGAATGGACTTTAAACTCACTTGTGTGTGACGATAAATATTCGCACTTACCGGAGTCAAAGCGTCCAAGATGTTTTGCATCTTGGGCTGCTGTTTTGTAATGGATACGTGCATAAACCCACGCTAGACAGTTCGTCATTTTGTCAGCTGCATCCTCTCCTCTCACAAGTTTGGTCCAAAGAAAGTACATTCTTCGACATTTGTTATTTTATTGGCACGAGCTGCAGACTCTGATTAAGAGCAAGGCCAACAACAATGATTGGTGTGTCGGCAGTGCGTTTGGTTAATAAAAATAGTCTGGGACATTGGCTGGGAGTGCAGTTGGGATTGTGGTGACATGCACTGTTGTAGAGGTTTGTATTAAGTTATGACTCTGCCTATTTTTGTCTGGAAGCTGGACGCTAGCTTCAAACCTACCAATAGAGCAAGTGGTGTAATTACCAGTATCTACCAAAACGTAGGAGGAATACACTGATTAACAACATTGTGTGTATAAAAGTATTTTCTAAAATTGATCTAAAGTCAGCATACCATCAAATTACCTATTGATGAAGGCTTTAAAGAAGTCACAAGAAGAAACACACTAACAGACTTGTTAATTAGAAAAAGAATGCAGTATGGAATTAAAACTGCAAATGTAATTTTACTAATGCTGGATTAATAATTTCCAAAAAAAATGTGTGCACAACACTAAAAATATAATTTTAAAGATATTCCATATCTAAATGAAGACACCTTACCAACCATAAACTGCATCCGGCAACAAATCCTCTGATTGGGAGGTTGTGAGGATCCTGGAACCACCTCTTAATTGCTGTTGTTCCCAGGTCCACTCTGATCCAGGGTGATAGCACCTGTTAGGGTCCCAGCTATGGGTAAATAGTTAACCCTCAAACCGGGGTAAAAATGCTATGAAAGTATTTGCAAACAAAACTTTTTTGAATGAAAAATGTTACTAACAAAACCTTTTTGAATGAAAAATGTTACCAACAAAATCTTTTTGAATGAAAAACGTTACTAACAAAACCTTTTTGAACAAATCAAAACGATTTTCAGCATTAAATGACCTAATGAAGGTTGATATGCTGGTTAAATGAACCAACCAACCAACACCTTACCAGTCCAATCATTAACTGACAAAATATCAAAAACTGAAGTACATAAGAACAAAAAAGAATTGGAACCTTTCTTAGGACTCGTAAATTTTTACAGACAATATGTAGAGTGATATTCTGAATTGACAGAAACTTTTGTTGCTTTAAGAAGAGAAAAATGGGGAATTTATTTAGACAAAAGAACAACAAATGGCATTTAAAAGCTGTTTTGCCAACGAAACCAGTTGTAAAAATATTTGACACTAGAAAGGAAATTATAGTAACAACTGACACAAGTGAACACCCAATTTCAGGAACACTAGCTCAGGATGGTCATCCTGTTATGTATTGTTTGAGAAAGTTATCAAAATCCAAATCAAACTCCTCTAATATTAAGAAAGAAGCATTGACAATAAAGCTTGTTAGTTTTTGCTTGGAAAGAAATTTCTACTATGGTCTGACCATAGACCTTTAGAATTCATAATTAATCCTATGAATGAACTTCCTAAGGTAACATTGTGCAAAATTCTAAGATGGGCCTTAACGTTAATGGCATTTGACTTTGATATTAAGTACAGGAAAGGCAATACCATTCCGCATGTAAATGCTTTGTTGAGATTGACATTCATTACTTGCTTCCTATGAGTTAGTAACACTATACAACAATAACATTTACTTCAGTAGTAATAATTAATTCAAACATCTATATAATACTGAAACTCTAATCTTGTAGTTATGTATGTATTGTGTTCTCAAGATAGAGTTTTTAGGAGTATATTGTGCTTTGAACTCCTGCTGAGTGCAGCGCCAAATCTCATTAAAATTAGACAAGTGGTTCTTGAGCTAGAGTTGTTTTTATGACTTTTTTAATAAGAAATTCAATATTTGTTTTTGATACACATTCTTATATCTATGTATCTAAATAAACACTTGCATATTATATTCCAACTATTAAGTGTGTGAAAAAAAAAACATTCATAGTACATTATAACAACATTTGTCTTCAAATATGTCTTTATTTAATAAAAGAAAACCTTGGTGCAAACAGTAACA
This sequence comes from Ascarosepion bandense, assembly GCA_037127315.1. Classification (NCBI taxonomy): domain Eukaryota; kingdom Metazoa; phylum Mollusca; class Cephalopoda; order Sepiida; family Sepiidae; genus Ascarosepion; species Ascarosepion bandense. The sequence goes on from JBBBDQ010001092.1 coordinate 1,403,412, forward strand.
GGATTAATTTCAAAATTGCACTGAAAAATTACAAACCATTTTTTTAAAAATATTATTTATGCTTTTTTGTTTCTGACAAAACTGAAGGAAAATAATGTTTTATTAAATTATGCAAGCACCAGTTCTCAAAGATGTTTTTTGAGATTTATTGAATTATTTTGGGCAAAATTTTCATATGTTCACACTAGATATCATGTGAAATTTTTTAATGAAATGATATCCTCAGTGATTTATATTTATCTAAATGTAAAAAATTTGGACAATCATCTCAAATTAAAAAGTATACATGCAATACTGAAAAGTGCATGGAGCTGGGGTGGGAAGTGGGTGTTTGGTATACCCACAAAAGTATTTTTCCAAAGATTTTTTAATAAAATAACCTATTCAGTAAAATATCAATTCATTAATAAGTCTTGAAAATTTTGTTTGAATTGGATAATTCCTTTTTTAAAACATGGGACAGGGTTGATTCTTTGTTTTTATTGTGGAAAAAAGTATTCATTTTAGCAATGCCTAGCCTATGTCATTCTGGTATTTTTAATTTATTGTTTTTTATGAAAGTTCTGTTGTTTGATAATTCAATGTCTATTAATGAATGTTCAGCTGAGTTTCATTAAGAAAATCTATGAATTTATTAAAACTATGAAATATATTTTAATAATTTCATATTAATAATTTTAATGTGTTGAAAGTTTTGTTGTATTCCATTGTTCTGTGTTTCAGGGATAGCATTTTTTAACAAATTCTGAAAACCATTTAATAATTTATTATTGTGTTTGATTGAATTGAGTTTGCAATTGTATGTTAAGAGTAAAAATAATTATTACAATAACATATTGCAAATAAAAATTAAAGTGTGTGTAATTAATAATAAACTTGATAATATTGTTACCTCATAATTTTGCATCATTAATTGCTTTTAAAAGGAACATAATGTTTAATATTGAATTAGATTTGACTGAAAAGATTTGTCTGACTTTTTAGTGAATCTTTTGAGTCAGTATATGAGTTGCTGTCAAGTTGGATTTCAAAAATGAAACATTATACAATGAAAACTTTAGGTCCAAACTCAGCTTATAAGTGTCAGAGTATAAATGTATTGTCCTCTCTCATTAATAGTATTTTTTCTTATCTTCTCTAACACTCAATAACCCCACACACACATCTTAGTGGCTTTATTGCCTTGCTTGGGGTGAAATAATATAAGTGTGTGTAAAATGTGTCTTTATCACACACACACACACACACATATATGTGTGTGTGTGTGTGTGTGTGTAGCATATCTCGTTTCAAACATGTTTCATTGAATAGTATAGACATATTGTGTCTGATTATTTTTATACTAATCCTTTCCAGTTCTCTACTCAGTTTTTCTATGTTAAATTGAAATCCATCAAGGAAGGCTCCATAATTTTTGGTAATGAAAGTACTTTTTATTTTTTTCAAAATCATTTTCAGGGGTAAATTACAAAGACAAATTTAGAAAAGTTTAAAAGTACTTGGGTTAAAAAGACACAACGGAACCTTCCTTGATGAATTTCATTTAACATCAATAAACTGATAAGACAACTGGAAAGGATCAGTATACAAATAAGTAGACAAAATATATCTATATTAATCAGTTAAAAAAAAACATATATATGTACATATAAATATATATATGTACACTACCGGCCATCATTATTAGGCCACTCCAGTTTTTTTTTTTTTAAATGATGTATTTCATACTATTTTCAGTATTTATTGCCAAATGAAAATAGAATGGTTCTTTTGTTATTATTATTTTGCATAATTTTCCAAGGCAAGGAAGCAAAGATGAACTCGTCTGAATCAAACTAAATTTTCTTCATTCTTTTATTGATGAGACTGCAATATAGGTTATTATTAAATATTTATTTGATGCACATGTACATATATATATATATATATATATATATATATATATATGTGTGTGTGTGTGTGTATATATGTACATACATACGTATATATATATATATATATATATATATGCATGTATATATAAATATATATATGTGTGTGTGTGTGTTTTATATATATATATATATATATATATATGTGTGTGTGTATGTAGCAGAATGTAAGTGGTGTTATGTATAAAGTGGAGTAGTGGTATGTTTTATTTACTGAACATAGTAAGAATGTTGTTAGTGTGTTAATAGTTGATATTATTGAGTGTTGGTTTTTTCATTTTTATTAATAAGTCCTTCATTATTTTTAGCTTTTTTAAAATGTGGAGGATGATATGATTACTCAATCCAGCTGTCTACCTTTCTGTGTCTTAAGGTGATTTACAATAACTGATTTTACCTTTCTTTTGTTAACACTTATGTAATGTTGTGCCATCGTAATAATGTTGCATAATAACTTGTTTACAAATGAATAATATTCAAATATTCTACAATATAATTGTATTGCACACTTTTTAATACAACTGTATATTGGTCTAATTTAATTATGACCAAATACTAAATAATTATGTGTGTGTATACATATATATGTGTGTGTGTGTATCCAGGTGAAGAGAACAAACAGTTTTTAAATTCTGAGTTTTCTAGCATTTACTTTTTTTTAAGTGCTTAATACAGCCTATATCGTAGAGCATATATATATATATATATATATATATATATATATATATATATTCCATTTGTGAAATATCTTTAATGCTTTGCAGTAGAAATCAACAGGAAAAATGATGTTTAATAAAAGAGACTCTCAACTTTCTGGCCATGTGATATTCCTGTTTACTTTATCATTTGTGATGAGCAGTTACTATGGAGAAAATTTCATGTCTAATCATGTCTGTATCTTGAAACAGTTCAGTCACCAGGGAATTTATTAGTCATAATCAAATAACAAGCCATAATCTTTGACACAAATAAAATGAAAATGGCATGTGTTTATACTTGTGCATGCAAGAAAGTATAAGTTTATCAGTACAGTACAAAATAGATACAAATATTTACATTATTTGTTCTGGAATAGAAAAAATGATATGCAAACACACACATATGTAATTTAAAATAGAGAACAATATCTTCTCAAACAGTAATCTAAAAGTCTATCAGGTACAAAATAAAAAAAAAATATATATATATATATATAATATTGATTTAATCTGATTTAACTTCACCAGGCAAACAGATTTTTATAGATATTTTTTGGTGCTCCCACCACACAACAGACGTGACACAAGGTCAGTTTAAGGTGGGTTTATTGGCAATACAATGGAAAAATTCCCAAACCCCCTTGGCACTTCTCCTTTTGGGGATACTTCAGGCACCAGGCAATAAAATCAGCTCCCTCTTGAGAGAGTGGTAAAACCTGAGGAGATGGTCCCCTGGAGCTTTGGTTAAAATATAAATCCCAGCCAAAAGCAAATTCATTTTTATAGTTGATTTTCTAAGCCCCACTTCAATGTGGCTCAAAGCCAAACGTTTGGGGAACCCAGTGAGGATCAAACTCATTACTCATTTGTAATAGATTCTCACGAGACATGCTTGTTAACCATTACACCACATTTAGGTGCCCAAATGGATTTTTATAAGATCCTCTAGTAGAAAAATCATAACTTTATATAAAACTCAATGGGCAGAACCCATTTCAACTGCAGATGGAATAGGTCAACTTCTTAAAGCATGAGTTTACATTAGCTGAAGGTTATCAGTTCAATATTTGTGTTTGGTAGTAAATATTAAGGTTCTGCCAGTTATTATGACATTGAGTCCTTTTTTCAATGCTTTAGAAATTAGACAAAGGCAGATCATAATCCTAACAAACTAAACAGCACTCAATGACCCAGAGTAAAGATTTGAATTTGAGTCCATGAGTGGTATCTGTTTAGCTAGTATATATAACAACACCTACTGGTATGTGTAAAATTATATAATTTAATGTATATCAAGACAAACAGTTTTTGACAAAAATTGTTCAATAGTAATCTAGAGCAGTAATTATTTTATCAAAAATATTGAAAGTTCATGATAACTTATTGAGTTTATCAGAGTTTTGTGAAGTTTCACTCATCAGAACTTGAAGAGTCATACATAAAACTCTGAGTTGATCTTTGAATATTGTGAACTTTCAATATTTCTGATACAGTAATATATATATATATATATATATATATTAGTTACATATAGCAGACAATGAATGCCTATTATATTATACATTGTATTTTGGCTTTAATTTCTGGTAAAAATAAAGACAAAAATTGTCCAACATTTGGATATTTTTAAGAATCAGCATAATACAAAAATATTCAAATGTTGGACAATTTGCAACAAAAACGGTCAAATGTAACTGCCTGTTCTACTCTATCAGTTTCTTTTCTTGCATTTGCAACTTTGTTCCATAGATTTACTTCCCTGGTCGCTACAATCTCCAAGAGTTTAAGTGCAACATCAATTGCCATCTTTTATCCCTTTGTTTATCATCTTTCTTTTATCCTTTCCTTGACTACTCACCCCATATCTTGTTCTGCTTTCTTTTCATTCTTCCCACTTGTAACCCCCTGACCACCAGTGGCAGTACTGCCTTGTTTGAGGTGAATCGATTAAAAAAAAAAACAATATAAAACAATATTTGACAGAGTCATGTCAGTTTGGGTAAGAAAACACACACAAAGCATGGGCTTTCAAACAAATGATAATTAAATGCATGTTACTGACAAAAGGCATTACAGGTGTACTTGAAAATAAAGGAAAATATTTATGGGCTGTTAGGAATGTGCTTGTTTGTGCATATGTGATAGATACATGTGTGTCTGCAGGTGAGTTCAATAATCAGTGGACCAAAGAAATAAATGTCTCTCAAGGGGGACACATTACCTACCTGTGACTACAAGAGAAAGAAAAACAGAGAGAGAGAGAGAGAGAGAGAGGATATGGTTAGTTTTTTGTAGAGTTAAATAGTGCCATTTAATAGACCTTTTAGGTGAAATCAAGTTCAGTAACCCACAAGACCTTCCCCAGATTGAGAGAAGTTTATTTTGTCAATATGTCCTTAAATTTCAAGTTTGTTCTGTTCTGTTCTTCATGGGCTGGAAAGGTAAAAGACTTGAATGGTACAGTTAAGATATGAGCAATTAAACATGCCGAAAAAAATGTACTTTTTTTTTTGTTTTTTTTTAAATCATGTCACCCTGAGCAAGGCGGTAATGCCACTGATGTGCAGGGGGCTACATAAAAGATTGGAAAAGAGAAAACTGGAAACCACATCCTAAACAGGGAACAAGGGATGAGCCTCTTCACCTGTTCAATAGACATGGGTGGAGTGTGAACCGGACGATAGTTTAGTCTATCTACTCCAATTGAAAAAAAAAAAGGAGTGATAAGATTGGAAAAGAGAAAATCCTTGTTCCCTGTTTAGGATGTGGTTTCCGGTTTTCTCTTTTCCAATCTTATCACACATTTTTTTTTTTTTTTTATTCAATTGGAGTAGGTAGACTAAAATATTTGTTTGAAGTACCACGTTATCAGGGTGTTGTGTAATTTCTAGTATGTCAGAATGTAGAATATTCTGGAAAATATGTCAATAGTGATTTTTTTTTTCATGTTGTAAAACAACATAGAGAGAGACCAGCAGTTAGTATGTCAATTTGTGATTGTTTTTAAACATTAAACATTGAGTTTATTTTTGTTTGGCAAAGTCTATTTGCTGTGGATTTATCTTGACACCACAAATGTAACAGAAAAGCATTGATCTGTATAGTTGTTGAAGCATGTCTTGTTAGAGTTTTTGAAGAGATCTGGATTGATTGTGGGTTTGTTTTTTTTTGGTGGGGCTGCTACTTCCAGAATTATTTGATTGTACTTGGAGATGCTTTGTTGCTCTTTCTAATCTCTGAAGTATCAGAGAGTGAATGTTGATACATTTTTATTTTTTTACCCCTTTTTCTTTTAAGTCTGCAACAGACTGGGCAATTTAATTTTTGCTGTGTGCTGAAAGGAGTTGACTTTTTCTTAGCTTGAGTGGTACCTTGTGTGTTGCTGACATTTTCTTGTGTTGTCGGATAAGTTTCTTTGAATTTTGAGCAGCATTCTTAAGAAAAGGGGCTGTGTTTTCTGTGCCTCAAACGGAAGAAAGTAGGTTTATCTTTCATTGGGTGAAGTGTTCCCATGTGGTGAGTCAAGTTTTCAATGTTGAAGTGCTGCGTTTGATGAAAAATTTTCACATGGTTGCTCAAGTTGCAGCAGAAAAGATGAAAAAAGTTTCATTTACCTGCTGACTGAATCAAAGTGGTTAAATGGCATTAGTTGTAGCAGTAGTAATGGATACTAGTAATTTCTTTTGCATGTGTTGAATTAGAAGATTTTGCTGATTGGAGACCATCTTTGCTTAGATATTTGATCTGTCATGTATATGAGTTTGGGCATTTTAGAATTTTTTTTTTTTTTAATCATATCACCCCAAGCACTTTAACTGACTTTTGGATTTGAAAAGTGCCTAACTGATGCATATTTGAGTTAGCTTATAGTTTTGTATGTTTTTGAGAGGTAGACCCAGTTTTTCAATGATGATTTAAGGAAGTTAAGATTGCAGCCAGGCCTTACACAAAAGTGGGCAGCCTGGAAAAGTGCCATTGAGAAAACCCCATCCAACCCATGCTAGCTTGGAAATGGGTTTTAAACAATGACGATGATTACTGACAAAAAGAATTACAGGTGTACACAATTGAAAGTAAAGGAAAATATTTCATGTGCTGTTAAGAATGTGCTAGTTTGTGTGTGATAGATATGTGTAATTAAGTTCAATAGTTAATCAATCAAGGAAAATAAAGAAAACCCACTGGAGTTCAACTACATCTTGGAGCAAGCAGAAGAAAAATAGAGAGAGGGTAGAGATATGTTGCCTCTTTATAGACTTAAATAGTGATACCTAACAGTGTTTTTGTCAAAGCCAAATGGAATAATCCACAGATTAACAAAAATAGATTAAAGCTTGAAACAGGAAATAAAAAAAATCATTAATACTTCAAGACAAGTTTTTTTTTTTTTTTTTTTTTTTTTTTTATGTAATACAAAAGCCAGGATGTGCGTTGTGGTGCAGTGAATATTGGCTCGAAATGACAAATCATGGAGCCGAATTCAAATTCCAGTTGAATTCCTTGCAATCACTTCCACAGAAATACCCTTGGGAAAGGTATTAATCCATCTCTTCCCTCCAGTTATGGCATTGTCCTTATAGCCACTCAACAAACTAATGGTGGCTGATTCAAAAAAGGGAATTGTCAGACCATACCAGATAAAAAAGGTCGGATTGTATTTTAAATTTGGTAGACATTTTACTTTTTCAAATATCAAATTTATATATCTGTTATTTTCATTTTTAGTGTCCCAGATATATTTAATAGAATTCATGTAAGGAGGCTGACTTGACTAAGAGAGTCATTTAATACATTTTGAAAGTGCTATTCCTATGATTCTTTTAACCTGAACTTGATGTGGCATGAAAAAGGTGTTGTTTTTTTAGGGAAAAATCTATTAAGTCTTATTCAGAGAACCCCCCCTCTTGCAAAACAGATACATAGTTTTCTGAACTGGGTCGCTTTGATTAATTTTACAACATATCAGACCTTTTGTGATTATTTAATATCAAAATGAGTCTTTTTTATTATTATAATACTTGAGACTATAAGCTTTTATTTCATTTGGGGATTGGTAAATATAGGTCATAAGCATTTACTTAGTAAGTAGCCCATTTTGACATTTTTATTCCTCTGAGATGGGGCTCTTCTTGTATATGCTGTGTCCCTTCAGAACATGGGTGATCATGGCTCTCCACAACTTCCTATATCTCATGGCCTTTGGCAGCATTTCTCCATTTGCTAAGTCACCTGTCTCCATTCAGCCATCCATTCATACAAGTTCGTCAGGACTTTGAAGATGAGGTGTTTTATTTTCAGCAAGATAGGGAACCTCTACACTACTATTGCGATGTTAGATCCTTCCTTGATAAGATATTGCCTAACAGGTGGATTGGGCAAAGGGGGTTTCATAGAATACTCTTTGTATTCACCAGACCTCACACCACCAGTCATTTTTTACGGGATAACTAAAAGACAAAGTCTACTTTAACAAATCTGCAGCAGTCGCTGAATCGAGAGCAGCCATTGAACAAGGGGACACACAAATACCAAACAAATTGTTTCTTGATGTTTGCAGTTTTATTGCTTCATGTCATCAGTGCCTGGACCAGAATGAACATCAGTTTGAAAATAGGTATTGACAAAGCAATAAAGTCTGTAGATTCTATTTAATTTTGAAAATGACATCCATTTTAATAAAAGCTGACATTACAATTATTTAAAGTGTGTATATATTTTGGGGATACCCTAGAAAGAGAGAGTGCAGAAAAGTGAGAGATGATATAATAGATGAATTACCAAAGGCTCCAATATATATATATATATATATATATATATATGTGCAACCAAATGCGGACGACAATTCTACTCCTGCAGCTTCTTTTCTCACACTTCCTGCCTGTGGAACTCGTTTCCTTATTCTTGCTTTCCTGATGGCTACAATCTCCAGGAATTTAAATGCAAGGTCAATACTCATCTCTTAACCACTTGATCTTAGTTCTTTCTTCACCGCCCCGTATATCCTTTCCTTTCTCTCCACCTCTGCAACTGTCATCACACCAATATTCCCTTCCTTCTCTTGCTCTTTTCTAACTGGTTCATCCTTCTCTTCACTCTCCTCTAATCTTTTTATTCTTATGTAGTCCCCTGCACATCAGTGGTGTTACTGCCTTGCTCGGGGTGATATGATTAAAAAAAAATATATATAAGAGAGAGAGAGCCTTTGAAGTTGAATTGGCAAGCTGAGTTCAAATTCTAATCAATTAGATGCTATATTCACTTAGTACAAATTTCTTTAAAAAGGCATGAATCAACATTTATGGGTTAAATCACGGGGAAATACTGTGATCTCTTCAAATGTAAGAGAAGAAACTTTCGTTTTATTGTAAGTTTTGGCCTCTGATCATTCAATGTAACTGATCCAGCACCACTCATGCCAGATCGCACCTTGCCACTAGATTCTGGGCAGCTCGTCAAGAGG